>QLOH01000845.1:0-342069 GCA_026901365.1 Sesbania bispinosa
CAATTATTGAACACCAGCTAAAAGACAAACTTAAATCAAATTATGATTGTTATTATTTTCTTCTTAAAAAAATTAATTTAAAAATATAAAATGGAAACTGCTGTAGCCGGTTTATGACCGAGGCGTAACTTACACCCTTAGCATCAAGGGTGACACCTTGATAGTGAAAAGAAGAGAACACAATTGCCCACACATTGCAAAAATTAATAGAATTGCATGCAGCTTAATAGTGAAAAGCTCTAAAGTCAGAAAAGGGGAGAGTAACTTCTTTTAGCGTGTTTGGATTCACATTAAGGCAGGTGGTCCTGCTTGATGAAGAGGAATCTTGTTTTTAAGAGGCTGGACCTACGACTGCTTCTATTAGTTATTCATATGGCCCGGCTTCACTATATCATCTAATCTAATCTTAGCTGAAGGAGCTTTCTCTTTCTGTAAAGTAGTGGAGTGAGAAGAAATGGGGCATGGGATTCACTTTTAAAAGATCCCTAGCTGAATAAAGTGTACTTTGACCCTTTCATCTAAAATCAAACTTTTATGGATTTGTTGGCTACTCTAGATCGAAGGTGGTTAAAGCATAGTTACATAATTCGCTCGTCTTACCGGTCAACCATGAATTGGTATGCACGTAACAATTGGCGGTACTCTTCAGCCCCTGTTTGTCGGATTTTGAACAAAATGTTTGAGGGGCCCGAAATAATTTTTTGACATAAAAATTAAATATATAATTAATTTTTTATAATTTTGAGACTTTACTTTAGAAAGTGAGACACTCATTCACCTCATTTTCCCTCTTAATAACTTCTTACGTTTTCTCTAACCTCATTTCATAATAAATCCCACATACAACTTTTAAGAGTGATATTCTCCCTCTCAATCTTGAATGCTAACTTTTTCTCTATACTCATCTCTCTTCCTATTTGAATTTTTATATATTAGTAAGTGCTAATTTTTTATTTTAAAGATATTAATTTATTATAAATTAAATTTTCATTACGTAGGTTAATATACTAGTATTATATTATGTTTTCTCAATCCAACTGTTAAATAATGTAGTATTGACATATTGAACACACACACTAAGTTTTAGAAATTTCAAACATTCATAAGTAAATAATCTTATAGTCACTTATATTTTAAGAAGTATATTATACATTAAAATAAATTTATTTGATAAAGTGTTAATTAATTTTTAAATGAGTTATAATTAACATACACCTTATTTATCTTACATCTTGTTTTCCACCTCCATTAATTTTCTTTCTACCTGTCTTTTCCTTTTCGATCATACTATTCATCCCATCTCTAAATTTTCGCTTATTCCTCCATTTATTTTTAGGTGTATCCACCTCAACACGTATACACCAATATAAAATTTAAGGGTAAAATATGTTTTTCGTCCCTAACTTTTAAAACATTGGTTTTATATCTCTATACTTTTAAAACACTTTAATCATAGTCCTTGACGTTAATTAGTTCAATTAAGTTAATGATGAATTCAGTTGTTTAATAATTGGACTTAGCTTCTACATGGATTAAATGAGACTCAACACTAAAGTCAGTAACTTAATAGAGCTAATTTATGTTAGGAACTATGATTAATGTATAGAAAAGGTAAATAATATAAAATAAATGTTTTAAAAGTTTGGGACGAAGATCAAGGTTGAACAAAAAAATAAGGCCGAAAAACATATTTTACCCAAATTTTAATACCTATATATATACCTAAAAATATTTTTCAAAAAGTTTGGGGGAGCCATGGCTCCCCCTGTCATAACAAAGATCCGCCCTTGCCTGTTTGTTTCACCGTTATTACAATATAAAACCATGGTTTTGCAGAACTTATTTTAAATAACTTCTATCCAACATGTTTAGTAAAACATACATCACTCATCTCAATCATTGATTTCTAAAATCAATTCTACTCAACTACAAATCAAACATACACTAAATTGGTATCCAACTTTGATTTGCATACCACCGAATTAGTGTCTGATAGCGAACCCATGTGCCCGAATCCATATTAGGTGTGACTATGGTTTAAAGAATGAAATGCGAAATTATAACTGTTAATTAAAAAATTAATGATCATGATTTTCAACAACTTCATAGTTTTTTTATACATAGAAATTTATTTTATCACAATTATAACTATTGATTTTTAATTACTGATCATGCGCACACTTTATCTTCTAATCTGTATTCTCTCGCTAAATCTAATTTTTATATATTTTTCAAGTGAAATATGCAGTAGTTGGATTAGATCGTTTGGCATGTCAAGTGTTTTAGATACATGTGGTAAATGAAATGATCTTCACATATATTCTTGCCTGACACGTGAAATGTAGATGCAGTTCTACAGTGTATATTCCTCTAGAGTCTAGATAATATTCTTAAAGATTCTAATCCAAAACACCTATAACATCTTTTAGCAAATAATAACTTATTTTAACATATAACTGATCCGTGTAAATACTTTATTATGATTTTCTCTGAGAAGAATCCGTGAAGAAGACAATTACAAATTGAAAATTTTTATTTCCATCATTTCCATTGTAAAATTTCAGAAAAAAACAGAATAAAAATAAAAAATGAAAACATGTTTGGTTTCTTAAAAGCTTCTTGATGGCATCATGTTTAGCATTCGGAATTGTATTATGCAGTGTTCTGCTGCTGTTAACTAATAAACAAGCTCCACTTGAGAAGCTTCTATTTAATGAAGCAGGTTGATTGGTGAGCTAAGCATAAAAATTGCCTTCAATAACCAGAGGCTAATAAATCATACATGTGATACAAAGTGTCAATTTAGATAAATTTCCCGAGAAGAACTTCTAAGAAAAAAAAAATACAAAGAATTGAGAAGGAAAAATAAATTCACCTTCTCCCATAAATTGAAATTGAAATCATTTTTCCTTTTTAATTCATTTTATTTTATTTCCTCCTAAAAGTCTTTCTACAAAAGTTTATTCAAACAGGCCCGAAGACTTTCCTAACCTCATTTTTTAACTTAAATTTCAAGAATATACTGCCCAATGAGAAGGAAAAAGAAAGGGAGGGGAAAGTTTAATAAAAAATACTAGTAAGCACTGCATATATGCTTTCTTTTGAAAGCTTGGTAAATAATGTAAGCAGCTTTCTTGAGGAAGAAGAAAGAAGCTTGGCATAGACATAATACCAGGATTACAACTTACAATCATAGAGCAGCAGACCACAATTTATGCACATATTTTTTAGATTTCCTTTCAGTATTTCTCATTATCTAAAGTAGGTATCAATTTAAAAAATGCAAGTGATGCAGGGCATTAATTTAATTTGAACTAATTTCAGATCATCAATCAAACTTGAATTTTAGCTTTATTGATTAACCTCCAATGCATTATTTTGGAATTTGGGACTCTATCTATGTAATGCTTATCATAGTCTCTAGACACAAATAATGTAGGGATTTTAATTTTAACTGAAAAAAGGCACACCTTTATCTAAAGCAGTCAGTTTTATGATTTAGCAAATTCTATATGATGGAAAATTATATGTTTGAGATACAGGTGAGTAAAGAATCCATGTATCTAATATTCAAGCTAGCTTCTACATATCATAACATGACATCAGTTTACTTGCAGAAGTTGCTACATCAGTCATGGGGATAAGTTTGTGTACCTAATTATACCCAGATCTTACAATGCTGGAAACCTTAGATGAAGATAACTGTGCATTTTATTTTCTCAAATGGATTCATAATGTGCTATATAAGTAAATAACAGAAATTTAAAAGAAAATTAGAACAACTACTTTATTTCATGCAACATCATTAATGCAAACTTGATGTTTCAAGTGAAGCAGAAAAGCAAGAAATAACAATAATAAGAGGGAACTTACATAGCTCAATACAACTTTGACCAATTCAGCACTTGAACAGATACAGAACGGTTATATAACATGAACAGATAAGTTTATACTATGATAGTTTATAGAGTATCTTTTTAATGTTACACAACAAGATAAAAAGGATTATCCAAACATTTGTAAGAAACTATCAATATGCCTTGCCTATCACTGCCTTCCATATTCATTTTGGTGTTATTTTCTTAAAAGAAAAGAAAATCTATAAAGGAAAAAACAATTATGAAAGCACAGATACAGCTTGATACCTTTGTCTTCCATGTGAAACTTCTTAGTCCTTCAGCAAGAAATTGCCTATATTTGCAGGATGTTCCTATCTCTATCTTCCTTCATTGGTCATTAGTTGGGAAAAAACTTGGGTACCACCTATGTTTGAATAATTATTGTCATAATCTCCCTCTGCTCTTATGTTGCTAGAAGAATTCCCAGGAATTATTGTAGTTGTCACATTCACTGCTCCATGAGCACCACTATCAGCATATGACTCACTTTCTTGGAGCTGAAGTGAATATTCCAAATTCCATAATACATCACCCATTGTTGGCCTGTCAACACCATATTCAGCCAAACATTTCTCTGCTGTTTCACCAAATTTCTTCAATGAGCTTTGCTTGATCTGCCCAACAAGATAAGGATCAATAATATGCTCCAGCATGTCCTTCTTCTGCCATTCAAGTGCCCATTCTGCTAAATTCACCTGTTCCCTATCAAGTTGTGGATCAACAGCAGATCTGGCACAAAGAACCTCAAAAAGCACAACCCCAAATGAATAAACATCTGATTTATCTGTAAGCTGCTGCCTTCGGAAATACTCAGGATCAAGATAACCAAAACTACCTTTCACACCAGTACTCACATGGGTTTCATTCATACAAGGCCCAGATCTTGAAAGACCAAAATCAGCTACCTTGGCAACATAATTTTCATCAAGCAGAATATTGGTTGATTTAATGTCACGGTGGATGATTCCTTGTGCAAAACCAGTGTGAAGATAGTGGAGACCTCTCGCTGCACCAATGCATATCTCAAGGCGCTGCTTCCATGACAAAGGTTGAAATCCTGCTGATCCATATAGATGCTTTTTAAGTGGACCTTTCTCCACATACTCATAGACAAGTATCATTTCTGAATTTTCTTCACAATAGCCAACTAGTGAAACAAGATGGCGATGGCGAATTTTGGACAAAATTGTTATTTCAGTCTGGAATTCTGGAAGGCCTTGTCTGGATCCAGGCATGCCTCTCTTGACTGCAACCTTCATGTTGTCTCTGAGCACCCCTTTGTAAACCATTCCAAACCCACCAGACCCTATAATTAGACTTCTATCAAAATTGTTTGTTGCTGATTGTATATCAGCAAAAGGGATTCTCAAACCAAAATATCCAGGAGATGGGAAAGCTGTCCCTTCAGACATTCTACTAAGTGAACTTCCTCCAAACACACGCAAAGGCGTCCATCCTACACTTTCCATTGTCCTTTGTTTTGGTTTTTTCTTCCTGCATTTAAGAGCAACTAGAAAAGCAGCTATAACTAAAAGTACAACAACAATTCCTCCAACAATTGAACCCACCAACACCCACAACTTTTTCTTCCTAGTAACAACATGTGAATCCATAACATCCACCAGTTTCATTATCTCTGCACCATTCAGTATGGCATTCTTCCTCACAGAACTGCTAAGATCAGAAGGGCCAACACTTATTTGAATAACACCTGAATCATCAGAATCTGCAACAAAATCCACATAGACTGGAGATGCAAGCATATGGAATGTAAGGGATGACAAATCAAGATCCTTATATGCAGAATACCCATTGATATACACATCAAAGTAGAGCAAATTAAGAGCAGGACTAACTATATCACAGAAATGCAACCGAATCAAGTGTCTAACACCACCAGGTGCCACTGGAAAATTCCAGGTTATGTTGAATTGTGAAGCTAAACTAGAGTGATCCCTATTCATCTCTTGAGCAGTCATATAAACATTATCAGGCGCGATCTCTTTACTTGCACCACCCTTCTGGTAATTTGGTGTGTGAGTGCTCACTGCAGCCTTAGCTGCATCCTTAAAAACCAGAAAATCCTCATCAGGAATCCAAGTCCTCCAAAGGGTGTCATTAAAAGGAGTTAATTTTGCACCTCCAACATTAATCCTATGGATAGTTTCTAAAACCTGGGATGAAAGGTTCTTGTACTCCTCAACACCAGAAGGACCAACCAACCTAGCTCCATAATCTATAACAAAATCAGCAGGAGCAGTAAACACCTCTATAGCATTGACAAAGCCAAAACCAGAATCACCCACAGCCACAGGTCTAACCACAATTTCAAGCAAATTTGACTCTACCCTCAAAATAAACTCTTTAACAAGTGCATCATTATTTGGCTTGAATTTGCTCAGAACCAAATTCCCATCAACCAAGACGCTAAAGTTTGCAGATTTTAGATCAAAACCTTGACCCTTAAACGGTGAGAAATAAAAACGAACAAAGTGGGTACCGTTTTTCCTCATGCTGAACCTGTAGCTCCCTGTGCTGGTGAAAACTCTTGCAGTGTGATACAAAGCAGGCAAATTTGGAGGTGGGTTTTGGTTGGTGAGGGGAATGGATTTGTCTGCAGAGAGAAAAGTTGAACCTTGGTTGGTGGAATCACCCATGAAGAGCCTGTTGAAGAGGGAAGCATTGGTCTGTGATCCACAGTTGAGGAGGTAGTTATCTGTGGGAGTGAAAGAAGATAATGAGATGGGAGTGAAAAGGAGAAGAATGAAAGGTATAATTAGCTTTTGGGTGTCCATGGAAGAAAGAAAGCTATCACCTTTGGAGAGTTTGGTGCTCACATGGAAGTAGAAGTGTGAAAATTTGAAGTGAAAGGAATGGAAAATGGAAAGTAGAAACAACTGAGACACACCTGACTTGTGTAGTGAAGACTTATGAAGGGAGAAGAGACAGGACATGAACATGAATTTGGTCTCTAAAGTCAAAGGGATTGCCCCTACTTTCACTAGCACCAATTACATTAGACCACATTAAAAAAATTTGATAAGTGGATCACAAATTGTAACCGTTGGATATATATTAGAAAAATGATGAAACAGATGTGATTACTCAGAGATGCAATTTAATAATGAGGTGAAGATGAATTCTGTGATATTATAATTGAACTCCTCCTGATACTGCAAGAATTGTAAATGAATTTTTTCAGACTTTTCTTGTCTGATATGAGTTGCAAAACGACAGAATGTTAGATCTTGAAGTAGCACTTGGTGGCTGATTTGGAATCATATTAAATTTTCATAGGATCTTATCATATAAAAATTGTTAATATATTTTTAATAAGTATTTAGAATTCTTGATAAAATTTCATTCATTTATATTATCTATAGAAAAGAGATAAATATAGAATTTTTGTGACAATTATATGGAATTTTAATGTGAGAGAATGGATGGTGATATATATTAAAGACATACATAAATATTTGCTTTTGATGTTCACATTGTGAATTAGATGACTGCAACATTTGATATTGGGGATAGCATTGTAAATGAATCAGCTTGGTCATGGTTTAAAAACAACATTTTGGATGCTTCAAACAGAATGTGTCTTCTCTGGATACAGCTTGAACTAACTGTACTAGATTCAGTTTGGTTCGGTTTCTGTTTCTTAGATTTAGTACTTAGTAGGTCCTTTTGTGAAGTATTAAAATATAGGAGACACAAAGAAATGGCTACATACATAATTTATTTAGAAATGGAAGTACCTACCTCAAAAGCTTTTGTAAAACTAAAATAAAATGCAATAATTTATTTGGTTGCCTTCGATGCGCATTTGGAAGAATTGTTCTGCGCGTAACATTATCCACTTGTTTGTGGGGAGCATTGAAATTAATAAAGAAATGAAAATCTTATAAAGTAATAATAAGTGGTGTAGCTTGAAAAAAATATTTAGGGAGTCAAAAAAAAATTATCACCAGTTGAATAAATATTGTAGAATAAATTTAAAAAAATACTTGAAATATTAAGATAAATCTCATTGTCAATAACTAAAAATATCTATCATTATATAACTATTTATCTATATTCTTATAAATCAAAGATGGTTCAAAAAATTGAGAGTGAAAATTAGAGAAAGGGGGATTTGGTATTGAACCAAATATTATCATATTGAAAGATGATTAGGAAAATACAAGAGACCCCTATTTATAGGACTAAACTAACTAAAGATAAAACTAACTATGGTTGAATTACACCTAAGGACTAACTATAGTAATACTAACATAAAAGGAATCCTAACAGAATTATCATTCAAAACAGATTTCTAACACCCCCCGTCAAGTTGATAATTGGTATCAACCAATATCAACTTGAAACCAATGTGTTACAAATCTGATTGTGACAAAAGTAGCAAAACCAACTACAAGCTCTCTTGCAAGTTGTAGACGCATAATCTCCAAAACAGCAGCTACTAACATGCACATGATTGAAATGAAAAAGCCAATTGACAAAGGAGCCAAGGTTGCAAGGTGGTCAGGCCCAATTAATGTAGTCCAGAAATTAGCATTCCTCACAGGCAATTTATCAAACAGGTGTAGCTCGTTAGGTGCTTCCATCTTCTGCCTTGTGGCTTCTAGCTTTTTAATTTGACCAGGAACAGAATCAATTTGTTGAAGAGTTGACAGAGCAAAAACAATAGGAATACTAAGCTCATTCAAAAATTTCCTCTGAGTTGCATTTCTAACTCCAAGCGCATTCTCTGTATTATTATTGGAACCAGAACCTCGAGATCCCAATTTTCTAACAAAGAAAACGAGATCATCATCTTAGCCTCCCCTTGACTCCTTGCCACAGACAAAATACAAATCAAAGACATCATGCCAAAATCTCATTTCCATTTCGACATCAGGAGCATCTTGCTCCTCAACAACAGTTTTCCCTATCAAATTGGAGTGCTTCCTCACCATGCTCAACAGTTCATACCTCGATGGAGTTTCGCCACCATCGCCAAGGTCTGAATCATCTCTGATCTATAATGATAGCTTTGTCCAGACCTATGAGTAAATACGAGGAAAGGTCACTTTCAAAACTCTCCAACCCATAAAACTCTCTCTCCTAGGTCAACCCTGACTATGACATGGCACAACCTACGGGGGTATCTAGCTTTCTAAGTGAAAGAAAGCAAAAGCTCTCTTTTGTCCCTATAATTTAAAAAGAAAAACAGTTACACTCATTGGGAAATAAATGACTTGACTGTTTGCAACAACCAAAGCTTAAATCTGCTCGCTTTTCTCTCTCTCTCTCTCATGTTCTCTTTCATCTCAAACGGCTAGTTCAACACTCTATATCTCAGCTTAGGAGCTCAACTCTTCTTCTTCATACCTTCTGTAAGTTCCTGAGACTCATTACAAACCATGTCCCCTCATACTCTGCTTTTCTGCTCAAACTGAGGATAAAATCCCTTGCCTGCAAAAATGCTTCTTCATCCCCTGTGAACTCTGATGATGTTAATCATGAAAACCAAGAAGCAACAGGAATGGAGATTGTTCCATATACCGGGGTACTGGAAACTCAACCTCTATCTCAAGAACCTCCATTAGCTGAACCCATTCCAGCTCCAGCAGAACCCCCACCAGCTGAACCTGCTCCAACCTCAGCTGAACCACCATCAGAAGAACCTGCTCCAACTCAAACAGAAACCCCATCAGCTGAACCTACTTTAGCCTCAATCTGCCTTAGCTCCTTCCTCCTCCAATGTCCCTTCTACTAACATACCTGTCATTAGAGTCAGAAGGTCAGATAGACTTAAAACCTCCTTTCATACTCTTGGAAATGATCCAAACAATCCCATTGGGATTGATTCTCCACCTCAACCAGCCTCTCCAATTTCTAGCTCTCAGGTTGGCCAAGAAGATATAGAAAATGTTTCTGAAAATGATAGCAAGGAGGAGAGTGATCCTTCTGAAGGCTCAGAAGATAGCAACCTTGACTTATTTCAAGATTCTGAGATGCTTAGGATATTTTCAGAAAAATGGGAATGGAAAAGTGTGATTCTTGGGAGGATATTTTTACTAAGAGAAATTAGAAGGGTAGGATGGGATGTTGGACATTTCCTCCAGAAGCAAAGATGGGGAGATTTCCTTCTTGTCAGGGAGCCCATTTATCCAAGATTGATAAAAGCCTTCTATGCTTCTGCAAGCAATTATAAAAGTGATGGAAACTCCCTTGTTGCTGAAATTAAGGGCTTAACTATTGTCCTAACACCAAGCATTATTGAAGAGGTTTTGAATCTTCCTGCATGTGAAAATCACTTATATGAAGACAATTGGTATGCTTTTGCAAGCATAACCAAAGGAGAAGTAACAAGAAAAGTCCTTAGTCAACCTGACTTACCCTTAGTGTCCAGCAAACTCATTCCCATCTGCAGGCTATTCCACAAGATTTGTTACTATTCCATACTTACTAGAGCTGGAACCCTAGATAAGGTTACAGACCAAGACCTCCTGGTTCTGTAACATCTCTTAAGCGGTAAGCCTCTCTCTCTCTCTTATTTAATCCTTAGAAGCATGATCTACTCAGCCAATCCACAGAGAGCTTATGCAAGCCTGCCATATGGAATGATTCTGACCAAGATCTTTAGACTTTACAATGTTCCTCTTGATGATGAGGAATGCCAAGACACCTGTACCTTATTTGATAGAAGCAACATCAAGAAGATGAAGCTTGAGCACCCCACACCCTCTACAATCTTCTCAAGTAGCAGTGAAACAGAAGAAGAATCAGAAGAAGCAAAGGCTCCAAGAACTAAGAAGAAGAAAGAGGAGGGCCAAGCAAGGTTCAAAAGACTTCTTCTTCTGCAGTTGAGAAAGATGTTCAAGAATGTCTCACTCCTCCATCATCATTTGAAGTAAAAGAACCATCAGCTGTTGAAGAAGAAGAAGGTGCTTCTCCTTTGCAAACTGCTTCCAGAGAAGTTGATTCTACAGAAGGAGATAGGGAAACATCACTAGCTTCTGTAGAAGGGTCGGCAGTAAACACCCTGGCAATGCTTGCCACAATTCACCTTGTTGATGGAATTCTGGCAAGCGAACCAAAAGTCCAGCAGTATAATAGTAAGTAAAGTATCGTATCCACAGGGAACGATCAATTCGTGTATATTTGTGATCTATTTATCAAGTGAGAATAATGGATTTGAGATAATAATTATGTGGAAAATAAAAATTTCAGAATAATAAAGAAAACAATAATAAGGAAAGGTTGAGAGCACTATACTTGGACTAGGATTGAATTTCGTATCATCGCACCCTTCGTGTATGTAAAAACTATTTATTATTTATGACTGTATTCTTGTGATGACTTAGCCAAACTGAAATGATAAAACCCCGAGTTACCAGCAGTCTACCACTCAAAGATAATTCATGCGGGCTCTCCCAAGCGACAAATTATCCTCGGCTCATTAAGCTCTTAATTAATTAATTATTGTTCCGTTTGTTTGAATCGTCCATTAATTGCACTTCCCTATAAACGCTCTTCATTCAAGGGCTGTCACTACCCCATCAATCACAAGACCCCGTTTATCCCTCACATACAATTAACTTTCAATTATGTTACTATCGATAACCATACCTTCCTATAGACGCTCTTCATTCGGGGGCTGTCACTTCCCCGTCAATCACGAGACTTTGAATTTATTCCAATATGACTATCGAGTACCCTTAAACAATCAGAGTTTGAGTTCCCTATGTCTAGGCTCCCTCATCCTCATTCCTAGTCGGAAGTCTCTATCCACGTTATGTCACAGACACTAGCCTATAACTCCGGCGCACTCGCGAAAGTTAGGAATTAAGCACAGAATAAAGGTACCGAAATTACAAAATAGGGAATCATAAACAATAAAAATAGAGTTTACATACACTTGGGGATAGAATCAACTACATTCAATCCTACTGGAGAGTTAGCTACGCATGGAGCCATACAAACCATCGAAGAATCTGTCACCTTCTTCAATCCTTGTGCAGCGCTTTGTCTCTCCTTTTCTAAAAGTAAATATGGTGCATGAAATTATACTGGAAATTACACTGATCCTATACTAATCCTGCACACCTTGATTTGGTACAAGAAGGTCCTATTTATAGGCTAAGGAAAGACAAAGGAAATTGGGAATAAATCTATCTAAAATGGGAAACAGAGCAAACAGTACGAGTTCTACACTTCACCTGCGCTACAGCGTGAGTGAAGCGCAGATGTCAGAAGCTAATTTAATTGTTGCGCTTCACCTGCGCTACAGCGCAAGTGAAGCGAGCAACACGAGTTGCACAGCTTCATTCTTTCTCTTTTTAAGTTGATTTCTTCTCGACACTGGTTTTGATTGATTGTCTTTCCTTGTTTCCCTTTTTCCTTAAGATATCTTGCATTTATTGAGTATCTTGAATTTAAATGGGAAGGTTATATGCAGAATCCTTGTTTAATTGCAGCTGATATCTTCATTAATTGCCCTCAATTAAACTTCAAATCTTGCAAATATCTCCCTGATTTAATGTTATTTCTCTCCATATCAAATCTTTGCTATAATCTGTAAAAATCAGCCAAATTTATATCAATATAGCATCAAATTCAAATTTAAGACTGATAAATACAATTTATATAATTATTAATAAAAAAGGATTAATTTGGGGCATAAAATATCATTTCACCCTTGATAAGTGCACTAAAAAATACTCTAATTTATCATATATTTTCCACTTATCAAATACCCCCCAATTTAACTTCTTGCTTGTCCTCAAGCAAGAGACCTCCTTGTAATAAAAAAATAGTTCAATCCCCTGTATAACTCAAAAACAAACTCAAGGAAAACTTTTCATCATCTCCTTGTTAAGCAGCAGTCACTTTCCAAATGTCAGAAAAAATCAAGATTAAGAGCTTTTACCAATCCTCAATCAGAACAGAACACAATCATCAGTTAAACTTCTCAAAAATAGAAATTAAAGCAATAAGTGATAAATCAAGGAATTCTCTCATTCTCACGGGTAAGTGTCTCCCTCAATCTTTTTCACCATTGTTGAGCAACTAGAATTGATAGTCATTTCCAACTTCTAATCCTGCAAATAGTCAATATGGATCAAAAGGTCTTTTCTTTGGTTGTAATGAGGCTGGGCTGTCAAGAAATTATGGTTTTTCTGGATATGCAATGAACACTTTGAATAGAGAGCATCTTGTGATTGTGCTTAGGACTTCTCTCCATCTACCATGTCATTCTTGAATGGTCACCCTTTTTCAGCTGGCCTCTTTGTTTGAATATGCACTCCCCCCAACTTATTCAATTTCTACACTTTTCGTGCAGATTTTTTTACAGTAAATAGAGAATTTATTCATGAGGGAGTACTCTTCTTTTTTATTTCTTGTGCCTGCTCTTTGAATTTCCTTGACCTTTCAATTCACCAACCTTTTGTTCCATTTTATTGTGTTGCACCTTGCTCTCTATCCCAAGTGTGAAGGGACAGGATATAATCATTGAGTATGGCTGAGGTGCATCAAAAGAAAACATTAAAGGCTCAAATGGGCAATCAAAAAAATTGGAAAAATGTAATCAAGGTTCGCTATTTTGGCACTGAGCAAAATATTATAATCACAAAATATGCCTTTGTCACCTCCATATTTTCCACTAGCAAGATAAAATTCAGAAACTCAAGCAATAACAGTTGACAAGCAGCGGTGAAAATCTCTCAATTTCAGTGTTTAGGCTCTCAGCTCACCGGTTTTTGGCTAAAATTCCTTGATAAAGCACTTACTGGTTTTAATTAGCTATCCTGATAGATTCTTCTAAGAAGTATCCTAATTCTAACTGATTATGGAGCTAATTGTGACACCCTTCTACCCCAAACTCTTATACATTCAGCAATTAGGAATATTTGAGGAATATAAGGGACTGCATTGGGTAAAAAGGTTCACATTCTCTCATTAAAACATCATTTATTTCAAAGTCAACTCATTTAAAATAGAAATTGAAGTCAAAGGTTTCCAAAGTAAATAAAACATTACTACCTCGAAAGTTAACAGTAAAATATCCTTCTTAGCCATGTAAGGCACTTAAAACAGTTTACATATTCTCTTCCTAAAATAGAAACATAAAATAAAACTCCTAATACTAAGCCCTGATGTCACAAGTATCAGAGCGACACTCCCTTCAATCAATATTCGACACCTGTCGTGTCATCATCATCACCTGTAAAATTAACCAGAGTGTAACGGTGAGGAAAAGAATACCAACTCATACATACACACAAAAGGCTACCCTATCCTCACCCACATATAATCATCATTATCATCAAGTAATATCATACTCATATTATCTTACGCTCTTTATTAGTAATCATATTATCTCATCACCAGTTTATAAATCACACTCGCAAATCACCAAGAAACACATTCTCTATTCTCAACACATAATACTCATATCATCAATAATACTCATATCATAATAATATAATTCAATTTCATCATCAAATACAATGCATGTTCATCTATCATCATGCACACCAAACCTCATCAACCTCATCCCAAGGATCATGACTTGGAACTCCGCACAATGGGCGCACCTCATCAATCTCCCTAGTTGTTACCGATGATGACCCTACCGTTAATCACCACACAGGCCGATAGGTTGCACAACGCCCCACTCTAGGCTTGTACAGAGACATCCGCCCCACAAATATATAGCCCTACCGTTAAACACCACACAGGTCGGTAGGTTGCACTACACCCCACTCTAGGCTTGTGCAAAAATGTCCCTCATCATGGTCTCTGCACCACCCCTCAATGGGTCCGTACAGTTCACCTCCTGAGTTGCACCCTACCGTTATCACCACAAAGGCCGATAGGTTACACAACACCCCTCTCTTGAGCTCGTGCATCTCAGGTACCACACCTCATATGCTCAATGCATAATCATCATATCACACCTCATGTGCTCAATACATCTAAATCATCATCATCACTTAGCTCATATGTTCAACGCATCAATATATCATCATCATCGTAACACACATTATATGCTCGATGCATCAATATATCATCATCATCATAACACACCCCATACCTCATACACTCAATACATCATCATCATACATCATAATATTATAGACATCTAACATCAAAGGAGATATTCATATCATCCTACTCACACCACAATCAATACTCTATAAACATCCACTTAAATCTCTCAATTCCACAAACAATGTGTATAAACTACATCAATAGACAAAAGGATCACAATCATCACATAAACACACTCTCATACTCAATTAGACCTGGTAATCGATTACCAAACAGTTGTAATCGATTACCAGAGGTGATTCCTCAATTTTGGAGTCTTCAAGTTTTAAACTTAATGACCTTAGTGCACTAATTTGGAAATATCTATAGTTTTAGGTATCCAATTAATATGATTACACTTCTATTAGAAAGTTAAGATTCGGGGCTTCAGTTTGATATGCTATATGATAGGGTTCCGAGCTCATTTGCACCCTTAACAGACACATTCTTGCTTAGGCGAGAAAGTTGTCAAGCTTGGTAATCGATTACCACACAGCTGTAATCAATTACCAGCAACTCAACTCTCTGGTAATCGATTACAGGCCCCTTGTAATCGATTACCAGCAACCCAAACTCACCCAACGCTGCCCAGAAAACCCTGTAATCGATTACAGACTGCTGTAATCAATTACCAGCGACGCGAGACGACAGTTCTTGCGATTTTTACCCCTTTTAAACCCCTTTCTTCAACCCCTAATTAATCCTCATTATTAATACTCTAATCCTACACGTTTTTATTGAACAAACTCAACGAAAACACCAATCTTTACAACAGATTTCACAGTTATTATGATCACCAATCGCTAAACCCTTATTTACCCCTTTTCGTTGTTCTCGCTACCCTCCCTCAATTCAATCAAGATTCACATAATTAATCATCAAACAATAGGTTTTCATCATACAACACTTAATATACATATCAAATTCGAATTTAGAATCTTAAAGGCACTACCCAAGCACTCTCACATGCACATACAAGCAGCACCCCTTCCCCCACCGTACCTTGAAGGTGAAGATCGAACAACAAACGGTTGGCTTCATCTTTGATGATCACTCTGCAGCACCTTCCCCTTAACAAGTCGTTTCTCCCCTCCTTAAGGTTTCACTCTCCGACGATTTGAAAAATAAGGATTAGGGTGAACTGAGAACCCCTCCTTAAATAAATACTTAATTGGGCTGGGCCCACCCTCAACCCATTCATCCTCTTTTAATTAGAAATAACACTATTAATAGAAATACTAATATTACTAATATTATTATTTATTTACTTCTCTTATTTTATTAATTTTATTTTATTTAATAAAATTTGGGATGTTACACTAATCACAAAACCCTATCATCTTTCTTAATCTGGTTAGTTAAACTACCTAATTACAGAGAATTTGAAAAATTTGTACCTTAAATCTGGTTAGTTAAATAGTATCTTGTTGCCAACCAAAATTTTGATTCTGGTAACTTCCCCAATCCTGTGAAAAATTATTAGAATAATTGTTGTAATTAGAGAAGTTACCTTGAATTGGTGTGTGGGAGAAATATTTTGGCTCTTGCTGCCTAACATAAAGGGTTCTTCTTGGTGGATTTTGATAATCTCCAAGTATTCTTCTTGGTGGATTTTGCCATTCAGAAGCCATTTAACATTTACTTCACTTGGGGTGGTTGAACAGAGAGTGTTGAAATTGTCTCCTTAAGCTTAGCGTTGCCCCTTTTTCTGTTACCTGTCTTCTCAAGAGAAATAATCAAAAAACTCAAACAAATGTTAGCTCAGATGAGAAGAACAAAATAAAAAAAATAATTATTTTTTTTTAAAAAATAACAATAATAAATATATTTTTTTAAAAAAAAATAACAATAATAAATATATATTTTTTAAAAAATAATAATAATAATAATAATAATAATAATTTTTTTATAAAAAAATGATTAAAATAAAATAATTAAAAAATATATTTTTGTTTTCTTCTCGACTTCTCCCTCGTCTCCTTCTCTTGTTTCTACTTTTGTTCTTCCTTGATGTTCTTTCTGTTTCTGGATCAAGTTGTAATTGATTGGGGGACACCTGGCCTTTCAAAAGCATAAACGGGAAACTTTGAAAAAGGTAAGTGTGGAAGAAAAATTAATAATAATAGAAAAACTATAAATTTCCTAAACAATAAAAATTTCCTAAATTAATAAGAATAATAAATAAACGATATCCTAAGATAAATACCCTTGATAATTAGACCTACCAAGGTCTACACGAATTGGAAACCGTTCCCCGGCAACGGTGCCAAAATACTTGATGGAATTCTGACAAGCGAACCAAAAGTCCAACAGTATAATAGTAAGTAAAGTATCGTATTCACAGGGAACGGTCAATTCGCGTATATTTGTGATCTATTTATCAAGTGAGAATAATGGATTTGAGATAATAATTATGTGGAAAATAAAAATTGCAGAACAATAAAGAAAACAATAATAAGGAAGGGTTGAGAGCACTATACTTGGACTAGGATTGAATTTCGTATCATCGCACCCTTCGTGTATGTAAAAACTATTTATTGTTTATGACTGTAGTCTTGTAATGACTTAGCCAAACTGAATTGATAAAACCTCGAGTTACCAGCAGCCTACCACTCAAAGATAATTCATGCGGGCTCTCCCAAGCGATAAATTACCATCGGCTCATTAAGCTCTTAATTAATTAATTATTGTTCCGTTTGTTTGAATCGTCCATTAATTGTACTTCCCTATAAACGCTCTTCATTCAAGGGCTGTCACTACCCCATCAATCACAAGACCTCGTTTATCCCTCACATACAATTAACTTTCAATTATGTTACTATCGATAACCATACCTTCCTATAGACGCTCTTCATTCGGGGGCTGTCATTACCCCGTCAATCACGAGACTCCGAATATATTCCAGTGTGACTACCGAGTACCCTTAAACAATCAGAGTTTGAGTTCCCTATGTCTAGGCTCCCTCATCCTCATTCCTAGCCGGAAGTCTCTATCCACGTTATGTCACAGACACTAGCCTATAACTCCGACACACGCGCGGAAGTTAGGAATTAAGCACAGAATAAAGGTACCGAAATTACAAAATAGGGAATCATAAACAATAAAAATAGAGTTTACATACACTTAGGGATACCATGTCTCATCCTCATTCCTTGTGCAGCGCTTTGCCTCTCCTTTTATAAAAGTAAATATGGTGCATGAAATTATACTGGAAATTACACCGATCCTATACTAATCCTGCACACCTTGATTTGGTACAAGAAGGTCCTATTTATAGGCTAAGGAAAGACAAAGGAAATTGGGAAGAAATCTATCTAAAATGAGAAACAGAGCAAACAGTACGAGTTCTACGCTTCACCTGCGCTACAGCGTGAGTGAAGCACAGATGTCAGAAGCTAATTTAATTGTTGCGCTTCACCTGCGCTACAGCGCAAGTGAAGCGAGCAACACGAGTTGCACAACTTCATTCTTTCTCTTTTTAAGTTGATTTCTTCCCGAGACTGGTTTTGGTTGATTGACTTTCCTTGTTTCCCTTTTTCCTCATGATATCTTGCATTTATTGAGTATCTTGAATTTAAATGGGAAGGTTGTATGCAGAATCCTTGTTTAATTGCAGCTGATATCTTTATTAATTGCCCTCAATTAAACTTCAAATATTGCAAATATCTCCCTGATTTAATGTTATCTTCTCTCCATATCAAATCTTTGCCATAATCTGCAAAAATTAGCCAAGTTTATATTAAAATAGCATCAAATTCAAATTCAAGACTAATAAATACAATTTATATAATTATTAATAAAAAGAGATTAATTTGGGGCATAAAATACCATTTCACCCTTGATAAGTGCACTAAAAAGTACTCTAATTTATCATATATTTTTCACTTATCACCTGTCTCCCCAAACATTCAACATCAGTCTCCTATTGCTCCTGTAGCTGCTCAAGAAGATGGGAGTGCTAAGGAAACTGTGCAGAAGGAAGAAAACCAATCAGCTCCTTCTGCAGGCACCTTTGGGACTGATTTGGTAAATCAATTTCTTGCATCCCCTATTCTTGATTCCACTATTCCTGCAGCTACTCCTTTAAAAGATAATATTCCTGCGGTGTCTACTCATCTATCATCAATGGAAACCTTTCTCCGACAACTAAATTCAGAAAGGGAATAATTTCCTTCGAACCCTCTACAAAAGGAAGAAGCTGCTGGACAAGAAGATGCTGCTCCCACTGAAAAATCTGAACCTCCTTCTTCACAATCCATTGAGAGACAAGTGAGGAAAATAAAGGCAGACATCAAAAATATGTTTTCCAATGTCAACATCCTGCAAAATTCAGTAAATGAGATGATAGAGAGGTTTACACAGCACCAATTTTGGATCAACACCCTTGTTCTGCCTATCATAGCTCCTCAAGCACCACAGATGCCTTTCAATCAATACCAGCCTCCTCAGAATATTCTCCAACCAACTACCCCATCATCCTCTGATCATTCTTCACCCTCCAAGTAGAAGAAGATGATGATTATGCTTCTCCCAGACCATATTAGATTCTTTTTTATAGATGACAAAGGGGGAGAAGTAGTAGGAGTAGTAGGGTTTGACATTGTTATTATGTCTTTTTGTTAGGAGGATGATCAATTCAATTTTGCTTTCTCTTGACTGATACTTGATAACTATTATGAATGCTTTCTAATTGTTTAATTAAAATGTACATTTTGTTGGTCGATAGTAAATATCCCTTAACAGTAGAGTTATGCACTACATTCTGTTGATCAAAATGTGCATCTTGAAACTTAAATCTTCTGCCATATAATTAACAGTGAATTGAATATCATGAAATTAAGTTTAAATCAATCATTCCCCTCCAAAATATCTGCACAAATTCAGGGGGAGTATTTTTTTCAGAATTATAACAATGTAAAACTTGATAGGTTGTCATCATAAAAAAGGGGAGATTGTAAGGTCCAAGAATCCCTTAAAATCAGTTTTAATAATGAGAACCAATCAAAGTTTACTTGGAATAATTCTGAACATTAAGAACTAATGAATTTGCTTGAGTGATTGTCAAAAAGATACAGATTAGCTTCTGCAGAAGATGCAATTCAGCAAAAGTAGAAATGAAACAAGTTCTACTTCCTTTTGAAGAATGGCTTCAATATTTTTCAAGAATGACAAATTTGTGAAAGGAAGCTTAAAGAATGTTGATAAAAGTATATGAAAATCATTCACAACCTAACAAGACTTTCAGAAGATGAAAACAGTATCTTCTCAAGAAGAATTCATGACAAAACTACCTTAGAAGGAAGATTCACTTTCAAAGAAGAATGAGAAGCTTTTCCAAGGTTCAAGATATAACTAAGTAATAAAAGGACTTCACAAAGTTGGAAGATCTTCTGCAGAAGGTAGAAGACAATTCTGCAGAAGAAACATTCTTTTGCAGAAGAAGCAGAATATCTGAAACAAAGTGATTTTCCACTTTCTGAGAATACTGCTAAGGCAAATGCAGTCAAACTGCCTTATATCAATCAATTTAAGTTCTCTAAGGAAATCTGCAGAAGATATGTGCCCATAGAAATGATGGAGAAGATGAATGTCCACTATTATGCTACAGGAGCACTATGATTAACAGAAAATCTACTTAAGTGTTCTTCTTCTCTTGTTCTTGAGTTACAGCTGGGCTAAATGAATTTAAAATAAGTTGTATTACTGTACTGGATGCTCTCATCATACCTACAGAAGAAATGACTTGAGAAACAACCCACAAAGTTGTTTGCAGAAGATAAATCTGCAGAAGGAAGGACTGGTCAAAGAGACAGTTGTACAAAGTTGTACCTACTGCAAGTGAGAAAATGACAGCTCCTTGGACACAGCTGGATGCTCATGAGTGTGTCCAACGGATAGTTCTCTTCAGCCTTCTATAAAAGGAGACTTCCTCCTCACTTTGAAGGCACCTCACTCCAGAAGAAGCATAAATTCTACTGGTTTACAATTCATATCTTCTGGAAAGTTTCTCTCTCCTTCCTTTCTGTGGTTTCTGGTCTGAAAAGCCTTGGAGAGAGTCTTGGCTCATCATATTGCTTCTGCTGTGCAAAGATTGTATTACTTTGAGCCTTGTATGTTCTTTATTCTTTCTTATTTCTATTGTACAGTCTCAAAAGAAGTGTGCAGGTGCATATCCTTCTTCTGAGCATCAAGAGAAAGTGTTTTCAGTGAGGTTTATTGAGATTTGGTGATCTCAGTTGGTATACAGAATCTGCAGAAGGTACTTGAAACATTCTGGGTATTGAATCTTCTGCAGAAGGTTCTGCAGTAAGCTTTCAGTTTGAAATTTGTTTTTGATAGATTAAGGTTAGCCTGAAGAGGCAGAAAAAGAATATTAGTTGTAAGGTTACCCAAGAAAATTGTACTTTGATTATAAGAGTGAGAAAATCCTACAGGTGTAGGGACTGGACGTAGCCTCAGGTTGGAAGAGGTGAACCAGTATAAAATTTTTGTGTGCCAACTTCTTTAACCTTCTCCTTATCATTACATATTACTGCAATAACTGAATTATAATACCTTCTGCAACATTAAGTAAACTAACATCTATCTTCTATAAGTTTATTTCTTAATACTAAGCCAAGGTTAACCTTGAGCAGAAAAAGTATTCATAGAAATTGCAAAAAATTTTATTCAATCACAATTCAACCCCCCTTCTTGTGATTGAAGCTACAACTTCAGATGTTGGGTTTTTCAAGACTTTTGGGAAATAGTTCTATAACTATTTCTAAGTTGTGGGGCATCATGATAGCTCTCATGTTAGCTAAAGAGAAAAATTGGAATAGAGTCTGGATGGACGAATCTGATTCTGTTGTTGTAGTGTCTTTAGTTACTAGAGGATGTAAGGCCTCTCATCCATGTAATTAGTTGGTCAAGACAATTAGAAATCTCCTTCAGACTACCTCCATTGTTAGAATTTTCCATTCCTACAGAAAAGAAAACAGGGTTGCTGACTTCAAGGTTTCATATGCCTATAATTTTCCCTTTGTCACTCACACTTTTACTTCTCCTAGTTGTTCCTCGTAGAATTGTTGTTTAGTTTGGAGCTTTGTTCCCTCCACATTACAAAAAAAAAAAAAATGCCCTTAATCAAGTCTAAATGACTAATATGGATGTTGAAATTTAAATCCTGAACAATTTAAATGAAAAAAAAGTACAACAAAACTTTAATTGTTTCAATGCAACTATTATATTAAATAAATACAATGTAATGTATCACATTTTTTTTCTGAAACTAAATATTACAATTTTTTTAATTGTGAACAATATGCAAAAAAAAATATTCATCTAGACTTTAATTGTTTCAACTATATACTAAACAAATGCAATGTATCACTTTTATTTAAAAACTGGGATTCAATTAGACTAGAGTATGTTTTGCTTGCCATTTCAGGTAGATGAAAGTTGAAAATAGTAACTGAAACCATTTCAGCCGTAGTTGGGAATGTAGCTTTTTTGGGTAGCTACAAGTTTTTCCTAAAAAGCTATTTTGGGTAGCTTTTTTAAAAAAAAAGTCCAATTTTCAGTTACTAGCTGAAAATTAATTACATATTTAGCTCTCAACCACCCCCACTTATCATTATTTAATAATTAATGTTGTCCTTAAATGTCATTTTACCATTTTTAGCTAGTTTACCAAACACATTCAATAGCTTTTCAGCTTCAGCTAACTTTAAGCTTTCAGCGAGTTTTTCTGCTTTCAACTAACTTTAAGCTTTCACCTAGTTTTTTAGCTAATTTTACCAAACATCCTCTAGAGTTAATTGCTATCCACAAAAATTAAAGTAAATATCTTTTAAAAGTATGGGTACAGGACCGTAATACCTATCACATCTCATATATATTATTAATTTAATTAATTAAATTATGAAAGAGTACCATATTATATGTTGTATTTTAATTCTGTTAAATAATTATGTTTTTTTATGTTTTATGATTATATTTAAATTATTTTTAAATATTTTTTCAATTGGTTATAATTTTTTAATTTATGTTTTTTATTTAATATATGTGAATATGAATATATAGGTATCTAGATATATCATGAGGAAACAAATATTAAAATTATTATCCACACGTATAAGAGAGAAATATGAATATATGGAAATGATTCATACTATATATGTAACGGGGTACATTTTGGAACTAAATATTTGTAATTTGCAAGCAGATGGTGAGGAGAGTAATCACTTTCCAGATGACATAGTGTAGGAACAATTCGAGTGTGAACCCAATAAGATAATCACATTCACATAGGTTTATTCAACTTTTAGAGACAGAAGTGGAAGTGGTGCGAATTTGCAATTGAGTCTATTTAGCAATCATTTATGGCGAGAGTCTTGTTAATTGGTTGGCCTCTTTAAGTGGTTGAAATTAATGAAAGTTGATAGAAATTTTGGTTACTAGCTGGCAGCCATCCATTATATATGATACACTAAATGATCACAATTTCTGAATACTGAGACAATGCACTGCACTTAAAATTGTATTTGTCCACTCCTTTTCATCTTATATATACAATAGCCCTGGTGAAAGATTATTGAGTAATTAATTAGGTTTTTAAAAGATTATTCTCATCAAATGATTGGGTGTTTACAGTTTAGAAACACTTACCAAAGTAAGAGAAAAAAATATCTTATAAAATATTCCTAATATTTCTTTTTTCATCAAAAGATGCTATATATCAAAAGTTGCATAAGATGTAAATTACAAAATCGAGTTGACTTAAATTATGACTATCCAAATTTACCATAAAAAAAATTATTATGCAAACCAACCTCTACTATATTTAGAGGTGGAAATAGGCTAGGCAGCTCGTCGGGGGCCTACGGCCCAGCTTACATAAGGTCTAGTTTAACTCGGCTCGCTTGATAAAAATGTCAGGTCTAGGTTTTTGAAAAAACCTTTTTGATTAAACAGGTCAAGCTCGGTCTTTTTAAAAAAACTATTAGGCTTGACAAGCTAGTCTATTATAAATAATATTATTTTTAATAAACATATAAATATTTTATATATAATAAATAGTATAATAATATATAATTTTTTAAATTCTTCTGTTGACTTATTTAGAGATAGACTTATTATCCTATCTAAACGTATATATTAGTGACATATTTACATTATAAAAAAAGTAAGTCTATTAGTTTGTAAACGCATTGACCTATTTAGAGATAGATTTATTGACCTATTTAAAAGTCATAATATGAAATGAGCTTTTAAACAGGCTAATAGGTCAAACCAGACTTTGAAACCTAAAAAATGGTCTATGACAGGTAAAAGGCCAGACTTAGGCCACAAAAATATAATGCAGGTCAGGCCTGGGCCCTACAAAGCCTAGCTCGACTCGACCTACCTCCACCCCTAACTATATTAAATTTGAGTATTTATTCTTTTTTGGAGTGAGAACTTTTCCTAAATTTTTCCTTCTTAACACTAGTGGAAAAAGGGCTTTTTACGACAGTTAAAAATGACCTTTTACGACGGTTGTGCAACCGTCGTTGATCCAGCCGTCGTAAAAAAGAAGACTTTTAACGACGGTTATACAACTGTCGTTATAAATTCTTTTTACGACGGTTATAATTTAAACCGTAGTGGAAAGTGGAATATCATACACTATTGAAGCATTTTTTAACGACGGTTCAAATAGAAACCGTCGTAGAAACTAGACTTTTTACGACGGTTCCTATTTGAACCGTCGTTAAAAACTGCTTTGAAGTAGTTTTTAACGACGGTTCATATAGCAACCGTCGTAAAAAGTCTAGTTTCTACGACGGTTTCTATTTGAACCGTCGTTAAAAACTGCTTCAATAGTGCATGATATTCCACTTTCCACTACGGTTTAAATTATAACCGTCGTAGAAACTAGACCTTTTACGACGATTATAGTCACAACCGTCGTGGAAAGTTGGATTTTTTTTAGGTTCATTTTGTTTTTTAGCTTTTCCCAAACCTGCAAACAGCCAGAAATAGTACAGAACCTCATATCAGCAACAATATAATCCAATTTACATCAATTAACTTAAAAACACAACATCTCAAAGATTACAATAACAAAAGTAATTTTTCCATAATGATAAACAATGACATGGTTATATAGGGTTAAGTATAGGAGTAAGCGTAGTTAGGCTTTAGAATCAAACTAACGATATGGTTCATTTATTCTAATGATAAACAATGACAGAAGAGAATGTCAACTCCGCATGCACGCTACTACACACGCCTATAGAGTTGCACTGAATACATACACAAACAATTAAATAACAAGCTTAGGTCAGGTAGTAGTAGCCAGCCATACATTATACTATGCATGCCCTAGTCACTTATTTAGTACTCTCCTAAACATCATTTTTCCAAAAAAAAAAATACCACCTAATTAAACAACACATGCTAGCAGCTAGCTGTAAGTTCATGATCATGTAGAAAATTATTAAGAAAATAAAATAAAAGAGCTAGTCTTCAAATTAAATTAACAGGGAAATAGTAGACCTTGCCACAAGAATTACAAGATTATAACTGAAGTTAAAGTTGAAGCAGGAGGAATTACAAGATTTCATGTTTTGGAAAGGTTTTTCCCTTTTGTAAACAGGGTAAGTGCAGAGTAGGGGAATATTTTTTATTATATACAACTAATAGCAAGTTTAGAAACTTACTTGATATCTAAGCAAAATATATATATGGGAATTGAAAAGCCGTATGTAATTGGTGGCACTAATCCAAAAATAAGGAACGATGAGATAGAAACAAAGAAATGGAGAACGTAATTCTCCCTCTTTCCTAATAACTCGTAAGAATATATATATATATATAAATGTAATTTTATATATTCAGGTCCCTAAGCAGTAATTATATATATATATAGGAATTAGAAATTTAATTAATTGGAAGAGGACAAAATGTCAAACCATCTATATCTCCAAGTATTTTGAACAAAAACTCACATTATGACCCAGGACGAAAAGTTAGTCAATAAACTTGTTATTTTTTTTAATAGTCAAAGAGATATGAATTAAAAAGAACCAGGAAAGCACATGTAACACCCACTAACAGAACAAGAAAAGAGCAAAAGCAATTATCAGCACATAAAATTTAAACAAGATTGTGGAGAAGCAACCCAGGATGAATAAATATGCTTCTCAAATCCCATATATATTAACCAAATTTCTCATAAGTTTAATTCACTCAACATTGTAAAGATCACAAGCGTACCTTTTGTCTCCCACAACTTTAGACAGCGTACCTTTTGACAATGTGATGATAATAAGAATACTATGCAACTTGAGCATTAAGACTAGTTAGTTGTATAGGCAGAACTGGTCTGGGGCGAAACTTGAGCATTTAAGTCTTAGTATACCATGCATGTATCCAGAATCTGGTTAAAATGAGAACAAAAATTGCAAAAATAAAAAGAAACCAGGATCTCAAACAAAATAACACTTCATGAGGTATGGAGAGAATATATTGTCAAACCATAGCAACTGAAGGAAATGCAAGTCTCAGAAAAAGAGGGAATGCCTTAAGCTTACCTTTAAGAAATCAATTATATTGCCAACTAAAAATATGCCATTATGTACACCATACAGAAAGGTTAAAGTACATACAAAATTAAGGTGCAGAATCTATGTTAAAGTACATACTTTATTATCTCCCTAAACAAAATCTATGTTGAAGTACAAAATAAAAAAAAATCATTTTCTGATTTGAAACCTCCCTATATTTAGAAAAACCACCAAAAATCCTGTTTCAAATAAACCTAGAGTTATCTAAACTAAAAAACACAAAAATGCTAACAAAGCCAAATAAGTTCTAAAAATGAGGATTTGGAAAACATCCTAAAAATAAAGTTAAAAAGAAAGAATTTTTTTAACTTATAAGCATAAAGCGTTTTTAAATTGATGCTCAAAGATCCATAAACTTCTTGAAACTTTAACATGGGTTGATACTCTTTTCCATATGATAAAATGTGAAAATAAAAGAAGTCTGCATATTCTCAGAAAAAAACAACTTATTACTATATGATAATTAGGCATCAAATTTCAAAACGGAAGCTTTATTTTAATTGAAACTTCTACATCATGTAGGTATATATATATATATATATATAAATTTTCATAGAGATCAGTGACAATTGAATTTGCAATTTAAGTTTAAAACCACCAATATATTTAGTTTAAATATGTTCATATACAACATTCATTCTAAATATTCATTCAAACAATATATCTGCAACCAATTACTGTGATATCATAAAAAAATGCGAAGAGGTTAGTAAACATGCATTATAGTTGAAATCTTCTTCTAGTAATTATTAATAGACATAAAGAAAGAGGGGAACATGAAAAGTTAGAAGCTTTATATATCTTATGAAGAACCTGTGTGGAGGGGATTAGAAGGGTGATAATATTCATGTCATTGATCTCGTGACAGAGAATGGCCTCACGATGAAGCAATTCTTCGCCTCCCGAATCCTTATAATGAAAAACTTCAACTCCCTGATCCTTGGACCGTAAAGGGAGTAACTGCAGTGTTTTAATTTCATAGAACCTCAATAATGAGTCACAGAACAGCACCATACCCATTGCAAAACAAACAAACAAACATTCATTCATTCACAGATTTTTTTAATTCAGAGAAACAGAGGAAAAGGGACACAGAAATAACCTTACCCGTTGGAGCAAGGACGAGAAGGGCAATCTGCAGGTTCAGCCAGCGCGGGGAGAAGACGATTCACCGTGAGGGCGATTGACGGAGAATGGCACGAACTGATCGTGACAGAGGTACCGCGTCGTGAGATGGGGAGGAGAGTACGAGACACACAGCCACACATGCTTCGACCTAGGAGCTTCCAAAGTTGCAGAACGCCGCGTCGTGCAACTGCAGAACGATGGAGAGAGAGCTCGTAGAGAGAGAGAGCTTGTAGAGAGAGATAGGACGTAGAGAGAGAGTGGGAGGAAGAGGGACGGTGGAAGAGGAAGAGGGACGGTGGGAGAGGTAGAGGGACGGTTCTAGGGGAGAGAGGGACGGTTGTGGGGGAGAGAGGAAATTTTTAGAGAGAGAAAGGGTTTCTGGTGTCGCACGGCGCTGTGGGGGAGGTGCTGCGCGAACTAGGTTTAAATCAGGGATTCTACGACGGTTGTGAAGGGGACCGTCGTAGAATCCACATTTTACTTTTGCACCCCACCAAAAATTTCTTTTCACACCCTCACTTTTTTGAAACAAGGATTCTACGACGGTTGTGAAGGGGACCGTCGTAGAATCCACATTTTACTCCTGCACCCCAAATGTTTCTTTTGACACCCTCCAATTTTTTTGAAGCCTCTGTCTACTTTGTACGATGGTTGTCTTACAACCGTCGTTAAAAACTTAATTTTTTATTTTTTTTTTAATTTTCCTGGACTTTTCAACGACAGTTGTGTTATGACCGTCGTTGTTGGTGCTTTTAACGACCGTTGTATAGGGAATCGTCGTTAAAACATTGATTTTTTTTATTTTTCCTGGATTCTTCAACGACGGTTGTATAGGAACCGTCGTTGTATGTTGTTTCCACGACGGTTCCCGTACAACCGTCGTTGTAAGTTACGCACATAATTACAAAAATGCCACCGCGTCACTTTCCACGACGGTTGCTCCACAACCGTCGTGGAATGGCCGTCGTAGTATCCAGTTTTTGTAGTAGTGTAATGTGCCAATACATACCTTTTATTATTTTTTATATTTTTTATTTCTCTTAAATGCTACTACTTAAATTTAATTAATTATATGAATTTATTTTTGTTAATTTCAAACCTTTTCACAATATAAAATTGGAGTCCATAAATTTAAATCTTAACAAATAGACATAAATAATGGTATAGTATATATCTTGATCTATATATTTTTTCATAACTTTCTTCGCAATTTTAAAAGTTTCATTTTCAAATTATATATAGAGAGTCAGGATTAAATGATACCAGGTGTCAAACTTCAAGACTTACATCAATTAATAACTTTTAATTATTTTTAATATATGTATTTTATATTCTCTGTTTTTTTAAATATTTATATCTTAAATAAATTTTAATATTATTTTTAATTTTTTAAATATTGTATGATGCATGAATTATTCGCTAATATAAAAAAATATGTAAAAATAAATAAATCAATTAACTTAAGTCAATGTTTCATGTTATTTTCCAAACCCCAAAAAGTAAAAATCTACAACTTTATGCTATGTTTGATAACATATCTAAAGGAAATAAATGACAATTTTTTTGGTCGAAAATGACATTAATATTTTTTTGTCAAAGTTAAATTAAATAACATCTTCGAAGTAATCTTTGTAAGTTTAAAGTACCTATAAAGTAAGTTAAGCAATTGTTTTAGATCCTAAATAGTGTCTTTCCTAATGCATGTCATCGTATTTGTGTTTGGCATTTGCAAAGAAATGCAACTTCGAATGTAAAAAACACACAATTCAATGGTGAGTTTGTAAGGTGTATGTCAGGAGACTATGATTTCGATCAATTTTGTGAAAGGTGGAATGAAATGGTTACAAAGTTTGGGTTAGAAGACCATCATTGGGTGAAAAAATTGTATGATTGTAGGTCTAAATGTGAAACCGCATACTTTAGAGGTAATTCCTTTGCTCGATTCCGGACAACCTTCCGTTGTGAGAGTTTGCATGCTGAGTTAGATAAGTATGTTCATTCTCGTTATAACTTGACATATTTTTTATGTCACTATTATTGAAGATAAATTTGCATGTATGTATGGTGAGTCTATGTTAGTGACTAACCTTCCAATTCTTGAGAAATCAGCTTATAAGCATTACACCTTTCTCTTCCAGTTCTTTACATTGCAAGTAGTATGACTGAAACGGGTTGCACACAAATATTATGTTCATTGTGAAGAAGACCGGTGATAGTAGGAAGGAATGACGTGTGTCTTCTTATCCGTCAACGAATGACTACAAGTGTGAATGTTTGGGGTTGGAGTCTCGTGGTTTTCCTTGTAAACATTTTCTACATATTATTTCTTTAGGTCGAATCATGAACATATTATTATCTTATTCTTAATTACCAGCTACCATAGTCAACCATCTATCACGCTCTAGCTTTTTTTATCCAAAAAGTACAAACTGTGGGCCTACATGAAATATTGAAGGAAAAGGTCTACGTGCAAATATCCTTGTCTTTCGCTTATTTATATTAGTCACATGCCTGTGCAAGTCAAGCTTCAAGAAGATCTTCAAACGACCAGCGTCCTTCGCCTCTTTTTTTTTCTGTTAACTTGGGCCACTTTGTAAGGGTTTCTTTCCTATACTTCCAAACCTGGAGAGCGGCCCATCAACACTTTGGCCCACATGCACAACAACAGTAGCCCCAAGTCACAACAATGGATCTTTACAAAAACATATATAAATTCCCAAGAATGGTCATATTCCAATCTCCCTAATCTTTTATTAACCAGTCCATTGTGCTGTAACTAAAACCACTCACCAGCAGCGCAAAGCCTCTCTTGCATCAACTATCGTAAACATGTAGATTGCCCTCCTTCATTGTTATTTCTCGCTTCTTTTCCCTGCTACAATCTTACTTGGTCGCTTCTTCTTCATTTTTGCTTCTTTCCACCACATCATTTGTCAAACTTTCTGCATCTAAACATGGAATAGAGTAAAACAGAGGATGTCTTCCATGAGCAAATCCTTCATTTCTGGTTACAACCCACACCACGGAAAATGTCGTTGCGGAGACAAAATATTCTTCCTCTCCTCCACTAGTGCAAAGAATCTCAGGAGGAAGTTTTAGCGCTACCCTAATTGGAAGGTACGTTCCATTCATACAGAGTTTAAACCTTCAATTTTTTTTCACACATTCAATTGCTCTGTTCATCTTACTGCAGACAGAAAAATACTTGTAACTTCTTCAAATGGCATGAAGAAAACGATGATGTAACAAAAAAATAATAATGTGGACGAAAAGAGATACTTTAGGGTAAACACTTTTAAATTTGGGTTCACGGTAGACTCTCAAATTTGATACCATAAAAATTAAAATTAAATTTTATAATAGAAATTATTAATTTTTTAATATTAAAATTTATGTTATTTATAATAAAGGTTTATTGTAAGTTATTTTTTTATGATTGATGGCATGCTGCCTGAGGAAGCAACTGGAGTCAAGGGAGCGTGGACCAACTAGGCTAGTGCCGGGGCGCATGATGGCCCAAGCAAGGAGCAAGGTCAGCCCAACATGTTGGGAGGCTTCAAGCAAACTTTCATATTGAGGCATTTCTAAAAACACGAGGTGAAAAAATGGGGCCTTAAAAGTTAAAATTCAATTACCAAGGATTGAACTCATAACCATGAGGTGGAAGATCAATTTCTAAACCAGTATGGTAGGCCTAATAATAATATATGCTTATATTTTTTTATAAAGGATGTTACAAGTAATTGGGGGGCCTAAAGCAAGGGCTTGAGCCGCCTTACCCTTGGGTCGACCCTGGCATGGAGAGTTGACTTTCTTAAGTCAACATTGACCATACTAATCTTGAGTCAACATTATCCATTTTCCTTTATTTTACTTGTAATTTTAATTCCCTAAATTAGAGTGCCTACTAGTCGTGGTCTCTAAATCATAGTTTGATAGAAATTGTCTTGTATTTCATTTTCATATAATTTCCTTCTACTACTCTAGTCTTGGGCGCTAATATTAGGAGTTTAAGTGGCTAAGAGGTTGTCATTCTACTTGGCATAGGAGGCTTGGGTTCAAATCCCATTTAGGATGGGAATTAATTCCCTTGTATTTTCCCCTCATTTGGCCACCCCATTGCTTCTATAAAATAGAGGTCTCTTCACTCTTGTAAGTTCAATCAATCATTTTATAGAAAGAGCTTTATGTTTCATTTTCTCCTCTTGTGAGAGTTGACAAGACTTAGTGGTTTTTACTTAAACCATGGTGATTCTTATCCAACTCCGAGAGCCGGTGGCGAATCTTCACTAAGACTTATCTACTGAAAGGGTTGCCTTCATCAGTGGCGCGAATCTCCATCTCTTTCTTATCCATTTTCTCTTTCAATTCTCTTAATTTTCTACACTTTATTTGGCATTTTGGCTGCTGCATTCTTGGTATCTTTTCGTGACCTAACTGTTTTCTTTGCTTAATTCTAGATCCGTAACTCACCCGCTATCAGTGATTCATCTTAACATTTCTCGAAAAAAAAAATTGTGAATTTTATAAGTGTATAAATATCATTGTTGTAGAAAGATAGTCGAACCAATTTTTGTCTGAAGCTAGACGTTGACTCTCCCTTGGGTTGTCAATATGGACGAAAAAGCAAAAAGAAATGGAAATTAGGAGTTGCTTTTAACACCCTATTTTTGCTATTCGCACTCCACCCTACCCTTTTTTAATTTTTTCCCAAACTACCCTCCTCTCATCACCCCTCCCCCACCCCGACGACCACCACCACCCCCCCTTCCTCCCTAACCCATCTCCACCTCCTGACACCCCCACCCCCACTCCATTCAATTTTTTTCTCTTTCTGGAATTTATTTCAGAAAAACACTTTCGGAAATTAATTTCCGGAAACCAAATAAGAAAAATGGCTTCTAGAAATTAATTTCCAGAAAAAATACTTCCAATTTTTTTACAAATTTTAACTTTTTTCATTACTAAAAGTTGAAAATTTGTAAAAAAAATATATATATTTTCAGAAATTTTCGAAAATTAATTTCTGGAGGCCATTTTTATTATTTGATTTTCGAAAATTAATTTTTGAAAGTTTATTTTTTTGGAAATTAATTTTTAGAAGTAATTTTTTCTGGAAAACTTGAATGGAGTGGTGGAGGGTTGTTACTTGTTAGGAGGTGGAGGTGGAGGTGGGAATGGGTAAGATGGTAATTTGAAAAGTTATAAAAATATGGGGGTGCGAATAGCAAAAAGGGTGTTAAAAGCAACTCCAATGGAAATTGGATCACGGGTCAGAGCCCGGTTCATTAAGCCCAGTTCTATGTGACCGTGAAGCAACGCGACCTTGTTTGTTTCTTCGTTCATCCCTCTTCTGCACGAGAGAGAGAGAAAGAGAGTAAAACCCTAATTCGTCACTTTTCTTCTGTTAGCTGAAACTGACGCCTCAATTTTCTGTACGGTAACATTTTCTCCATCAATTTTTCTTTTCTGCTTTCATAACCTTCTTTTAGCACCTCAAAACAAAAAATTCAATTGATTAGGTGGGTAATTTGGGATTAATGTATTTGATTGTTTATTGCTGGCAGCAGATTACAACTGTTGAATTCATTGCATAGTTGCTCATTCTGTTTTGTAGCCGACGTTTAACTGAAATGGGAATTTTTCTATGATTTTGTTTTTCTTTTTTTACTTAAATCACGGACACGTTTTGCAAGATTAAGAATTTAATCAGATGCCCAAAATCTTTTGGTTTTAAGTAAGTGAGGTTTGCATCGAAATTATGTGTGCACGGATACGTCTTGTTTCCTCTTTCAGGTCTTGTTATTGCAAATTTGCAATTGCATTGGAAAATGATGTCTCTGTTGTTGGTTAAGTGATGATTGTACTCAATGATATTGCATTCAATAATATCTACTTAAATCCATCAAGTTGATTCTGCTAAAGAATTTTGTGAACTTGCTGTTTTGAGTAAGATGTAAAGGCTTGAGTTGAGTGGTACAGACTTACAGTAGATTGTTCATTTGCAGAGTAATACACGTTTGATGCTTCAGAGTTTTGGTTGAGGTTTCACTCACGTGCTTTGCTGTCATGGTATGTTCAATGTTTGATCTCTAAACTATATTGTGTTAATTTTTAATTTCATTTGATTTGATTTGCAGTAGCTCTAGGAATTTCTTTCATCCTGCTCTTCATGGATGGTGGAGTGATCTCGGAATGTCTAATACTATAAAGTATAAATACTTGTCTGGAGGGATAGGGTTCTGTATTGTTTTTCACCTATCAATATGTGTTCCTTGTCTAAGCATCATGTGTATAAGTTTTGTATGTCAGAGGAAATTCAAATAAGATGTATGCATGTATGTAAAACAAGTTCTGTTAAATTGAAAAATGTATTGCAGAAGGTGACAATATATCCTCCTAAAAAGTACAGCTGCAAAAGAGCACATCCCATCCCATGTGCATTACTTTGGGAATAAATTCATATTTTTGAATTCTTAGAATTTAGTTAACATGATGGTATCCAAAATTAGTCTGGTAGCTTTTGATATTTCCTAGGTCATTTTGTTCTGCACTTATTTTATGTATTGCTGAATGCAGGATCCAAATGGTTCTATTGATGATAAGTGTGAAAATAGACTATATATTGGCAACCTTGATCTCAGAATTACAGAGTGAGACTTGCTAACTCCCCTGCAAGGCTTAATTGTTTTTTTTTTCCAAATCCTAAAGAATGGCTTAAGTGCGATAGTTAAAGATTGAACAATAGAAAGTATTTATTGAAAAGTACAACTTTTTTTAAGTTACCAATGTATTAAATGCTGTAATTTTTAGTAAAATATTTTCCATTTCTTGATTTCTTAACCAGTGCATAAGGCAATTTGTAAGACCCCTTTTGTCCTGTGCTTCATTACACACTCTTATTTATTCTCTCATATTCTTTTCAATATATTCCAGAGCTGCTCTGCTTAAAATGTTTTCCCCCTTTGGAAAGATCGTTTCTGAGGACTTCTTGTGGCACACTCGTGGCCCAAAACGTGGAGAACCTCGCGGTTTTGCGTTTATCCAGTATAGCACAAAAGAGGTATGTTGATTGCATACTTTTGTTACTTCACTTTGAAGCAGTTCCTGATTTCCATTATTAAAGTGAGAATGCAGGAAGCAGAATTGGCCAAGGAGAAAATGCATGGGAAGTTAGCTTGTGGCAGGCCATTGGTGGTTCGTCTTGCTAGTGAGAAGTACATGTTGGAAACAGCTGATAGCTCTACAAAAGCAGCAGGTGAAGGACACAAGATGCATCTCACTGGTGGTGGCATGGGACAGACAAGTCGTAGTGCAAAAATAGCTGCAATAAAGAATAAATTGAAATCTTTAGAGGAGGAGAGCTCTAGGAAGAAGCAGAAACAAAGTGACAATATTTCTTGAGTCCATTGTGTAAGTAGAAATTGTAAAATCAGGGGAAGGTTCAGTGACTTATAAATTGAATGAGGATCAGTTGTTTGTAACCCCATTAAATTGAATTCATATATTTGATTCAGCTTAGTCTTTTCAGTTTAGGCCGGAAGCCAGAATTTTGACTGCACGGAACATACCATCCACGTGAAATTCTCCTAATTGAAATTTGACAGAGGATTTTCTATATCAAATATCTGAAATTCAGCTTTACCTTTTTTTTTTTTATCCTCCACGGGAGACAATCCTATTCAAGCCGGGAATATCCACATCACATCATGGTGGGTCGAAATTGAGGTGGAATCTTAATTTTAACTGAAATGGAATCATAACAATTTACTCAAATAATAATATTTTCATTACATTCATACAACAGGTTAACTTATGAGGCACTTATATCTTTATTTTAAGTTGAAATATATTTCTTAAGTTAATATTATATTAATTGTATATTTTATATTATAATATTGATGTGCTGTTGATATAGTGTCATTTGTATCATGTATGTTTTCATTTTTTCTAGTTACCTGAGCCAAAATAACTTAAATAACCTGAGGCAAAATATTCGAACCTCCACTCGTCCTCTTGGGGTGAGGTAAAATGTAAGTACCTCTGTAAACCTCTGAAATTCTGCTTTACCTTGACATATTGATTAGCATCTCGAAATTGGGGTGCAATCTTCATTTAAGAAATCACAATTTAATTAAATAATAATATTTTCATTGCATTCGCAATAACAGGTTAACTTATGAGGCACTTGTATCTTTAATTTAAGTTAAATATATGTTTTAAGTTAATATTATATTAATTGTATATTTTATATTATAATACAGTTGTGTTGTAATTTTTAAATATTTATTTTGTTGACATAGTGTCATATTTGTATCATGTATGTTTCCATTCTTTCTAGCAACCTGAGGCAAAATAACATAAATAATTACGGAAAAATTTTCTTTTCGGTCCTTGATTAATTGAAACTAACTATGGATTGAGAGTGACAATTAAGAAATTCTTTTTTTTTTCCTTTACAAAATACCAACAATTTTTGGATATAGATCCTGATATTACAAGTAAAATATGCTTAAAGTTAATAGTTCACTTCTATTACAATCACTTACCTTTGATGAGAATTCACATTTAGCTAAATTCATAAACAAATTGACATTTTCATGCTAGTCTCTTATTCATATGATACATTTTTTCTGCCGTTCTTTAAGTAAACATCTGAAATTCTGCTTTACCTTGACATATTTATTAGCTTCTTGAAATTGGGGTGAAATCTTAATTTTAACTGAAATGGAATCATAACAATTTAATTAAATAATAATATTTCCATTGGTTAACTTATGAGGCACTTGTATCTTTATTTTAAGTTTAAATATATGTCTTAAGTTAATATTATATTAATTGTATATTTTATATCATAATATTGTTGTTTGTAATTTTTAAATATTTATTTTGTTGATATAGTGTCATATTTGTATCATGTATGTTTCCATTTTTTCTAGCAACCTGAGGCAAAATTACTTAAATAACTATGGAAAGATTTTTTTTTCGGTCCTTGATTGATTGAGACTAACTTTGGATTGAGAGTGATAATTAAGCGATTCTTTTTTTCTTTTCAAAATACCAACAATTTAAGGATTTAGATTTTTTATATTACAAGTAAAATATGCTTAAAATTAATAGTTCACTTCTATTACAATCACTTACCTTTGATGAGAATTCACATTCAGCTAAATTCATAAACAAATTGGCCTTTTTCATGCAAGTCTCTTAATCATATGATACATTTTTCTGCCGTTCTTTATGTAAACCTCTTAAATTCTGCTTTACCTTGACATATTGATTAGCATCTCGAAATTGGGGTGCAATCTTAATTTAAGAAATCACAATTTAATTAAATAATAATATTTTCATTGCATTCGCAATAACAGGTTAACTTATGAGGCACTTGTATCTTTATTTTAAGTTAAATATATGTTTTAAGTTAATATTATATTAATTGTATATTTTATATTATAATATAGTTGTGCTGTAATTTTTAAATATTTATTTTGTTGATATAGTGTCATATTTGTATCATGTATGTTTCCATTCTTTCTAGCAACCTGAGGCAAAATAACATAAATAATTATGGAAAGATTTTCTTTTCGGTCCTTGATTGATTGAAACTAACTTTGGATTGAGAGTGACAATTAAGAAATTCTTTTTTTTTCCTTTACAAAATACCAACAATTTTAGGATTTAGATTCCTGATATTACAAGTAAAATATGCTTAAAGTTAATAGTTCACTTCTATTACAATCACTTACCTTTGATGAGAATTCACATTTAGCTAAATTCATAAACAAATTGACTTTTTTCATGCTAGTCTGTTATTCATATGATACATTTTTTTCTGCCGTTCTTTAAGTAAACCTCTGAAATTCTGCTTTACCTTGACATATTGATTAGCTTCTTGAAATTGGGGTGAAATCTTAATTTTAACTGAAATGGAATCATAACAATTTAATTAAATAATAATATTTCCATTGGTTAACTTATGAGGCACTTGTATCTTTATTTTAAGTTTAAATATATGTCTTAAGTTAATATTATATTAATTGTATATTTTATATCATAATATTGTTGTTTGTAATTTTTAAATATTTATTTTGTTGATATAGTGTCATATTTGTATCATGTATGTTTTCATTTTTTCTAGCAACCTGAGGCAAAATTACTTAAATAACTATGGAAAGATTTTCTTTTCGGTCCTTGATTGATTGAGACTAACTTTGGATTGAGAGTGATAATCAAGCGATTCTATTTTTCTTTTCAAAATACCAACAATTTAAGTATTTAGATTTTTTATATTACAAGTAAAATATGCTTAAAATTAATAGTTGACTTCTATTACAATCACTTACCTTAGATGAGAATTCACATTCAGCAAAATTCATAAACAAATTGGCCTTTTTCATGCAAGTCTCTTAATCATATGATACATTTTTCTGCCGTTCTTTATGTAAACCTCTTAAATTCTGCTTTACCTTGACATATTGATTAGCATCTCGAAATTGGGGTGCAATCTTAATTTAAGAAATCACAATTTAATTAAATAATAATATTTTCATTGCATTCGCAATAACGGGTTAACTTATGAGGCACTTGTATCTTTATTTTAAGTTAAATATATGTTTTAAGTTAATATTATATTAATTGTATATTTTATATTATAATATAGTTGTGCTGTAATTTTTAAATATTTATTTTGTTGATATAGTGTCATATTTGTATCATGTATGTTTCCATTCTTTCTAGCAACCTGAGGCAAAATAACATAAATAATTATGGAAAAATTTTCTTTTCGGTCCTTGATTAATTGAAACTAACTTTGGATTGAGAGTGACAATTAAGAAATTTTTTTTTTTCCTTTACAAAATACCGACAATTTTAAGATTTAGATTCCTGATATTACAAGTAAAATATGCTTAAAGTTAATAGTTCACTTCTATTACAATCACTTACCTTTGTTGAGAATTCACATTTAGCTTTCATGCAAGTCTCTTAATCATATGATACATTTTTCTGCCGTTCTTTATGTAAACCTCTTAAATTCTGCTTTACCTTGACATATTGATTAGCATCTCGAAATTGGGGTGCAATCTTAATTTAAGAAATCACAATTTAATTAAATAATAATATTTTCATTGCATTCGCAATAACAGGTTAACTTATGAGGCACTTGTATCTTTATTTTAAGTTAAATATATGTTTTAAGTTAATATTATATTAATTGTATATTTTATATTATAATATAGTTGTGCTGTAATTTTAAATATTTATTTTTTTGATATAGTGTCATATTTGTATCATGTATGTTTCCATTCTTTCTAGCAACCTAAGGCAAAATAACATAAATAATTATAGAAAGATTTTCTTTTCGGTCCTTGATTGATTGAAACTAACTTTGGATTGAGAGTGACAATTAAGAAATTCTTTTTTTTTCCTTTACAAAATACCAACAATTTTAGGATTTAGATTCCTGATATTACAAGTAAAATATGCTTAAAGTTAATAGTTCACTTCTATTACAATCACTTACCTTTGATGAGAATTCACATTTAGCTAAATTCATAAACAAATTGACTTTTTTCATGCTAGTCTGTTATTCATATGATACATTTTTTCTGCCGTTCTTTAAGTAAACCTCTGAAATTCTGCTTTACCTTGACATATTGATTAGCTTCTTGAAATTGGGGTGAAATCTTAATTTTAACTGAAATGGAATCATAACAATTTAATTAAATAATAATGTTTCCATTGGTTAACTTATGAGGCACTTGTATCTTTATTTTAAGTTTAAATATATGTCTTAAGTTAATATTATATTAATTGTATATTTTATATCATAATATTGTTGTTTGTAATTTTTAAATATTTATTTTGTTGATATAGTGTCATATTTGTATCATGTATGTTTCCATTTTTTCTAGCAACCTGAGGCAAAATTACTTAAATAACTATGGAAAGATTTTCTTTTCGGTCCTTGATTGATTGAGACTAACTTTGGATTGAGAGTGATAATCAAGCGATTCTATTTTTCTTTTCAAAATACCAACAATTTAAGTATTTAGATTTTTTATATTACAAGTAAAATATGCTTAAAATTAATAGTTGACTTCTATTACAATCACTTACCTTAGATGAGAATTCACATTCAGCAAAATTCATAAACAAATTGGCCTTTTTCATGCAAGTCTCTTAATCATATGATACATTTTTCTGCCGTTCTTTATGTAAACCTCTTAAATTCTGCTTTACCTTGACATATTGATTAGCATCTCGAAATTGGGGTGCAATCTTAATTTAAGAAATCACAATTTAATTAAATAATAATATTTTCATTGCATTCGCAATAACAGGTTAACTTATGAGGCACTTGTATCTTTATTTTAAGTTAAATATATGTTTTAAGTTAATATTATATTAATTGTATATTTTATATTATAATATAGTTGTGTTGTAATTTTTAAATATTTATTTTGTTGATGTAGTGTCATATTTGTATCATGTATGTTTCCATTCTTTCTAGCAACCTGAGGCAAAATAACATAAATAATTATGGAAAGATTTTCTTTTCGGTCCTTGATTGATTGAAACTAACTTTGGATTGAGAGTGACAATTAAGAAATTCTTTTTTTTTTCCTTTACAAAATACCAACAATTTTAGGATTTAGATTCCTGATATTACAAGTAAAATATGCTTAAAGTTAATAGTTCACTTCTATTACAATCACTTACCTTTGATGAGAATTCACATTTAGCTAAATTCATAAACAAATTGACTTTTTTCATGCTAGTCTGTTATTCATATGATACATTTTTTCTGTCGTTCTTTAAGTAAACCTCTGAAATTCTGTTTTACCTTGACATATTGATTAACTTCTTGAAATTGGGGTGAAATCTTAATTTTAACTAAAATGGAATCATAACAATTTAATTAAATAATAATATTTCCATTGGTTAACTTATGAGGCACTTGTATCTTTATTTTAAGTTTAAATATATGTCTTAAGTTAATATTATATTAATTGTATATTTTATATCATAACTAGTGTAGAACCCGTGCGTTGCACGAAATCATTGAAAAGAGCAATTATAATAACTGAAAATACTAAAAACATGATAATATGTTTCTAAATAAACAATTTAATAAAGCTAATCTTCAAAATTCAATAATAGGAGACTTATGACAGAAATCCTGCAAAAAAAATAAAGGGAGTTGGTTAATTTAAAAATAGATAAAATGTTGTATAAATGTAAATAAAAAAATTAATAATGGAATGAAATATAGAAAAAAGTGTTGAATAAATACCTGCTCAGAATACTTTGAAATGATCAGATGTATTGAAATAAATACATGTTCATGAAAGTTTCTGGAATACTTCTCTATAGACAACGTTAATTTTGCAATTCTCAGAAACATTATCATGATTTTTCAATAAAATCTTTAATCCATGGATAGATTTCACTCTTGACAAAGCAACATACAACTGACCATGTGTAAATACTGGTCTTGGAAGAAATAATCCAACACATGACAATGTTTGTCCCTGAGATTTATTGATTGTCATTGCAAATGAGACAACAATAGGAAACTGTCTTCTTTGAAATTTCACTGGAAGAGTTTGATTATTTGGAATCATGTTCATCCGGGGAATAAGTGCAATTCCACCAGCTCGATTTCCAGTAAGAATTTCACATTCTATAACATGATTACCCAACCTTCTTATCTGCATTCTGGTGCCATTGCACAACCCATTAGATTGGTCTATATTTCTCAACAACATGATGGGAACACCAACTTTCAAAACCACGTCTTGTGTAATGTTTTATTACTCCAATTTAAATGAAATACGATTTCAATTTAACCATCTATTAGTCTTATATTTAAATATTTAAACTAAATAAACCATTTCAATTTACTGATCAGATTTTTATTTTTATTAATAATCAACGTGAATCTTTATTTAATAAAGTGATTTATTATGAAAATATTTTAGGCAATATCATGATTATTTAAAACATTAATACAAAATATTTAAAAAATAAAATTTTTATAATAATAAAATGGGATTGTACACGTTCCAAAATTATAAAATCTGATTCTTAAATCTTTACATATCATTATTCATTCATTAATAAAACGTGAATTATGGATTCTTAATATTATTATAGGCTACAGTTTCCAATCCCACTAAATATTTCAAAATTCAAATTTAAAATTTAAACTCATAAAGTATAACATTGATTGCATTAGAAATCTTAATGGCATCAGAAAACTAAATAAATCATTAAAATAAATCAATATTTAAATGAAATACGATTTCAATTTAACCATCTATTAGTCTTATATTTAAATATTTAAACTAAATAAACCATTTCAATTTACTGATCAGATTTTTATTTTTATTAATAATCAACGTGAATCTTTATTTAATAAAGTGATTTATTATTAAAATATTTTAGGCAATATCCTGATTATTTAAAACATTAATACAAAATATTTAAAAAATAAAATTTTTATAATAATAAAATGGGATTGTACACGTTCCAAAATTATAAAATCTGATTCTTAAATCTTTACAGATCATTATTCATTCATTAATAAAACGTGAATTATGGATTCTTAATATTATTATAGGCTACAGTTTCCAATCCCACTAAATATTTCAAAATTCAAATTTAAAATTTAAACTCATAAAGTATAACATTGATTGCATTAGAAATCTTAATGGCATCAGAAAACTAAATAAACCATTAAAATAAATCAATATTTAAATGAAATACGATTTCAATTTAACCATCTATTAGTCTTATATTTAAATATTTAAACTAAATAAATCATTTCAATTTACTGATCAGATTTTTATTTTTATTAATAATCAACGTGAATCTTTATTTAATAAAGTGATTTATTATTAAAATATTTTAGGCAATATCCTGATTATTTAAAACATTAATACAAAATATTTAAAAAATAAAATTTTTATAATAATAAAATGGGATTTTACACGTTACAAAATTATAAAATCTGATTCTTAAATCTTTACAGATCATTCTTTATGCATTAATAAAACGTGAATTATGGGATTCTTAATATTATTATAGGCTACAGTTTCCAATCCCACTAAATATTTCAAAATTCAAATTTAAAATTTAACAACATAAAGTATAACATTGATTGCATTAGAAATCTTAATGGCATCAGAAAACTAAATAAACCATTAAAATAAATTAATATTTAAATATTTAAACTAAATAAACCATTTCAATTTACTGATCAGATTTTTATTTTTATTAATAATCAACGTGAATCTTTATTTAATAAAGTGATTTATTATTAAAATATTTTAGGCAATATCATGATTATTTAAAACATGAATACAAAATATTTAAAAAATAAAATTTTTATAATAATAAAATGGGATTGTACACGTTCCAAAATTATAAAATCTGATTCTTAAATCTTTACAGATCATCCTTCAATTATTAATAAAACGTGAATTATGGGATTCTTAATATTATCATAGGCTACAGTTTCCAATCCCACTAAATATTTCAAAATTCAAATTTAAAATTTAACCTCATAAAGTATAACATTGATTGCATTAGAAATCTTAATGGCATCAGAAAACTAAATAAACCATTAAAATAAATCAATATTTAAATAAAAAAATAAAACATGGGTTAATTACTTACTAAAGTAACTAAACCCAGGCTTACTCTCTAAATTATTTATGCACCTACAAAAAAGGTTTTTGGAACAGGTAAGAAATATATTAAAATTTTATTTTAGCTTTAAATTTTTGTTAAAAATCAAATAAAAAATTGGAATTAATGGCACTTCTATTCAATGCCTTTCCAAATCATTTTCACAGGATGATTATAACACCGGATAATAGAAACAAAAAAGCGATGAATAATCGGAAATAATAAAGTGCAAATTGTTGAAAACCAACAAATAATGTTTAACAACTGTTCTTTCCAAAAAAAAAAAGCCAGGACTAACTCGTAAAAAAGACATGTAACAATAGTCTTAACAAAACTGTGATGAACATAATTAACAATAAAAAGAAATGAGACTAATTCTTCTCTTCCTTGATAACTTTCCTCAGCTTCTTAGCAGATTGTTCATCACCATGAACAGCAACGCGAACTATGGTCTGTTCAGAATACATCTCACCCTTGCATTTTGAGGGAGTATCAAAAATTGCATTTCCACAATACTCAGCAAGATCCACATCAAGAACCTTTATAACACTTGAATCCATATTCGATGCCGTTTTTCCAGTCGGTAAAAGGGGACTTGGAGTATCTACTCCATTATCACATGACACAGATAAATTGTCCTGAAACCAAAATTGAAATTTAAATAAGAAAGCAATCTGAAATACTTAAATAATAAACTACCTAATTTCCATAACAAATGAGATTAGAAAAATACCTTCAACAGATCTGAGGACTCAGTAAACTGACTCAAAAGTTCGGAGTTGTCTTGAATTAATGCTACCTATGTCAAATAAACAAAACAACATCATATTATAGATAATATGTAAGACAATGAAAACATGTTGTACTGAGAATGCTAATTACATACCTCTTCAATTTGGTATTTCTTTTCAAAGGAAGCTATAATGTTATCTTCAAAACAAAGCCTTGAAATACTAATGACATAAGGAACAATTGACTCCATATCTTGAATCTTAACTTGCACTTTAAAAAGGAATTTCTTATCTTTAAAGGAATCAATCTCTTCGGGATGCCTATTCTTATCTCCACCCTATAATAGAAAAATGGCATACGATTGGATTGAAGAGCAAACGTGTGATTGTTTAAAATGTTTATTAGTCAAGAGTTTAAGTGAATACCTTGGCAATATATGAAGTGCGAAGTTCATATGCAGGAATTTTCAGGAAATTTGAGGCTTCTTTATCAAATAAGATAAAAGATGCAGAATCTGTCTCATCCACTACACGAAGCTGAATAGAATATCTACATAATGAAAGTCTTATTTTAGTAATGTACACTCCTATCATTTCACTTTAATATTAACAAATGAAACTATTAAGAACATACCTTGTCACAAAAGTTGAATAATGAGTGACACATTTTTTACAATAGAACATAGACCCATCCAACTTCAAACCAAGAGAACATTTCTTACAGGCACGATAGCACCAGTTATATTCAGACTCAATGTCCTTAACAGTCCCAATTGTTACAAAAATAGAATTCTGATGCAAAACAAAATTCACAAAAAAAATCAATCAATCATAAAAATGCAAATTTGAAATTGAAAAAATTCAAGTATACTTAATATACTTGTGTTACTTCTTTCAAATCAGCAATTGATTTGTACACTCCTCTTTCAAGAAATTCTTCCTCAAGGGTCAAAGAAGCATGATCACTTAACTGACTAAACTGAATACCTTGTTGAGAATCAGAAGATTTCAACCTTGCATGATTTAAGATGTAATTTCAATTTGTCACAATTCATACTAAGTAAAAATTAAACATTAAAACCCTACAAAAAACAAAGTTTAAACCCAAAAACCTCATTTGAAAGTCTTCAATTTCAGGAATATTGACATTGATAAACAACTTAGAGTTGTAAGTTGTGTTTGAAACACCTACTGACCCTGTTGCAAATAATGAAATGCTCAGTCTTCCGAAATGATAAATATATTGTTTAAAATAACCTTTTGGTAATAAGTTTGTATTAATACCTTTAAAATTTTTCATTTTTGCAAATTGAAGAACAACAACATAGGACTCAGATGGATGGTCTTCCAAATGTTTCAAAAACATAAAAGCATAGTCCTCCCATAAAGTACACCTAAGTTTAAGACCTCCCCTGAAATAAAAATAATAAAAAAAAGGTTTCAAGTTTATCATTTAATAATGTGTGATTTGAAGAGATAATGCATTGTATTAATAGATAAAGATTACTAAATATTTTCCAACTCTATGACAACATAGTTGCATGGCTTTCCCTCTTTCTTGAACTCAATCAGATTACCTTTCCCAGTAACAACACCTAGTACATCTGCAAAGTAGGATATTTAAAATAAAAATTGTGTTAGAATTTTAATAACTATGAAATCATTATGAAATAAAAAAAAATCATTAAACATGGTGTAAATAAAACTTACCAACCAAACGTCTGTCGTCCTTAGTTTCATTCAATATTTCAACGAATGGGACAAATGAAAAACCATAGAGGGGAATGGAAGAATCTTTTACCAGAGTAACTCGTGTCTCTCTCTTGAAGAACATTCTAAATTCATGCATTGTAGGTTTGTACTTTCCACTGTTAAGTGCAACGCTGAGGTTTTCTAGCATGTACACATTACCTTCGTTGATACTATTCTCAAACAGATACACATGAATGCTCTTCACCGTGCATTGGATACGACCTCCCTAAAACATGTAAAGCAATAAACTATCAAAAAAATTTATAACAAAAAAATAAAGAAAAATTGTTATCAAAGATGAGGAATTGTTGAACCTGTTCGTCCAAAACAACCAATTCAATCATTGGTTTATTATTGTTATCCTTAAAATATGAAGACCTCCATAGCCTAATGACTCTGACTTTAATTCTCCACATCTTATGCTCAGAGCCTCCATTCACATTACAGATTAAATCATAACGGGAAGCCATACTAAACAGGATACTTATAACTCAAAAAGCATAAGCACAACGTGAATATTTAACCATCTATTAGTCTTATATTTAAATATTTAAACTAAATAAACCATTTCAATTTACTATACAGATTTTTATTTTTATTAATAATCAACGTGAATCTTTATTTAATAAAGTGATTTATTATTAAAATATTTTAGGCAATATTCTGATTATTTAAAACATTAATACAAAATATTTAAAAATAAAAATTTTATAATAATAAAATGGAATTGTACACGTTCCAAAATTATAAAATCTGATTCTTAAATCTTTACAGATCATTCTTCATGCATTAATAAAACGTGAATTATGGGATTCTTAATATTATTATAGGCTACAGTTTCCAATCCCACTAAATATTTCAAAATTCAAATTTAAAATTTAACAACATAAAGTATAACATTGATTGCATTAGAAATCTTAATGGCATCAGAAAACTAAATAAATCATTAAAATAAATTAATATTTAAATATTTAAACTAAATAAACCATTTCAATTTACTGATCAGATTTTTATTTTTATTAATAATCAACGTGAATCTTTATTTAATAAAGTGATTTATTATTAAAATATTTTAGGCAATATCATGATTATTTAAAATATGAATACAAAATATTTAAAAAATAAAATTTTTATAATAATAAAATGGGATTGTACACGTTCCAAAATTATAAAATCTGATTCTTAAATCTTTACAGATCATCCTTCAATCATTAATAAAACGTGAATTATGGGATTCTTAATATTATCATAGGCTACAGTTTCCAATCCCACTAAATATTTCAAAATTCAAATTTAAAATTTAACCTCATAAAGTATAACATTGATTGCATTAGAAATCTTAATGGCATCAGAAAACTAAATAAACCATTAAAATAAATCAATATTTAAATATTTAAACTAAATAAACCATTTCAATTTACTATACAGATTTTTATTTTTATTAATAATCAACGTGAATATTTATTTAATAAAGTTATTTATTATTAAAATATTTTAGGCAATATCTTGATTATTTAAAACATTAATACAAAATATTTAAAAAATAAAATTTTTATAATAATAAAATGGGATTGTACACGTTCCAAAATTATAAAATCTGATTCTTAAATCTTTACAGATCATTATTCATTCGTTAATAAAACGTGAATTATGGATTCTTAATATTATTATAGGCTACAGTTTCCAATCCCACTAAATATTTCAAAATTCAAATTTAAAATTTAAACTCATAAAGTATAACATTGATTGCATTAGAAATCTTAATGGGATCAGAAAACTAAATAAACCATTAAAATAAATTAATATTTAAATATTTAAAAAAAACAAACCATTTCAATTTACTGATCAGATTTTTATATTTATTAATAATCAACGTGAATCTTTATTTAATAAAGTGATTTATTATGAAAATATTTTAGGCAATATCTTGATTATTTAAAACATTAATACAAAATATTTAAAAAATAAAATTTTTATAATAATAAAATGGGAGTGTACACGTTCCAAATGAGATTTTATTCATTGTTTACTTTCATATAATACTGTTTTGGAGGGAAACTGGCATCACGAGAGGGTGACACGTCACATAATAGGACCTGTCAGCAACTGTGTTTTATATAGTATATTGATTGATATTGATATTGATATTGATATTGTTGTGTTGTAATTTTTAAATATTTATTTTGTTGATATAGTGTCATATTTGTATCATGTATGTTTCCATTTTTTCTAGCAACCTGAGGCAAAATTACTTAAATAACTATGGAAAGATTTTTTTTTCGGTCCTTGATTGATTGAGACTAACTTTGGATTGAGAGTGATAATTAAGCGATTCTTTTTTTCTTTTGAAAATACCAACAATTTAAGGATTTAGATTTTTTATATTACAAGTAAAATATGCTTAAAATTAATAGTTCACTTCTATTACAATCACTTACCTTTGATGAGAATTCACATTCAGCTAAATTCATAAACAAATTGGCCTTTTTCATGCAAGTCTCTTAATCATATGATACATTTTTCAACCGTTCTTTATGTAAACCTCTGAAATTCTGCTTTACCTTGACATATTGATTAGCATCTCGAAATTGGGGTGCAATCTTAATTTAAGAAATCACAATTTAATTAAATAATAATATTTTCATTGCATTCGCAATAATAGGTTAACTTATGAGGCACTTGTATCTTTATTTTAAGTTAAATATATGTTTTAAGTTAATATTATATTAATTGTATATTTTATATTATAATATAGTTGTGTTGTAATTTTTAAATATTTATTTTGTTGATGTAGTGTCATATTTGTATCATGTATGTTTCCATTCTTTCTAGGAACCAGAGGCAAAATAACATAAATAATTATGGAAAGATTTTCTTTTCGGTCCTTGATTGATTGAAACTAACTTTGGATTGAGAGTGACAATTAAGAAATTCTTTTTTTTTTCCTTTACAAAATACCAACAATTTTAGGATTTAGATTCCTGATATTACAAGTAAAATATGCTTAAAGTTAATAGTTCACTTCTATTACAATCACTTACCTTTGATGAGAATTCACATTTAGTTAAATTCATAAACAAATTGACTTTTTTCATGCTAGTCTGTTATTCATATGATACATTTTTTCTTTCGTTCTTTAAGTAAACCTCTGAAATTCTGTTTTACCTTGACATATTGATTAGCTTCTTGAAATTGGGGTGAAATCTTAATTTTAACTAAAATGGAATCATAACAATTTAATTAAATAATAATATTTCCATTGGTTAACTTATGAGGCACTTGTATCTTTATTTTAAGTTTAAATATATGTCTTAAGTTAATATTATATTAATTGTATATTTTATATCATAATATTGTTGTTTGTAATTTTTAAATATTTATTTTGTTGATATAGTGTCATATTTGTATCATGTATGTTTCCATTTTTTCTAGCAACCTGAGGCAAAATTACTTAAATAACTATGGAAAGATTTTTTTTTCGGACCTTGATTGATTGAGACTAACTTTGGATTGAGAGTGATAATTAAGCGATTCTTTTTTTCTTTTCAAAATACCAACAATTTAAGGATTTAGATTTTTTATATTACAAGTAAAATATGCTTAAAATTAATAGTTCACTTCTATTACAATCACTTACCTTTGATGAGAATTCACATTCAGCTAAATTCATAAACAAATTGGCCTTTTTCATGCAAGTCTCTTAATCATATGATACATTTTTCAACCGTTCTTTATGTAAACCTCTGAAATTCTGCTTTACCTTGACACATTGATTAGCATCTCGAAATTGGGGTGCAATCTTAATTTAAGAAATCACAATTTAATTAAATAATAATATTTTCATTGCATTCGCAATAACAGGTTAACTTATGAGGCACTTGTATTTTTATTTTAAGTTAAATATATGTTTTAAGTTAATATTATATTAATTGTATATTTTATATTATAATATAGTTGTGTTGTAATTTTTAAATATTTATTTTGTTGATGTAGTGTCATATTTGTATCATGTATGTTTCCATTCTTTCTAGCAACCTGAGGCAAAATAACATAAATAATTATGGAAAGATTTTCTTTTCGGTCCTTGATTGATTGAAACTAACTTTGGATTGAGAGTGACAATTAAGAAATTCTTTTTTTTTCCTTTACAAAATACCAACAATTTTAGGATTTAGATTCCTGATATTACAAGTAAAATATGCTTAAAGTTAATAGTTCACCTCTATTACAATCACTTACCTTTGATGAGAATTCACATTTAGCTAAATTCATAAACAAATTGACTTTTTTCATGCTAGTCTGTTATTCATATGATACATTTTTTCTGTCGTTCTTTAAGTAAACCTCTGAAATTCTGTTTTACCTTGACATATTGATTAGCTTCTTGAAATTCGGGTGAAATCTTAATTTTAACTGAAATGGAATCATAACAATTTAATTAAATAATAATATTTCCATTGGTTAACTTATGAGGCACTTGTATCTTTATTTTAAGTTTAAATATATGTCTTAAGTTAATATTATATTAATTGTATATTTTATATCATAATATTGTTGTTTGTAATTTTTAAATATTTATTTTGTTGATATAGTGTCATATTTGTATCATGTATGTTTCCATTTTTTCTAGCAACCTGAGGCAAAATTACTTAAATAACTATGGAAAGATTTTCTTTTCGGTCCTTGATTGATTGAGACTAACTTTGGATTGAGAGTGATAATTAAGCGATTCTTTTTTTCTTTTCAAAATACCAACAATTTAAGGATTTAGATTTTTTATATTACAAGTAAAATATGCTTAAAATTAATAGTTCACTTCTATTACAATCACTTACCTTTGATGAGAATTCACATTCAGCTAAATTCATAAACAAATTGGCCTTTTTCATGCAAGTCTCTTAATCATATGATACATTTTTCAACCGTTCTTTATGTAAACCTCTGAAATTCTGCTTTACCTTGACACATTGATTAACATCTCGAAATTGGGGTGCAATCTTAATTTAAGAAATCACAATTTAATTAAATAATAATATTTTCATTGCATTCGCAATAACAGGTTAACTTATGAGGCACTTGTATCTTTATTTTAAGTTTAAATATATGTCTTAAGTTAATATTATATTAATTGTATATTTTATATCATAATATTGTTGTTTGTAATTTTTAAATATTTATTTTGTTGATATAGTGTCATATTTGTATCATGTATGTTTCCATTCTTTCTAGCAACCTGAGGCAAAATAACATAAATAATTATGGAAAGATTTTCTTTTCGGTCCTTGATTGATTGAAACTAACTTTGGATTGAGAGTGACAATTAAGAAATTCTTTTTCTTTCCTTTACAAAATACCAACAATTTTAGGATTTAGATTCCTGATATTACAAGTAAAATATGCTTAAAGTTAATAGTTCACTTCTATTACAATCACTTACCTTTGATGAGAATTCACATTTAGCTAAATTCGTAAACAATGCTAGTCTCTTATTCATATGATACATTTTTTCTGTCGTTCTTTAAGTAAACCTCTGAAATTCTGTTTTACCTTAACATATTGATTAGCTTCTTGAAATTGGGGTGAAATCTTAATTTTAACTGAAATGGAATCATAACAATTTAATTAAATAATAATATTTCCATTGGTTAACTTATGAGGCACTTGTATCTTTATTTTAAGTTTAAATATATGTCTTAAGTTAATATTATATTAATTGTATATTTTATATCATAATATTGTTGTTTGTAATTTTTAAATATTTATTTTGTTGATATAGTGTCATATTTGTATCATGTATGTTTCCATTTTTTCTAGCAACCTGAGGCAAAATTACTTAAATAACTATGGAAAGATTTTCTTTTCGGTCCTTGATTGATTGAGACTAACTTTGGATTGAGAGTGATAATTAAGCGATTCTTTTTTTCTTTTCAAAATACCAACAATTTAAGGATTTAGATTTTTGATATTACAAGTAAAATATGCTTAAAATTAATAGTTCACTTCTATTACAATCACTTACATTTGATGAGAATTCACATTCAGCTAAATTCATAAACAAATTGGCCTTTTTCGTGCAAGTCTCTTAATCATATGATTCATTTTTCTTCCGTTCTTTATGTAAACCTCTGAAATTCTGCTTTACCTTGACATATTGATTAGCATCTCGAAATTGGGGTGCAATCTTAATTTAAGAAATCACAATTTAATTAAATAATAATATTTTCATTGCATTCGCAATAACAGGTTAACTTATGAGGCACTTGTATCTTTATTTTAAGTTAAATATATGTTTTAAGTTAATATTATATTAATTGTATATTTTATATTATAATATAGTTGTGTTATAATTTTTAAATATTTATTTTGTTGATATAATGTCATATTTGTATCATGTATGTTTCCATTCTTTCTAGCAACCTGAGGCAAAATAACATAAATAATTATGGAAAGATTTTCTTTTCGCTCCTTGATTGATTGAAAGTAACTTTGGATTGAGAGTGACAATTAAGAAATTCTTTTTTTTTTTCTTTACAAAATACCAACAATTTAAGGATTTAGATTCCTCATATTACAAGTAAAATATGCTTAAAGTTAATAGTTCACTTCTATTTCAATCACTTACCTTTGATCTCACATTTAGCTAAATTCATAAACAAATTGACTTTTTTCATGCTAGTCTCTTATTCATATGATACATTTTTTCTGTCGTTCTTTAAGTAAACCTTTGAAATTCTGCTTTACCTTGACATATTGATTAGCTTCTTGAAATTGGGGTGAAATCTTAATTTTAACTGAAATGGAATCATAACAATTTAATTAAATATTAATATTTCCATTGGTTAACTTATGAGGCACTTGTATCTTTATTTGAAGTTTAAATATATGTTTTAAGTTAATATTATATTAATTGTATATTTTATATCATAATATTGTTGTTTGTAATTTTTAAATATTTATTTTGTTGATATAGTGTCATATTTGTATCATGTATGTTTCCATTTTTTCTAGCAACCTGAGGCAAAATTACTTAAATAACTATGGAAAGATTTTCTTTTCGGTCCTTGATTGATTGAGACTAACTTTGGATTGAGAGTGATAATTAAGCGATTCTTTTTTTTTTTTCAAAATACCAACAATTTAAGGATTTAGATTTTTGATATTACAAGTAAAATATGCTTAAAGTTAATAGTTCACTTCTATTACAATCACTTACCTTTGATGAGAATTCACATTCAGCTAAATTCATAAACAAATTGGCCTTTTTCATTCAAGTCTCTTAATCATATGATTCATTTTTCTTCCGTTCTTTATGTAAACCTCTGAAATTCTGCTTTACCTTGACGTATTGATTAGCTTCTCGAAATTGGGGTGAAATCTTAATTTTAACTGAAATGAGATCATAACAATTTAATTAAATAATAATATTTTCATTGCATTCACAATACCAGGTTAACTTATGAGGCACTTGTATCTTTATTTTAAGTTTAAATATATGTCTTAAGTTAATATTATATTAATTGTATATTTTATATCATAATATTATTGTGTTGTAATTTTTAAATATTTATTTTGTTGATACAGTGTCATATTTGTATCATGTATGTTTCCATTTTTTCTAGCAACCTGAGGCAAAATAACTTAAATAACTACGGAAAGATTTTCTTTTCAGTCCTTGATGGATTGAGACTAACTTTGGATTGAGAGTTGTAACATCCTAGATTTTATTAGGATAATTATTAATTAAATTACATAGATTAATTAATTTAATAATTAATTTAAAGGGAAATAAATAATAGGAGTATTAATATTATTATTATTAGTTTTATTTGAAAATAGAATAAAGGGGGTGAGAATGGGCCCAAGCCCAATTAGTTATTCTGTAAGGAGGGGCAATATAGCACCCTAATCCTTATTCGTGTCATTCGTCAGTAAGCGAAAGTCTAAGGAGGGGAGAACCCGAGTCTCAAGAGGGAGCTGCTGAGGAGTGAAAGTCAAGATCCAAGAAAGGACTTCATCGCTGTGATCAAAGTTTCGCTTAAGGTACGGTGGGGGAGAGGGTATTGCCTGTATATGCATGTAGGGATGTTTGGGTAGTAACCTAAGAGTATAATTTCGAATTGATGAATGTATGACTTGGAATGATGATATAATATGTTGATTGATGATTGACTGGGTGTATATTGATGATTGATTGGGTGAAATTGAAGATGATATCCAGAATAATGAAAAAGGGGCGATTAGGGATTTAAAGATTGGGGGTTTGATGAATTGGTTGTATAATCTGTAAAAGATTGTTGATTTACTGAGCTTTGGATGATATTAATGATTATGAATGATGTTTAGATGAAAAAGATTGATTAGAAATTGATTGGATGAGTTTAGAAAGGTTAGAAATCGTGAAATCTGCGATTTGCGTCGCGGGTAATCGATTACCAGGTGTGGTAATCGATTACCAGGGCTTTCTGGGCAGCGTTGAGTGAGTTTGGGTTGCTGGTAATCGGTTACAAGGGGTCTGTAATCGATTACCACAGAGTTGAGTTGCTGGTAATCGATTACATCTGTGTGGTAATCGATTACCAGGTTTTGACAGCTTTCTCGCCTGAGAAAGAATGCGTTTGTTAAGGGTGCAAATGAACTCGGAAGACTATAATATAATATATCAAACTGAAGCCCAGGATCTTAAATTTATAATAGAAGTGGAATCACTTTAATTGGACACCTAGAACTCTAGGTATTTCCAAATTAGTGAACCAAGGTCATTAAGCTTAAAGCTTGAGGACTCCAAAATTGAGTAACGGTCTCTGGTAATCGATTACAGTTGTGTGGTAATCGATTACCAGGTTATATTGCGTATGAGAACGTTGTTTAATGATGTTTGATGATGAGTATGATGATGATGTTAATGATGATAAGTGTATTCACTTTACTTTAATGATGTTTGATGATGAGTATGATGATGATGTTAATGATGATAAGTGTATATCACTTTACTTTAATGATGTTTGATGATGAGTATGATGATGATGATAAGTGTATATCACTTTACTTTAATGATGTTTGATGATGAGTATGATGATGATGTTAATGATGATAAGTGTATATCACTTTACTTTAATGATGTTTGATGATGAGCATATGAATGATGTCAATGATGATAAGTGTATATCACTTTACTTTAATGATGTTTGATGATGAGCATGATGATGATGATAATGATGTCGGTGTATATCACCTTATTATGATGATGTTTAATGATGAGTCTATTGATGTATGATGATGTTGATGATAACGATTTTGGTGTATATCACCTTTTTGACAATGATGTTGATGATAACGATGTTGGTGTATATCACCTTTTTGATGATGATGTTGATGATAACGATGTTGATGTATATCACCTTTTTGATGATGATGTCGATGATATTGAGGATGGTGTATATCACCTTTTTTATGACGATGTTACCTAAGTTGTGCGGGCCCATAGAGGAGGTACAACTTGGGAGAGGTGCCATGAGCACATGTGAGACCTGAATTGTACGGGCCCATAGAGGGGTGCAATTCGAGAGGTGAACTGAGTTGTGTGGGCCATATAGGGGGTACAACTCAGGGGATCAAGATGGGGCGTTTGATGCACGGGCCCATAGAGGGGGTGCAACCTAGGAGTGATTGTACGGGCCCATAGAGGGGGTACAACCTAGGGTCGAATGTTGTTGTGCGGGCCCACAGAGGGGGTACAACCTATCGGATAGTGTATGGTAACACCGATAGACTGTCTTGGTACTAACTAGAGTGAATGACGAGGTGCACCCATCATGTGGAGTTCCAAGTCAGGATCTTTGGGCAGACGATGATAGATGAATGATGTAATGATGATAATGAATATGATGATAGATGAATGATGTAATGATGATAATGAATATGATGATAGATGCATGATGTGTGATGATAATGAGTATGATGCTATATGCATGACGTAATGATGAGAATGAGTATGATGATAGATGAATGATGCATGATGATAATGAGTGTGATGTTATATAAATGATGTTATAATGTTAGTGAATATGATGATATATGAAAGATGCTATGATGATGAGTTTGGGCTGGTGTGTGACATATCTACATGTCGATATAGATGATCAATTATATGTTGAGTTTTAGATGAATGTTATTATTGGTGATTGATGTATTGATGACATGATGTAATGATGTTGTGGGTGAGGACGGGTATTCTCTATGTGTATGTATATGTAGTATTCCTTTCCCTCACCGTATTCTGTGGATATATTTTACAGGAGTTGATTAGGACACGACTGGTGTCGATTATGATTAAAAGGGTATGCTCTGATAGATGTGACATCAGGGTGTATTTCGGAGTTTATCATGTTTCTAGACTAGGAGTATGTTTATGAACCTTTTGGGATGCCTTGTATGGCAGTAGGTTATTAATGGTTTTATGCATTGGTGATTCCGCTGCTTTATGTTTGACTTATATCTGAGAGTTTAATTTCTTTTAATAAAGTCGTTTTCGAACTATGAGATTTTATAAGAACGATTGTGAACCTTTTTACCTATCGTGGGGCTTTCCCCTTTTCTAAACTTCGATTTCTTAAACACATAAGAGTATGGGGTAGAAGGGTGTCACATTAGTTGGTATCAGAGCAGGTCGGTTCACCGGCCTTGAGTTATGAGTTTACTATGCTTTTGATGTGCTAATCTGATTGATTGGTTGAGTAATTGAGTGGTTGCTTGAGTGGATTGTCTGCTTGGTTGATTGCTGTTTGTTTGATTTCCTTGCTTTCTGCTTTACTTAGTATGTGTGCTTACCCTTTCTTGAATAAGAAAGAGTAATGGCTGGGGGTAGGAACGATTAAGCTATGGCCGATGCCTTGATGGCTATGGCACAGGTTGTTGGCAACCTTAACCAATATCACGAGACGGATTGGCTTGCACGGTTCAAGAGGAACCATCCACTTACGTTCTGTGGAGGTTATGGCCCTGACGATGCTGCTGACTGGATCTTCGAGATCGAGAAGAATTTTGGAACGATGGACTGCCCGTTGGTGTAAAAGGTTACGTTGGCTGCGTTCATGCTATCAAGAGATGTCGGATCCTGGTGTGACTCACTCATTTATATCACGTGCTTGTGTGTCTAGATTAAAATTTCCTATTTCTTCCTTGCCTTTTGAATTGAGTGTGGAAACTCCAGCTAGTGGGTCAGTTTCTACTTCTGATGTTTGCTTAATCTGTTCCATATCTGTTAATGATAGAAACTTCCTAGTTGATTTGATTTGTTTGCCTCTAAGTCAACTAGATGTCATTCTTGGTATGGACTGGTTATCGTCCAACCATGTCCTTCTAAATTGTGCTGATAAATCTGTTGTTTTTGGTCACCCTGTCGAGTGTAAGAGTAAGAATTCTATGACTGCCAATCAGGTAAAGGCGTCTCTAAGGGAAGATGCCCAGGTTTACATGCTTTTAGATTCTTTGAAATCTGATAGTAGCGCTGTGGTGAGTGAGATACCTATAGTGTGCGAGTACCCTGAGGTATTTGCTGATAATGTGTCTAGTTTACCACCTGAGAGAGAGCTAGAGTTTGCTATAGACTTAGTGCCAGGTACAGGACCGATTTCAGCTACAACTTATAGGATGTCACCCATAAAGCTAGCAGAACTTAAGAAGCAACTAGAAGACCTGTTAGAGAAAAAGTTCATAAGGCCTAGTGTGTCACCCTGGGGAGCGCCTGTGTTGTTTGTTAAGAAGAAGGATGGTAGCATGAGGTTGTGTACATATTACCGCCAGCTAAATAAGGTAACCATTAAGAATAGATATCCTTTGCCTAGGATAGATGACTTGATGGATCAGTTAGTAGGGGCATGTGTGTTTAGCAAGATAGATCTTAGATCAGGATATCGTCAGATTAGAGTTAAGGAGGAGGATATACCTAAGACCGCTTTTAAGACTAGGTATGGACATTACGAGTATCTGGTAATGCCTTTCGGTGTGACGAATGCTTCTTCCATTTTTATGGATTACATGAACAGAATTTTTCACCCTTATTTGGATAAATTCGTAGTTGTCTTTATAGATGATATACTAATTTATTCCAAAACTAAGGAGGAGCATGAGGAACATCTCAAGCTAGTGCTTCAGGTTCTTAGGGATAAACAGGTGTATGCTAAGATGTCCAAGTGTGAGTTCTGGTTAGAGCATGTAAGCTTCTTAGGCCATGTGATTTCTAAGGGAGGTATAGGTGTAGATCCCTCTAAGGTAGAAGCCGTGCTTAAGTGGGAATCCCCTAAGTCAGTGAGTGAGATTAGGAGTTTCCTTATAGGAGGTTCATAGAAGGGTTTTCTAAGTTAGCATTTCCTTTGACCGAATTGACTAGGAAGGGAGTTGCCTATGTGTGGAATAGTAAGTGCGAGACTAGTTTCCAAACCCTTAAGGAGAAGTTGACTAGTGCACCAGTGTTAGTGTTGCCTGACCTTAGTAAATCCTTTGTGGTGTATTGTGATGCCTCTAAGATGGGTTTAGGAGGAGTGTTGATGCAAGAGGGTAAAGTAGTAGCCTATGCTTCTAGGCAATTGAAAATCCATGAGAGGAACTACCCTACCCATGACCTAGAGCTAGCAGCCGTAGTATTTGTGTTGAAAATTTGGAGACATTACTTGTATGGTTCCCAATTTGAAGTTTTTAGTGACCATAAGAGCCTTAGATACCTGTTTGACCAGAAAGAGTTGAACATGAGGCAGAGGAGGTGGTTAGAATTTCTTAAGGATTATGATTTTGAGTTAAGTTACCATCCCGGTAAGGCCAATGTAGTGGCTGATGCCTTGAATAGGAAGTCTATCCATGTTAGTTCCTTGATGATTAGAGAGATGGATCTTTTAACCCAGTTTAGAGATCTAAGTTTGGCTTGTGAAGTAACATCCTCTAGTGTGAAGTTAGGAATGACCAGGGTAAGTAATGATTTGCTGAAGGATATTAGTAAGGCCCAGTTAGAGGATCCCTTTTTGGTTAGTAGGCGAGAGGCTATAGAAAGGGGTAGTGGTGGAGAGTTTGTGATTGGTACCAATGGGGTAGTGAGATTTGGGGATCGAGTGTGTGTGCCTAGTGAACCTAGCATTAAGAGGTTAGTACTAGAAGAAGGGCATAGAAATAAGCTTAGTTTCCACCCAGGATCAACTAAGATGTATCAGAATTTAAAGAAAGTGTTTTGGTGGCCTAGGATGAAGAGGGACATAGAGGAGTTTGTGAGTGCTTGTCTAGTGTGCCAAAAGGCTAAGGTAGAACACCAAAAACCTTCAGGATTGCTCCAACCCTTAAGTATACCTGAGTGGAAGTGGGATAGTATATCCATGGATTTTGTAGTTGCCTTGCCTAAGACGGTGAAGGGACATGACTCAATTTGGGTTATTGTCGATAGGTTAACCAAGAGTGCCCATTTCCTTCCCATCAATATTAAGTATTCCCTAGAGAAGTTGGCCCAGTTGTACATTGGTGAGATTGTGAGGTTGCATGGCATACCATCTAGTATAGTCTCAGATAGAGGTCCCAGGTTTACCTCTAGATTTTGGGAGAGTTTACAGCAGGCCTTGGGGACCCAGCTTAGGCTTAGCTCAGCTTACCACCCTCAGACTGATGGTCAGACCGAGAGAACCATTCAATCCTTAGAGGATTTGCTTAGAGCCTGTGTGTTAGACCAAGGGGGTAGTTGGGATAGCTTTTTACCTTTGATAGAGTTCACCTATAACAATAGCTTTCACTCTAGAATAGGTATGGCGCCCTATGAAGCATTATATGGTAGGAGGTGTAGAACCCCTTTATGTTGGTGTGAGCCGGGTGAGAGTCTTGCATTAGGACCTAAGATAGTGCAGCAGACCACAGATAAGGTTAGGATAATCTAGGAGAGGATGAGGACAGCCCAGAGTAGGCAGAAGAGCTATACTGATAAGAGAAGGAAGGAGTTAGAGTTCAAAGAAGGGGACCATGTATTCCTGAAAGTCACTCCGTGGACTGGGGTTGGTAGGGCATTAAAGTCTAGAAAGCTTACACCTCGATTTATTGGTCCTTACCAAATTCTTAAAAGAGTCGGCAATGTTGCCTACCAAATCGCTTTGCCTCCACATCTGTCTAATCTTCATAACGTTTTCCACATTTCTCAACTCCGGAAATACGTTCACGATCCTTCGCATGTGATTGAGTCGGATCATCTCGAGGTTAAGGAAAACCTAACAGTGGAAACCATGCCGGTGAGAGTTGAGGATCGGAGAGTGAAACAACTTCGAGGTAAAGAGATTCCTTTAGTTAAGGTGATCTGGGGAGGACCTACACCCGAGAGTGCCACATGGGAACTTGAAGAGAAGATGAAGGAGTCTTATCCAGAGCTATTCGCTTCAGGTAAAATTCGAGGACGAATTTTCTTTTTAGGAGGGGAGAGTTGTAATATCCTAGATTTTATTAGGATAATTATTAATTAAATTAAATAGATTAATTAATTTAATAATTAATTTAATGGGAAATAAATAATAGGAGTATTAATATTATTATTATTAGTTTTATTTGAAAATAGAATAAAGGGGGTGAGAATGGGCCCAAGCCCAATTAGTTATTCTGTAAAGAGGGGCAATAGAGCACCCTAATCCTTATTCGTGTCATTCGTCAGTAAGCGAAAGTCTAAGGAGGGGAGAATCCGAGTCTCAAGAGGGAGCTGCTGAGGAGTGAAAGTCAAGATCCAAGAAAGGACTTCATCGCTATGATCAAAGTTTCGCTTAAGGTACGGTGGGGGGAGAGGGTATTGCCTGTATATGCATGTAGGGATGTTTAGGTAGTAACCTAAGAGTATAATTTCGAATTGATGAATGTATGACTTGGAATGATGATATAATCTGTTGATTGATGATTGACTGGGTGTATATTGATGATTGATTGGGTGAAATTGAAGATGATATCCAGAATAATGAAAAAGGGGCGATTAGGGATTTAAAGATTAAGGGTTTGATGAATTAGTTGTATAATCTGTAAAAGATTGTTGATTTACTGAGCTTTGGATGATTTTAATGATTATGAATGATGTTAAGACGAAAAAGATTGATTAGAAATTGATTGGATGAGTTTAGAAAGGTTAGAAATTGTGAAATCTGCGATTTGCGTCGCGGGTAATCGATTACCAGGTGTGGTAATCGATTACCAGGGCTTTCTGGGCAGCGTTGAGTGAGTTTGGGTTGCTGGTAATCAGTTACAAGGGGTCTGTAATCGATTACCACAGAGTTGAGTTGCTGGTAATCGATTACATCTGTGTGGTAATCGATTACCAGGTTTTGACAGCTTTCTCGCCTGAGAAAGAATGCGTCTGTTAAGGGTGCAAATGAACTCGGAAGACTATCATATAATATATCAAACTGAAGCTCAGGATCTTAACTTTCTAATAGAAGTGGAATCACTTTAATTGGACACCTAGAACTCTAGATATTTCCAAATTAGTGAACCAAGGTCATTAAGCTTAAAGCTTGAGGACTCCAAAATTGAGTAACGGTCTCTGGTAATCGATTACAGCTGTGTGGTAATCGATTACCAGGTTATATTGCGTATGAGAATGTTGTTTAATGATGTTTGATGATGATTATGATGATGATGTTAATGATGATAAGTGCATATCACTTTACTTTAATGATGTTTGATGATGAGTATGATGATGATGTTAATGATGATAAGTGTATATCACTTTACTTTAATGATGTTTGATGATGAGTATGATGATGATGTTAATGATGATAAGTGTATATCACTTTACTTTAATGATGTTTGATGATGAGTATGATGATGATGATAACTGTATATCACTTTATTTTAATGATGTTTGATGATGAATATGATGATGATGTTAATGATGATAAGTGTATATCACTTTACTTTAATGATGTTTGATGATGAGCATATGAATGATGTCAATGATGATAAGTGTATATCACTTTACTTTAATGATGTTTGATGATGAACATGATGATGATGTTAATGATGATAAGTGTATATCACTTTACTTTAATGATGTTTGATGATGAGCATGATGATGATAATGATGTCGGTGTATATCACCTTATTATAATGATGTTTAATGATGAGTCTATTGATGTATGATGATGTTGATGATAACGATGTTGGTGTATATCACCTTTTTGATGATGATGTTGATGATAACGATGTTGGTGTATATCACCTTTTTGATGATGATGTCGATGATATTGAGGATGGTGTATATCACCTTTTTGATGACGATATTACCTAAGTTGTGCGGGCCCATAGAGAGGGTACAACTTGGGAGAGGTGCCATGAGCACATGTGATGAGACCTGAATTGTACGGGCCCATAGAGGGGTACAATTCGAGAGGTGAACTGAGTTGTGCGGGCCATAGAGGGGGTACAACTCAGGGGATCAATATGGGGCGTTTGATGCACGGGCCCATAGAGGGGGTGCAACCTAGGAGTGATTGTACGAGCCCATAGAGGGGGTACAACCTAGGGTCGAATGTCGTTGTGCGGGCCCATAGAGGGGGTACAACCTATCGGATAGTGTATGGTAACACCGATAGACTGTCTTGGTACTAACTAGAGTGACTGACGAGGTGCACCCATCGTGTGGAGTTCCAAGTCAGGATCTTTGGGCAGACGATGATAGATGAATGATGTAATGATGATAATGAATATGATGATAGATGAATGATGTAATGATGATAATGAATATGATGATAGATGAATGATGTAATGATGATAATCAATATGATGATAGATGCATGATGTGTGATGATAATGAGTATGATGCTATATGCATGACGTAATGATGAGAATGAGTATGATGATAGATGAATGATGCATGATGATAATGAGTGTGATGTTATATAAATGATGTTATAATGTTAGTGAATATGATGATATATGAAAGATGCTATGATGATGAGTTTGGGCTAATGTGTGACATATCTACATGTCGATATAGATGATCAATTATATGTTGAGTTTTAGATGAATGTTATTATTGGTGATTGATGTATTGATGACATGATGTAATGATGTTGTGGGTGAGGACGGGTATTCTCTATGTGTATGTATATGTAGTATTCCTTTCCCTCACCGTATTCTGTGGATATATTTTACAGGAGTTGATGAGGACACGACTGGTGTCGATTATGATTAAAGGGTATGCTCTGATAGATGTGACATCAGGGTGTATTTGGGAGTTTATCATGTTTCTAGACTAGGAGTATGTTTATGAACCTTTTGGGATGCCTTGTATGGCAGTAGGTTATTAATGGTTTTATGCATTGGTGATTCCGCTGCTTTATGTTTGACTTATATCTGAGAGTTTAATTTCTTTTAATAAAGTCATTTTCGAACTATGAGATTTTATAAGAACGATTGTGAACCTTTTTACCTATCGTGGGGCTTTCCTCTTTTCTAAACTTCGATTTCTTAAACACATAAGAGTATGGGGTAGAAGGGTGTCACAAGAGTGATAATTAAGTAATTCTTTTTTTCTTTTCAAAATACCAACAATTTTAGGATTTCGATTCTTGATATTACAAGTAAAATATGCTTAAAGTTAATAGTTTACTTCTATTACAATTACTTACCTTTGATGAGAATTCACATTTAGCTAAATTCATAAACAAATTGGCCCCTTTTCATGCTAGTCTCTTATTCATATCATACATTTTTCTGCCGTTCTTTATGTAAACCTATGAAATTCTGCTTTACCTTGACATATCGATTAACTTCTCGAAATTGGGGTGAAATCTTATTTTTAACTGAAATGGAATCAAAATTTAATTAAATAATAATATTTTCATTGCATTCACAATAACAAGTTAACTTATGAGGCACTTGAATCTTTATTTTAAGTTTAAATATATGTTTTAATGATAATATTATATTAATTGTATATTTTATATTATAATATTGTTGTGATGTAATTTTTAAATATTTATTTTGTTGATATAGTATCATATTTGTATCATGTATGTTTCCATTCTTTCTAGTAACCTGAGGCAAAATAGAATAAATAACTATGGAAAGATTTTCTTTTCGTTTCTTGATTGATTGAGACTAACTTTGGATTGAGTGTGATAATTAAGCAATTCTTTTTTTTCTATTCAATATACCAACAATTTTAGGATTTAGATTCTTTATATTACAATTAAAATATGATTGAAGTTAATAGTTCACATCTATTACAGTCATTTACCTTTTATGAGAATTCACATTCAGCTAAATTCATAAACAAATTGGCCCCTTTTCATGCTAGTTTCTTATTCATATGATATATTTTTCTGCCGTTCTTTACGTAAACCTATGAAATTCGGATTTACCTTGACATATCGATTAGCTTCTCGAAATAGGGGTGGAATCTTAATTTTAACTAAAATTGAATCATAACAATTTAATTAAATAATAATATTTTCATTGCATTCACAATATATAATAGGTTAACTTATGAGGCACTTGCATCTTTATTTTTAGTTTAAATATATGTTTTAAGTTAATATTATATTAATTGTACATTTTATATCATAATATTGTTGTGTTGTAATTTTTAAATATTTATTTTTTTGATATAGTGTCATATTTGTATGATGTATGTTTCCATTCTTTCTAGCAACCTGAGGCAAAATAACTTAAATAACTATGGAAAGTTTTTCTTTTCGGTCCTTAATTGATTGAGACTAACTTTAGATTGAGAGTGATAATTAAGAAATTCTTTTTTTTTTTCTTTTCAAATTACCGGCAATTTTAGGATTTAGATTCTTGATATTACAAGTAAAATATGCTTAAAGTTAATAGTTCACTTCTATTACAATCACTTACCTTTTATGAGAATTCACATTCAGCTAAATTCCTAAACAAATTGGCCCTTTTTCATGCTAGTCTCTTATTCGTATGATACATTTTTTTTTGTCGTTCTTTATGTAAACCTCTGAAATTCTGCTTTACCTTGACATATCGATTAGCTTCTCGAAACTGGGGTGGAATCTTAATTTTAACTGAAATGGAATCATAACAATTTAATTAAATAATAATATTTTCATTGCATTCACAATATATAATAGGTTAACTTATGAGGCACTTGCATCTTTATTTTTAGTTTAAATATATGTTTTAAGTTAATATTATATTAATTATATATTTTATATCATAATATTGTTGTGTTGTAATTTTTAAATATTTATTTTGTTGATATAGTGTCATATTTGTATGATGTATGTTTCCATTCTTTCTAGCAACCTGAGGCAAAATAACTTAAATAACTATGGAAAGGTTTTCTTTTGGGTCCTTGATTGATTGAGACTAACTTTAGATTGAGAGTGATAATTAAGAAATTCTTTTTTTTTTTCTTTTCAAATTACCGACAATTTTAGGATTTAGATTATTGATATTACTAGTAAAATATGCTTAAAGTTAATAGTTCACTTCTATTACAATCACTTACCTTTTGTGAGAATTCACATTCAGCTAAATTCCTAAACAAATTGGCCCTTTTTCATGCTAGTCTCTTATTCGTATGATACATTTTTTTTGTCGTTCTTTATGTAAACCTCTGAAATTCTGCTTTACCTTGACATATCGATTAGCTTCTTGAAACTGGGGTGGAATCTTAATTTTAACTGAAATGGAATCATAACAATTTGAACTTCTAGAAAGTCCGGGAGTGAATCTTCTTCACTGCAAGCTTCGATCTATTGAACGTTGAAGTTGGAGACGGTGGTGCAGGGGTACCTGCAAGGGACTCCGATGCTTAACGTAAGAGTGTGTCTCAGAGAGGTAGGAAACAGTAATGATTGTAATAGAAAATGCGTACCTTTTCTCTCAGAATCACCTGTATTTATAATGTGATTTGGGCGGGAAAGTTGGTTACGCGCGTTTAACCGTCCCCGTGATTTATGGGTTCACGCGCCACTTCCGTCGTTCAAACACACGCGCTAGTGGAGTCTTTAATGTTGATAGATCCTCGGATATAGATGTCGGCACGGTATGTCGCGCCATCTCGCCAATGCTTCTCGAAAGTATCTGAGCTCATATCTCGACTGGTCTGGTCGACTGCAATATTTGACATTCCTCGTCAGAATGTCATCGTATTAGGACGACAGTGTGACTCGTAAAATGCCACCATGTCATGTCGAGTTGGAGTATAGTTTTACTCCAGAACAGTTGCCCCCGAAAGTCGATTTCCTCTATGAGAGGCCTTCGACTTTCAGTATCGACTTGACTTTTGAATTTTTAATATCCGCGTAAATTTAATATATTCTGTCGCTTAATTTTCTATTTAAAATTTGATAATTAATTTCTTGCCAAGTGTCACAATCTTATCCATTTGGGCCTAGTGGGCTTTATAATTAGAGAAATCTGAACCGTTTCAGTTTCTCATAAGTAACCGTTCCCTTTCTCATAACTATCCTCAGTTAAAAACTTTTCATTTTCACTGAGATTTCAAAATCCTTTCTTTGAAGACAGAATTCTTCTTAATTTCGGAGGTTCGTTTGAAGTAAAAGCAGTTTCTGCATTGCTAAACCTTTATTGACTCCTTCGTGTATGAGCTTTGGAGTGGTAGAGCTTCTTGAAGAATTCAAGGATTATTCAAAAAGAACTATCACAGGTAACTTCGTCTCCCCTTTGAGTTTATGAGATTATGGTTCTAACTAGGGCTAAATCTAGGGCTCTTAAGTTAGAAGCTAGGCGTCACTGTATTTTGTTCTAGATGATCCTGAGGATCCTAGTATTCCTGATCTCGTAGCCAGAAGGGGAATACGGGAAAGTTCAAATCTTTTCAATTTTAGTGAGTCAGTTGTTGGGACTGCTCATATTTTGAGGAAGTATGACTTCTCGGGATGTTCCGTGGAATCGTCCGTGATCAGCCTTGCTGACCGCGGAATTGATTCTTCATCTCAAATTAATTTTAACTTGGGACTTTTGGACAGGTCCGAGATGGGAAGGCGGAAGATTTATACCTCTCCGGCTACAAACTATCCTGTGCCGGAGACGTTGTCGAGTTTAACATGGGTAGATAGAGAAGCGATTGGGACTCCCAACATATACACCTTCGAGGGGTCTTTGGAGTCGGGGTTTCGCGATGTGGAATGGGTGGAACCAGGCAACGAGGATAAGTGGAGTTTAGTGCCCCCGAGAATAGACGACCGTATATGCACCCAAGGAGATTTGAAGGATAACCTCTTTATTCCGATGTATAAATCCGTCTTTGAAAACCTCGGATTTTGGTTACCCTTTCACTGGTTCGAGTTGGAGGTCCTTCATCATCTGGAGGTGGCGCCTTCTCAACTTCATCCTAACGCATGGGCTTTCGTATGAAGTTTTATGATTTTATGCCATGGGTTGAAGCTGGAGCTTAACTCGAATATCTTCTTTCACTTCTTTCGCCCCTTGGTAGTAAAGGACGGTCCAACCCGGTATTCATGGTTGTCCCTTCGGGCTGGTAATGGTGGGAAAATCTTTGAAATATTTCAAGAGTCCTATCGAAACTTTAAAGATAAGTATGTATTTTGTAAGCCGATTGGAGAAGGTCGGCAAAATATCATTGGCGAGGACGGTCGTGGGATGATTTATCCTTACTGGAGCCAAGCCCATTTTGAAAAATCTTCTTCGGAATACACTGTCAGTTATAAGGAATTGTCCGAAGATGAAAAGGAGGTCGTGGATAAAATTAAGAATTTTGTGAGGGACTTTGGAACTTTGCCGAGTAGCGAAGTTATTGAAGAGGGTGGTGACGCATCTCGACAGTCATTGGGTCAATATTTTCTGTAATTCGTACTTATCTCAAAAGTTCGTGTTGATGCTTAATCATTTATCTTATTTTGCAGAAACTATGGCGGCAGCACAGAGGGCGAAACTTGCCGAGAAACTGTTAAAAGGAAGGAGCAGGAAGCCCGGAAGAAAACTGCTAACGTCGAGATTATTGACCTGGCAATAGTGGAGAAGCCAAAGTTAGGGGCTTCGAGCAGTGCTAAAATTGATGGTGTCTCTGTTTTCAAGACACCCGAAGAGAAGAAGAGTAACGAAGAAGTGAAGAGGGCTTCTTCTTGGTATTCCGAGGATGCTTCAAAGGAAGGGGAAGGGCCATCCTGTAGTAGCTTGCCTCCTTCGAACATGACTAAAGAGGAGGTTCGGCGCTACTTGGCAGTTCAGGCTCAAAATTTGTTTATTAACAAGTCTGAGTCAGAAATAACCGAGTTTATGAATCACGCGTCGAGTTGGGCAATGAGGTTTGCAATGATGTCGCAATACTTTGCCTGCTCGGTACGTGACTTAAATGCGCTCTTACCTTTGAAGGAAGAGTTAGAAAAAGTCAAGGGAAAGCTTGAAGCTGATGAGCTTCGGATGCAAGAAGCCATTAACGAGGTTCAACTCATGAGGGTGGAAAAGGATAAACTTTATGAAGAGAACCTCGCTCTGAGTAAACAAGTCGAAGTTTTAACTGCCGAGAAAGAGGATGCTGTGAAGAAGGCAGAATTGGCTTCTGCTGAGCTTACTTCAGCTCGCAGTGACGCGACATCTGCTTCTGAAGCAGCATATCTTGCCCAAGAAGAAAATATTGAGCTAAAAGAGAAGGTAAGAGAATTGGAAGTCAAGTTAGCTGAAGAGACTGCCGAGAGGGTGCAGGCCGAGAAATTATGGATTGATGCTTCTGCTTTGTATTTTTATGAGGCCATAAAACAGATGAAGTTTCTTAACCCTGAAGTGAGCTTAAATACAAAGGGAATGTCGACAGTCTGTACTGTCAAAGATGGAAAATGGTACGATGTCCTTCCGACTGGTGACATTGAGGGGACCCCTGGGGATGTGATTCCGAGTACCCCAAAACTTCGAGCAGATGAAGAAACTGAGTAGGAAGATAAAGAGAGCCTCATTTCGAGTGATATTGAAGCATGAAGGGCCAGTAGGCTAGCATTCTTTTTGTGTTCTAAGTACTTTGACTATATTTATGATAATGACGTTTTATGAATGTTTTGTTTTAAGTATTTCTTGTTATGAACAAATTATATTGACAATTATCAAGGGTAACTTTTTGTATATACCTGAGTATTTCAAGGAACTTATCCTCGAATTTGTTAAAGTTTAAATATTTTCTTCGAGATATATTTAAAAATCGAGGGATGACGCTCGACTTTTCCCGAGAAGCGTATCCTCGACGCGAAGCGTTAAGTCGAGGGACTAAGCCCGAGATTGCTCGAGGAGCGTATCCTCGACGCGAAGCGTTAAGTCGAGGGACTAAGCCCGAGATTGCCCGAGGAACGTATCCTCGACGCGAAGCGTTAAGTCGAGGGACTAAGCCCGAGATTGCCCGAGGAGCGTATCCTCGACGCGAAGTGTTAAGTCGAGGGACTAAGCCCAAGATTGCCCGATGAGCGTATCCTCGACGCGAAGCGTTAAATCGAGGGACTAAGCCCGAGATTGCCCGAGGAGCGTATCCTCGACGTGAAGTGTTAAGTCGAGGGACTAAGCCCGAGATTGCCCGAGGAGCGTATCCTCGGCGCGAAGCGTTAAGTTGAGGAACTAAGCTCGAGATTTGAATATGGAAACTGAATCTTTATTTATTCAAAAATGTTTACAGTTAGCTGAAGTATTTCCGGAGCTTGTCGATATTCCAAGTTCGTGGTAATGGAATTCCAAGTAAAGTTTCTATTCTATATGCCCCAGTTCCTGTTTTTGAGATGACACGGTATGGTCCCTCCCAATTCTCGGCTAACTTCCCTTGAGTAGCATTTCTATTGCCAACATCGGCTCTTCTTAAGACCAAATCCCAACTTCAAAGGAACGCGGAATGAGGCTCTTTTGTCGACGTCTTGCAGACTGTAATTTAATTGCCGCTTCTCGGATTGAGGCTCTTTCACGTACTTCCTCTATTAGATCCAATTCTTCTCGCATCCTTCCTTCATTACAATTCTTATCATAGGCATGAAGTCGAAAGTTCTCTTCACCGATCTCTACTGGAATCATGGCATCAACTCCATAAGCCAATCTGAATGGCGTTTCTCCTGTAGTTGAATGTGGGGTTGTGTGATAAGCCCACAGAACATTGGGTAATTGTTCAGCCCAGAGTCCTTTTGCTGACTCGAGTCTTTTCTTAAGGCCTTTAAGGATTACCTTGTTGGCCGCTTCGGCCTGTCCATTTGTTTGGGGATGCTCCACTGAGGAAAATCTATGTGTTATGTGAAAGTCCGCCATCAAACCTCGAAATCCTTTATCAGTGAATTGTGTGCCGTTGTCGGATACCACTGTGTTTGGGATTCCAAACCTGCAGATGATGAATCGGTAAAAGAACTTGGATAAGTTTTTTGCCGTGATCTTAGCTAAGGGTTGAGCCTCAATCCATTTGGTGAAGTAATCTACTGCCATGACAAGATACTTTAATTGTCCTGGAGCTGCTGGGAATGGGCCCAATATATCAATTCCCCACCAAGAAAATGGCCAAGGGGCGGAGATGGACCATAAAGCTTCGGCAGGTGCTTTATGGATGTCAGCATGTTTCTGGCAGGATGGGCATTTTTTGACATACAGAACATAGTCGACTTCCATGGTGGGCCAGTAATATCCTGCCCTCAAGATTTTCCGAGATAATGAGTGACCTCCAGGGCGATGTCCACATATGCCTTCATGTACTTCGGCCATGACATATTCGATAATGTTTCCTGATATGCACTTCATGAGTGGCTGTGCTAAGCCTCTTCGATATAAGACTCCGTCTATCAGACAATACCTCGCCGCCTGCCTCAAAATACGCTTCGACTTGTCAGGGTCATCAGGTAAGGTTCCATCTTGAAGGTATTTCTGTATATCTTCATACCAGCATATACCTTTTTCATCTATTGACATGACGACAGTTGGTGCCGAGATTACTTCTTGAATCACAGACTTGTTATTTTCCTGACGACCTTGTACTGGCGAGTTTTGAAAGTATATCGGCCCTGGCGTTTTCTTTCTCTGGGGATGTGGTTTATCTCAACCTCGACAAATTTACTGCATAGATTTCTGACGACTTCAAGATATTTTTCCAGCATGGGATCTTTTACTTGGTAAGTGCCGTTGATCTGTGAGACTACTAGTTGTGAATCGCTGTTGACACGAACTCGTTTCGCCCCGACCTCGGTCGCCATTCTCAATCCTGCTATCATTGCTTCGTATTCGGCTTGATTATTGGATGTTGGGAACGATAGGCTCAAAGAATGCTCCAAGATGACACCTTCTGAGTTTTCTAAGAGTATTCCTGCTCCGCTTCCTTTTTTATTTGAGGATCCATCTACATGCATATCCCACCAATTATCAGGAGATTCAGATGTCGGAGTTAATTCGGCTATGAAGTCTAAAAGGACTTGGGCCTTGACTGCTTGCCGAGGCTGGTAAGTCACCCCAAATTCGGATAGCTCAACAGCCCATGATACCATCCTGCCGGCCAGATCTGGTCTGTGAAGGATTTGTCTAATCGGTTGATCGGTTCTCACAATGACTGGATGAGCTTGAAAATAATGTCGAAGTCGACGAGCTGCTGTGATAAGTGTTAACGCCATTTTTTCTACCCTTGGATACCTCAATTCTGCTCCCTGCAGGGCTTTGCTGATGAAGAATACTGGAAGTTGAGTGGCTTCTTGTTCTCGGATCAATGCTGCGGAAATCGCTTCCTCCCCAACTGAAAGATATAAGTAAAGTGTTTCTCCTACATTTGGCCTCGACAAGACGGGTGGTGATGATAATATTACCTTTATTTGCTGAAAGGCTTCTTCACACTCATCGTTCCAATCAAAAGACTTTCCTTTCTTTAAGAGGTGAAAGAATGGGAGTGCCCGGGATGCGGACTTCGAAATGAACCTTGTTAATGCGGCGATCCTTCCTGTTAATTGTTGCACTTCTTTTACCGAGGTGGGGCTTTTCATGTCGAGGATGGCGCGACATTTATCAGGATTAGCTTCTACACCTCGCTCCGTAAGCATGAAACCGAGGAATTTCCCTGCGCGAACTCAAAAAATGCATTTCTTGGGATTGAGTCTCATATTATATCGACGGAGTTGGTCAAAGACTTCGCCGAGATCCTGAGTATGAGTCTCGTCTGTCAGGCTTTTTGCTATCATATCATCTACATAAACCTCCACCACTCGACCAATTTGATGTTGAAACACCATATTCATCATCCTCTGGTAAGTTCCCCCCGCATTCTTAAGTCCAAATGGCATCATTCGATAACAATAGTTTGCTCCTTCAGTCATGAACGCCATTTTTTCTTGGTCAGGAGGGTACATTGGAATTTGGTTATATCCCGAATATGCATCCATAAAAGATAAGAGGCGAAAACCAGAAGATTTGTCGACCAATCGGTCGATATTAGGCAAGGGGTAAGAATCTTTAGGGCATGCTTTATTTAAATTGGTATAGTCGACGCACATTCGCCATTTTCCATTTGATTTTTTAACCAAAACTACATTAGACAACCAAGTCGTGTATTTGACTTCTCGGATAAAGGCGGCGTCGAGTAGTTCCACTACTTGCTGCTTTACTGCTTCTGCTCTATCCACCGACATGTTTCTTCGCCGTTGCTCGACTGGTTTGACTTTCGGATCCACGGAGAGCCGGGGGTGACAAATGACCTCGGGGTCTAGACCTGGCATATCGGCGGCGGTCCAGGCAAATAAGTCGGCGTTTTGTCGAATGAGGGTGCAGAGTTCTTCTTCAACTTTCTCTGATAATCCACAACCAATTTGGACTGTTTGGTCGGGTTTGGATCCGATCTGTAATGTTTTAAACTCTCCGTCGGGAATAGGACGGGTTTCTTTGAAGTCTTCTCTGACATCCAAGTCTGTCAACATTACACCAACTGATGATGGATGTTCCTCGCGTTTCTCCGGTGGAATTGACTTCTCTGTCTTGGAAATTTTTAAAGATTCTTTATAACAAGAACGTGCCATTACTTGGTCGCCGCGCAAGCTGATCACCTTCCCGTCATCGCTCCAAAATTTCATCATCAAATGGTTGGTCGAGATGATCGCCCCAATTGTGTTGAGAGTCAGCCTTCCTAAAATCGCGTTATAAGTCGCCGGACAGTTGACCACCAAAAACCGTACTTTAGTGGTTTTGGTTAAAGGAGTTTCACCAAATGTCATGAGGAGTTCTACATATCCGACAGGCTGGATTTTATCTCCTGTGAACCCAATCAAATCGCCCCCTTTATATGGAATCATATCTGTTTTAGGAATGTTAAGGAGGTGGAAAGTCTTCATGAACAGAACGTCTGCCGAGCTTCCTTGATCGATAAAGACTCTCCTGACTTCATGATTTGCCATCATGACCTTTATGAGCATTGGATCATCGTGTCCTGGGATGACTGGGCCATAGTCGTCTTCTGAAAAAGTTAATGGGGGAAGTTTTCGTCGCGTGCCACCTCGCGGATGGGGGGAAGATGATGCCGACATAACTTCTTTCAAATGCCTTTTCCTTGCATTGCTTGATTCTCCTCCTCCTGCGAATCCCCCTGCTATCACATAGATCACTGGATGTTTTGAAGAGGAAGGCTCTTCTCGAGATGGAGTGTGATGTCGAGAGACGCTTCTACGTTCTCGATGAGAGTCGTGAGGTGGAGATTTATCAGATGGCCTCTTAGATGTCGACCTTTCTGGACGTGGGGACCTCGTTCGAGATCTGCTTCTATCATGTCGGCTAGATTCGTGTCGTCTTTCATCCTTTCCTTCGTTATGTCCCCGACCCTGGGTGTTATCCCTTCTTGACTGATAATCAGCCTCCTTCTTGAATCTTCGAAGTTTCCCCCATTGGATAAGTTCCTCGATAGAATCTTTCAAATTGAGGCATTGATCAGTATCATGACCATGAGGTTTATGGAATCTGCAGTATTTGGTCTTGTCGGTATTTGGCCCCGTCCTTTGAGGTCTTGGTCTCCTCATGCCAGCTTCGTACATCTCGACATGGAGAATCTCGTTCATGATCTTCTCGCGAGATTGATTTAAGGGAGTATAGGATGTATATCGTCCGAAAGGCTCTCTGTTGCCTTTATTTTCTTTATTTTTACTCTTCTGCCCTTGCTCCTTCTGTGGTTGATGTGTCGATACCGTATCTTTCAATTTCAAAGCCATTTCTTCGTCTTCTAAACTGATGTAACTCTCCGCAGGATTCAAAAACTCCTCCATGTTATTTGGTTTTCTTTTGGATAAGTCTATCCAAAAAGGAGAATGTGGTATGAGCCCATCTTTTGCCAGCATAAGTTGGACTCCAGGTTGAAGATTTTGGACTAGCAACGCTTCTCTTGTGAACTTACTGATATAATCTCGCAGAGATTCTGAAGGTCCTTGACGGATTTGTTTTAAAGATGCCTCTGTCTTTGGTTGAACCTTACTTGTGGTAAAGCTTGTGATGAATTTACTACATAACTCGGCCCAGGTGTTGATAGACCTCGCAGGTAGGGTCTGGAACCATCTCAGAGCGGTCTTCTTCAACGACAAAGGAAAAACTCTACACATGATTGGACCTGATGCGCTTCTTACCGACATAGTGGATTCATAAACATCCAAGTGTTCCAGCGGATCACCTGTTCCGTCATATAACTCTGGAACCGGAACCTTTTCGAACCTCTTGTCGATAGGGAAAAGCATGATCCGTTCAGAGAAGGGAAGGACGACTTGAATCACCTCTTCGTCATGTATGTGTCTAGACTCGTCGTTTACCGGAATGATTTTCCGCGGTGGTGGCGAGTTCGAGTGCACTGATTGGACTGAAATTCTCGGAGACCACTGAGTCGGCATAGGAGTCGGAATTTTTTCTTGTTTGGAAAGGTGTTCTTCTCTCTGGGAGGCCTGATGCTAAGTGGTTTTTTGTCTTCCAGTTACAAGATCTGCGACAGTACGTCGGTTGAGGAGCTCAATTTCACGTTCGTGTTCCAACCGATCGAGGCGTCGAGCATATTCGCCTAACATCTCTTCTTGACGTCTGATGAAGTCGATCAGTTCTCCTCTGGAAGGTTGGTTTGGAGGTGGTGATGATGCTCTGAGGTTTTCTGGAATGAGCAATGGAACATTTCTTGCTCGCGATGGTCCCGTGCGAGAGGTTGGAATCGGGATTCCGGCAAGTGTCGAAACAATTCCGGCCACGGAAGAAGTCATGGCTGGAATGGTGGTTGAAGTTACGTGAGGAATGGTTCCTTCTCCGGTTTGAGACTGTCCACTTCTGATAGTCACCATTGTGCAAGGATGACGATCAAGGTTTAATCTGGAGATCGAAGGATTATCAAACTTGAGAACTAAAGTTAATTCCCACAGACGGCGCCAATGAACTTCTAGAAAGTCCGGGAGTGAATCTTCTTCACTGCAAGCTTCAATCTCTTGAACGTTGAAGTTGGAGACGGTGGTGCAGGGGTACCTGCAAGGGACTCCGATGCTTAACGTAAGAGTGTGTCTCAGAGAGGTAGGAAACAATAATGATTGTAATAGAAAATGCGTACCTTTTCTCTCAGAATCACCTGTATTTATAATGTGATTTGGGGCGGGAAAGTTGGTTACGCGCGTGTAACCGTCCCCGTGATTTACGGGTTCACGCGCCACTTTCGTCGTTCAAACACACGCGCTAGTGGAGTCTTTAATGTTGATAGATCCTCGGATATAGATGTCGACACGGTATGTCGGCACGGTATGTCGCGCCATCTCGCCAATGCTTCTCGAAAGTATCTGAGCTCATATCTCGACTGGTCTGGTCGACTGCTATATTTGACATTCCTCGTCAGAATGTCATCGTATTAGGACGACAGTGTGACTCGTAAAATGCCACCATGTCATGTCGAGTTGGAGTATAGTTTTACTCCAGAACACAATTTAATTAAATAATAATATTTTCAATGCATTCACAATATATAATAGGTTAACTTATGAGGCAATTGTATCTTTATTTTAAGTTTAAATATATGTTTTAAGTTTATATTATATTAATTGTATATTTTATATCATAATATTGTTGTGTTGTTATTTTTAAATATTTATTTTGTTGATATAGTGTCATATTTGTATCATGTATGTTTCCATTTTTTTCTAGCAACCTGAGGCAAAATAACTTAAATAACTATGGAAAGATTTTCTTTTTGGTCCTTGATTGATTAAGACTAACTTTGGATTGAGAGTGATAATTAAGCAATTCTTTTTTTCTTTTCAAAATACCAACAATTTTAGGATTTAGATTTTTGATATTACAAGTAAAATATGCTTAAAGTTAATAGTTCACTTCTATTACAATCACTTACCTTTGATAAGAAATCACATTCCGTTAAATTCATAAACAAATTGACCCTTTTTCATGCTAGTCTCTTATTCATATGATACATTTTTCTGCCGTTCTTTATGTAAGGCTCTTGGTCATAACCAACCATTTTTTCCTACTTAAAAGATCCCAATTCCAAAACCACTTTAGGATAGTGTGTTTGAGAAAATTTGATTTGTGTTCAAATTTGGTGGGTGATTATTATTTTTTTTTTGTATAAATGTATCATCCACTAGAGATAATAGCCATATAAGTCCTTTGTGGACGGTACCCTTCCTCCAAATATTCAAGGCAATTGCCTCTTTCAAACTCAATCCCAAAATTACTTGTTAAACTGTAATAACCCTTATCAGTTGATCTACGCGCTTATTGTTATCAAACACAAACAATTATTTTATCTTGCAAGACATGAATTGACGTCCAAATTGGTTAATACACTTTTTCAATTTTTCCTATTTCATGTGATATTTTTTATGACAAAGATACAACATGTCACATGTGTTTAGTTATAGCCGTTTTGAACATCAGCCTCAAAATAAGTGTCCGTTTGATTTATAATTGAGTAGAATTGATTCTGAAAATCAATAATTGAGATGAATGATACACATTTATGAAACACGTTGAACGAAAGTGATTTAAAGTCAAATTACAAAACCATGGTTTTCATTATTCAAACGTCAAAACAAACATACACTACCTAGACTTTTCTTATCATGTGCGAGGCACGTGTTAATCAGAATGGCATTTGCCACGTAATCGTCATCACACGTCATCTTCTCCCATGAATTGGAATACATTCAGGTGTGATAAGCCAGTCCATTAGGCTCCTATCAGAATCTCCTCTCACCAATGGCTGTCTTCGGAATGCCAGCGGTCACCGTCCTCTCTCCGCCACAGCCAATACCGTCGTGCCACCTGTCACTCCACCGTTCTCTTCGTATTAACATAAACCCATTTCCACTACTACTACCTCAAAGCACGACGACCACCACGACGCCAAGGCTGACCTTGTTTTTCTCGAAGGAACCTCGTACAAATCGAAGTGTTGCGGTAAGGTCACAGCTGAGACACCCTATCGTTTCCCCGGATGACCATTGGGGCATTTGGTCTACTCTCTTCGCCATTGGCGCTTTTGGTCTCTGGTAATCACCTCTCTCTCTTGGTTGAATCATAATTTGCAATTTGGTAGTGATTTTCCTTATCCCATTTATATGGTTACTCGAAACATAGGAAAAACGTTGTGCAAGAAATTATTGTGACAAATTATAAACAAATAAAATTAATGTGAATATAGTTAAGATTTTAAAAAATGGTCTGCGTTATGTGATGATTACAAGTTTTTGAATTTAAAATCATGATTTGGCATCATGACAACAAGTTTGTGTATGCAATTTGCAGTTGTGAATTGTATGATTTAACTTGAGAATATTTTAATTTTCTGTTATCTTTAATAATTATAAAATAATATTTTATGATATGCTTAATTCAAGAAAATATATTTTTATTTCTTATTATTACTAATAATTATAAAAATATCACTTTTTTTTATTTTCTTGATTTTAGATACTTGTATATAAATAATATTTTTATTATTATTTTCATCACTTTGTTTCATAGGTTTTTTTTTTTTTATTTGCTGATTCTTTTGTTCTTTGTTCTTTTCACTCATTCACCAAAATTTTTTTCATCATTTTTATGTACAAGTTTTTTAAAACAAATATAGAGTAAAAATAAAATGATACACTTGTAATTATTAGTAAAATAATGAAATAAAAACTGAAAGCATTTTCTCAAATTATACCCTTATTTTCCCTTTGTTTTTTATTTTCAAATATTTGCACAAGAAATATAAAAAGGATTTAATTGATATACATAGTCAGTGTAAAGAAGTTTTACACAGACATCCAATGGTGTGCCGCCACATCATTTAATGAATGTGACACCTCATGTGTTATTAAATTCAATAAATGACGTGGCAGCACATAATTGGATGTCTGTGTAAAATTTCTTTACACTGACGGTGTATATATATTAAACTCATATAAAAAATAACATTATGTTTCCTGGAAGGCATTAGACTTAGTAGCAAAGGAATATATGAGGTTCAAAATTGCTTTCATTATCTGACACATTGTTGGAATTGTGCATAGAAAAAGTAGATTATTTTATTCTAGTAAGCATCTTGAATGACTTAGTAGTAATTAAATGAACATATATTACATTACAAGGTTAGGTCGGAGAAGAGCAAGATTGGGAGCATGGTAAGTGCTGCTCTGGTGAGCACGTTAGTTGGGCTTGCAGCAAGTAATGTAGGAATACTTCCACATGAGGCACCAGCATATTCTATTGTCTTGGAGTTTCTGCTACCTTTAACTATTCCATTGCTATTGTTTGGAGCAAACTTGCACAAAGTGGTGCGTTCAACTGGGAAACTGCTCTTAGCTTTCTTACTTGGGTCAGGTGATTCTAATAGGAACTTCATGCATCCCTTTACCAGAGATTCTGCTCTAGAGGTATTTTGTGGTTCTTGGAAAATTTGAGAAAGGTTATCTCAAATGGTCATCCTTTTTTGGGATTGTCAATACTAGTAATGCATTTTTTGACACACCCTTTCTTATTGGATGAATCTCAAGGAATCTCATTAAGTGTGTTTGGTAAAACTAGCTGAAAGCTAGAAAACTAGTTGATTTAATTGAAAGTGTTTGGTTAAACTAGCTGAAAATGGTAAATGATATAAAAGAGTATCATTAATTATTAAATAATTATGAGTGGGGTGGTTCAGGGAGAAACTTTTAATAAATTTTTAGCTAGTAGCTGAAAATGAGAGCTTTTTAAAAAAAACTACCTCAAGTAGCTTTTCAAGAAAAGCTAGTAACTACACAAAAAAGTTACCTTACCAAATACAGCTGAGATGATTTCAGCTACTAATTTCAGCTTTCAGCTAGCTGAAATGGCTTACCAAACACACTCTAAATAAATATTTAGCTTAAATTATTTAGTGGGACTCACATAAAATTGACTCAATATGAGAGTGTAGAGTGTGTTGAAAAGTGTATTCATATTTCCTGTCAATTGTAGAAAAGTTAAACAAGGGGAAAATTTTTCAGAATGAACAAGATTACAATGAATGCCCCAATATAAGATTTTAAAGATTGTAGAAAAAGAATCCACCTGGTTTAGTACGTGGAAAGTTGGAAAATGGAAATGAAGAAAATACTAATGATTTCAGATATTCTTTCAATAAAGAAAATACTAAATGCATATAATCATCAAAAGTGTCCCAGCATAACCAAACACCCTAACAAAATAATCCTAATATAAGTTGGAATAAGATAACCTAAAATAGAATAAAATTTCTAGTCAGTATGGTGATCATTGATCTCAAATTATTCAATTTATCATGTAACATGTCTTAAGTTTTTTAACATTGATTAATGGTTAGGAAAAGTCTGGGTCCTGAATCTTTTTATGACCACCTACAACTACATCAAGCTGTGATTGCAAACTGCATCGTCTGCACTGTAACTTCATTTTAAAACCTTAATAATTACTTTGTAGCTTTTTTCTTCCTTGCAGTCTTTATTGTTATTGTATTCTAATTATATTAGATTCAGTCAATGTACTCTTCTCTGTTTTTTTAGTGAATGAGCTGATTCATTTGTTTTTTTAATCATTATAATCATTCTCATTTTCTGTTTTATTCTGATCTTGTGGATGGCAGTTGCATCTATTGTTGGCACACTAGTGGCATTTCTTATAGTCCCTATGCGATCTCTTGGTCCTGACAACTGGAAAATAGCAGCTGCTCTCATGGGTAGCTATATTGGTGGATGTAAGTGCTTAAACAAGTTTCTGCATGCATACTTGTAGTTTGCTTTTGGACCTAATCCATCCATGGATATGGATTAGAAGTTCATTAAGTTCATTGCAGTTTTTATGATAACAATCATCCACTCTTATTAATTAATTAATGGTAATAATGCAGTATTATAATTGGGACAGTCCTTTGGAGTTATATTTTGTGTCAATTTAACTTGACTAGATTACCCTGAGATTAAGCATTTTCTGGTTGCAATATATGGGGTTTTTCCATGTAATAGATGCCTATAACCAATATTTGCCTGACAAAACATTAGCATGAATTCTTTAGCATGGTTCAACAAAAGACAAAAATATATATAGGCCCAGTTTGGATACATTTATGCAGAAGAATTTCTAGAAGATAAAAATTAAATGAATCAAAGAGGTCAAATGAATTTAACTTCTCCATAAGTTGAAATTAGTTACTTATGGAGAAGTTAAATGAGAGAGCTTTTGGAGTAGGTGGGCTACAAAGACTAATTTCAACTTATGGAGAAGTTAAATACATTTGACCTCTTTGATTCATTTTATTTTTTTCACCTAAAAGCACTTCTGCAGAAATTTTATCCAAACTAGCCCATAGTAAACTTTCTTCAACAATGAACTTTTTGCTCCCAAATTGAGTGCACTAGACTAAGCACATGTTTGGTTCTTGCTTTTTTGGAAATGATCTTTTACTTTTTGAATACTTATTGATGCCATAGAAGTTGGATTGCATATATCTATTCTTGCAACATGATGGAATGATGGATGGTTAGGTTGCATGGAGTGTGAAGTGTTAATTTTCTGTAGTTAAATTATTTTGAACATGTGCATTGATTTTTGTAACTATAACTTAATACCTGAATAAATTTCCTTTGTCCTTTTCATGTTGATTGCTGTAGCTGTTAATTATGTTGCCGTTTCAGAGGCGCTTGGTTTGTCTGCATCAGTTTTAGCTGCAGGAGTGGCAGCGGATAATGTTATCTGTGCTCTATATTTTATGGTATTGTTTGCATTGGCTTCTAAAATACCTGCTGAGGCTGCACCTCCAACCACTGGTATGTCATGTTTGGCTAGATTATAAATATCAATTTGGTTCTTGCTTTCAAATTTTGAAATGATTATATATAAGCTGTTTGTCGCTGTATTTTCTGAGCTTAAGCCAGAATTTGTGGAATCAGTGTTTTATTTCAGTTGGTAGAATGAAATGAATAGTTGTAATTTAATATCTGGTCCTATTAATAATTTATGCACTATTTTGATTCAAGATGATTACAATATTGCAATTGATAGGGGAAAAAGATTAAGATATTTCAAATTTGCATGTCAATTGGTTTTCCATAATGAACACACTAACACCCACATGTAGATTGTTTCCAGTGTCATCATTTATGAAAATAAATAATTTTCACCCAAAACAAAGACATTTAGATCTTTTTTTTAACCCATTGACCTATGTAACCTGTCAAAAATAAGTAATCTTTTTCTAACTTTTTCCTATAAATTTAATTTAACAGATATTATCTTGCAATAATGAGAGCTAATTCAATGAGGAGAAAGGACAAAGTTGTTATATTTATCTTGTCAGGAATCAAACTTTGTAATGCAGCTCATTCCCAAATGCAAAATACCTTAGATGTTAAATGAGTTAGAAAAAAAGGGGAGTAGGATTCAGGAATTAAATGGGAAACTACTGGAAATTTATGTGGTAAAAGTAAAAGACATCAATCTTGATTAAGTTATGCACTTTTGTTGATAATGTAAGTTTTATAAAATTGTCTGTTCACTAATCAAACATATATATTACATTCTCCACTGTAAACTTTAGCTTGATTTTGTAAGTAATCTTGGCAGATGATGCAGTGTATATGGAGTCGGATAATCAGAGCAACCTCCCTGTGTTGCAGACAGCTACTGCACTTGCTACATCTTTTTTAATATGTAGAGCTGCTACATACCTAACAAAATTATCTGGCATACAAGGAGGAACCCTCCCAGGAATAACTGCAATCATAGTCATTTTAGCCACTTTCCTCCCAAAGCAGATCGGTCCCCTTGTACCAGCTGGTCATACTCTTGCACTGGTTCTGATGCAGGTAACAAAAACTTTGCAGATTATTTTGCTTCCATTTGTTTCTGTAGCTAGCTGTGAATGTGGAATTTATGATCCTGAGATATCATGTAAAATCTTCATTTTTACAACTATAGTTGAAATGTCTCTCTAAGGTTTTTTTTATAATTATTTTATTGGTAGTATGGTTGATGTAGGGCTAGCAGAAAAAGAGGGGAAGCAGTCAAGATCTCATCCATACTTTTTTTCTTTTTTTTAGAAAACCCTGTTGATAAGGAAAAATTGGAAATGTTGGAAACAAAAGAATTTTTGTTTTCAACATTTGCAGTTTTTCCTTTGTATAATTTCAGAAACAGGAACAACATAAAAACATGAAATGGAAACAGGAAATGAAAATGCAAAACAAACAAGCCCTTAAGAATTACTCCCTCCGGTCCTATTTATAAGAACTTTTTTAGGGTGGGTCTTGGTCCTTTTTATAAGAACCTTTTCAGATTGTCCCATGCATTAATTATTTTTTGACAAAAATACCCCATTAGTGGAGGTAGGTGTGTAATTAATTAGTAGAGAGAGTATGACACAATTGAGTAGTTAAGTGGAAAGAGAAAGATAATGGGTCTCAATAAATTCAAGGGTAGTTTAGGAAATATCATACACATTCTTGACAAATTTATTGCAATCAACTAAATTAACCAACTTCCTTAATCCGTGTGATATAGTTAAAAGGTTCTTATAAATAGGACCGGAGGGAGTATAGATGTATACCTAGATGTTCTCTATCTTTATGAGGATATGAGAACGCTTGCATAGCTATTTTTGTTTTAGGCAACGTGTGTATATTGACACCTAATGTTTTCCCGTATGGCAATATAATTAGGCCGGTAGTTATCATGAAATATGCTTGTACCACTGCTTTGAAGTTTATATAATATCGAATCTACATAGTGGCGAATGATTGATCTTAAGAAATATGCTTGATTTCTTTGGTTTGCTCTTTGTTCCAGATGCTTTCCTATTTTTCTTCCATGTTATGTCACATTATATTATTTGGAAAGCAGTTTCTATAAGCCAAACCAGTTATTTTAAATGGACTTGGGAATCAATTTCTAAGATGATATTACACTTTCTAATTGATATTCCATGAAAATTTCATCATGTGACCTAAGCTATTTAACATTTAACATGAGATGTATTTTCCAGGTATTTTTTGTGGTGGTGGGAGCTTGTGGAAGTATATGGAATGTTATCAAGACTGCCCCGAGTATTTTCATGTTTGCACTAGTTCAAGTAACTATCCATCTTCTTCTTGTTCTTGGATTAGGAAAGTTGTTCAAGTTTGATTTGAAGCTGTTACTCTTAGCATCTAATGCCAATATTGGGGGCCCTACAACAGCATGTGGGATGGCCAAGGCCAAAGGCTGGGAATCTTTAGTTGTTCCTGGAATTCTTACAGGCATTTTTGGAGTTTCAATTGCAACATTTTTAGGTATTGGTTTTGGAGTGATGGTTCTGAAACACTTGTAGAAATGATTATTTCTAATGTTCAGATATTAAAATGTATACAAGTAATTGGAACTTATAGCGCTTACAGAGTTCAAGGTATCATTTGACATATACTTCCCGTTTGGAAATACAACTTATTTAAGTGCTCATAACATAAGTTTTTATTTAATAAAACTTAATAAATAAGCTCTTAAAAAATAGATGAAAATTGAAGAGGGTGCAGTGTACTTAAATTCTCCATAAATTATTCTATAAGACATTTTCAGGAACTTATTGAAATAAGCTGAAGCTGAAAACAGCTTATGAGCATGTCATAAGTTCTTTTCATAAATTTATCCAAACAGTTACATAAGTGCTTATATCATAAGATAAGCCCAAATAAGCTCTTCCAAACAGCACCATAATTGCTCATGAACCTTGTGACTTTCTATTGTGCTCCATCTCCTACCCCAACCTACACATTGACTAAGGTTGCAATTAGAAAACGATAATCCTAGCAACGACCCAGGCAATACCACAAGGGTGGGGGTGACAAAGTCTGAGTTTTGCCTTCATTCATTGGCAACATTTTAGTGGATTTCCTTTAACAAACCTACTCAATATAAGATTAAGCTTTAGAAGGTATTGACCAAAAAAAAAGCTTTAGAAGGTAAAGTGTGAAAGTATTTGTGATCAACAGTTATAATTATGCATTTTATTCTCTAAAGTCTGAAGTGCACTCCTCCCTTTAGAGGAGTAAAATCTCAATATATATATATATAATTAAAAAAATTAAAGGTCTCATACCATTAAGCTAAACTTTTATTGTACGAACATAAATGAATACTCTTTTATCGCTTAACTCGGAAGAGTACAAGCAATGAAGGCAAAAAAACTACCAAATTAAATAAGATAACCATAGAAAGGCAACCGTAAATCAAAGTATAATAATAATACTATCAAACTGAAGTAATATAAATTCTTCAAATTCTATCCTCCACGGCCTTATCTTAAATATCTTTGTAAACAATGACAACAAACTAAGAATAGATGTTACACTGACTGAATCAATACATTACATGTTTTTTCATTTTCACTAACTTGCCTAAGCTATATAACAAGGAATTGATTTTTCAAAAAAGCAAAAATTCAATAAAAAAACTAAATACAAGTACCCGCTTGCAGATCATTATTTCGGAGTTTAAAAGAATAAACAAGCTTGCACAGTTAGTAAGATTTGGCAAAAATAGCCACTTCTTCAGCAGGACCTCCTGTCATCAAGCATCTTTTGATCCCTTGTGGCTGTTCAAAAGGAAAACATCTGATAGTTGCTCCAGTTTCCTCTTTTACTTTTAACTCATCTTCGTCACTGTGGCATTGTGTAAAGCTTGACATTAGAGTTGTGGATCATGGTCTTTATCTATACATGTTCAAAGTTATGTTTTCATCATCAAAACACATTAATAGAAGAAAAAAGGAGGAAAAAAAATAACCTAGCAGACCAAGGGCCCCTTGCCCATTTTCCTTGTGATATTGCAGCTTTAAGATCATCGTATGTGCTAACATCTATAATATTACTGCAAAAGAAACACCAATCATGTCAATTTTCCTGATTTCTGGGGATGCCAAGAACATGTGTGCAATGGAATGTGCACAACTTTAAGAGTAAAATAAAAATGAAATTTTAGAGAAATTTCAAACGAAGCTTAGTTTGATTGCACTGGCCTATTAGTCTATGATGTAACACATGGAATTCATTTGTTGGGGCTTTATTAAATAATAAAACCTTAATAAACATAGGAAACCCTCATTATTGCCTATTTGGATGAGATTCAAATAATTTTTTCACCACCAAAACATTAGAGGCAATTCTTAATGACAATCTAGAGTATTCTAATTATTTCATTTAGTGAACTTGGTTTGGTCAGTACAGTAAGTATACAGCTTAGTGAAATTTTTTATTAGCAATTTAACAGGGCAAAAACCTAAAATTTATCACAGATATTATATTCACTGCTAAAATTACTTTAAAATTAGGTGCAGAACCAACAATCAGATTAAAGCAGGTGAAAATATCTATTGCAGGAGCAAGTCAATAAACTCAGTTTCTGAACTTCTTTACTCTCCATTCAATGGTGGAGCAAAATCATCAAGACCTGAACTCAGGCTAGAATCATACCCAGGCTCAACCCATATATTTGTTACTGAAGCCAAAACACATGGACAGAATTTTCTTGGTGGAAGTTTTTTAAGCAAAATGCAACATTTGCTACCATTAACATTCTTCACTTTAGGAAAGATGATTAATGTGACTAATATCAATAACTAGAAGTTGGTATCTTGAAGAAATCAAAGCATGTTAGACAAGGTAATGTTGAAGAATGAAGAGTCACAAGCCAAAAATAGCAGAAAAGGAATGAACCTATCTCGAAATGCAATTGCCCTTTCCAAAAGAGAGGACTGTATCTCATCCAACTTGTCTTTGACATAAGCCTCCAAATTTGAAGGCTCCATAGAGATTCCAAACACTTTCCCTTGCTTTCCAGGGATATCTCTCCTGGATATCACCACACTTCCATTTGATACATCACGAGGACCAATTTCAATTCTAAGAGGAACTCCCTGAAATATGAAGACAAAAATGATATAAATATAATCAGATATTCAAACATAAAAAGAACCTGCTGCATGAGCAGAAGTAATGAACATGATTTGGTCCCTGAAACTGAATTTCCATCCAAGTTTAACACCAAACCTTCATTTCCCAGAAATTGAATTTCCATCCAGGGGTTCTTTGATCTGAGTCATCAAGTTTAACTCTAATCCCAGAGCGTTGAAGAACTTCGCTTACAGATGATGCTGCATTTAGAACTGCCATTTTTTCATCATCCTTTTTCCAAATAGGTACAATTACCACCTGAACCAAGCGATGTAAAACATGATTAAGTCCAAAATGAAAAGAAATATTTAATTTACCACATAAAAGTACAGGCATGGGATTCGGATGTAGGAGTTTGGAGTAGAAGAAAAAGGAGAAGAATGTTTTTCAATGTAAGTAAGCATTCCCTTTATTTGAGAGTTTTTTAAAATAAGAGGAAAAAAACATGAAAGATTATCACCAACCTTCTACCATCCCTTATTATTTTTACATACATTTTATAATTCTCTTAATTAAGAAATGAAAATTTTTCCCTCTCCTCCCTCCACACTCCTCCATCCAGACATGGCCGTTGAAGTTCTATTATTGAATGCCAGGGATACTTGCAATGAGATGATACAATATGAATCAAATCTCATGTTTAAATAAATTACTAGATGTCTATAAATTAGGAATTATAGGTAAAATGATTTCACTTAAGAATATGAAGTGAGGACTAAAAACATCAAACTTCAACAAACTGTCTAAAAGAGGCAGCTAAGCTTTTAATTTATAAATATCAGTATATCACTATAAGGTAATCAGGTTTTGTATTAAGTTGGGTGTTGTTGGATGTTCTGCAAGCAAGTTATTCAGCAAAAGCAGCAAACTATACATTATTGACAATTTTTGTCTAACCAAGGTGCAAAGTATTCCAACTTCCAATAGGTACATTTAACCAAACAATGATGTCTACCCCGCATGATTTAGACAGACACCAATAGCACCCAATCCATGTATACCTGTATCGGTGCAATCTTCGGGGGGAGCATTAGGCCAGCATCATCTCCATGTGTCATGATGATACCTCCAACAAAACGGGTACTAATTGCCCATGATGTCTGCCACACATACTCCCTTTGTCCATTTTCATCTGTGAACTGCACAAGCAAACATATTGAAAGGATCATAACAATACTTTTAAAAGAAATAAAACATAACAATAACAGTTGGATGAAGACCCCATGAAAGAAAAGAAAAGGGAAAATAAATAAATAGAAAAGTGAAAAACAGGATATAGATGCTGCAGATATTAAAAGGTCCAGTTTAGTCTTTCCAGTACGTAGTCATGCTTTTTATGGCTTGGTATTTAGCACCAACATCAAGTCAGCAAAAGCAACTGATGGAGTAAGAGTAAAGACCAACGGGAAGGAGTATATAATTACATTACATTACATTACATTATATTATATTATATTATATTTGTATGGATTAGGGATTTTTCATTAGTAAGGCCTTCATCTGTAGCTTAGTTGTTTAGGTCTTTTCCAAAAGTTTTAAATTAAATTAGAGTGCTTATATAATATTAGGATTAGGATTATTTTGGCTCAACTAGGGCTTTTGATACTAGTGATATTAGGACTAGTTGGGTTTTCCTAGTTATTGAGTGATAGCCACTATTCTCCCTCTCTTCATCCTATATCTTCTTACTTATATACAACAGCTTTCTCAATACTGCATCACAAACCTTATTTTGAGATGGAAGCCTTTTAACCATATAGCTGCAAGTGGGATTAAAATCTCACTTCGGTGCAACTTTAAGATCATTTACCTCAAGAGGAATGCTAAGCACACACTCTCTAACACACTCCATTAAACACACTCTCCCATAGGAAGCCACGTCACCCATTTTTCCAAGCCACAACTTGTTAACCGGCTCTCCCAGTTTATATATATATATATATATATATATATATATTTTTATTTTATTGAGTCACAACGCCCTTTGCGCATGTCAGCCACAACAGTTCACCAGCAACAACCCAACAAGCAATCACAACTGCTACCAGTGGCAGCCCACTCAAGCATTTGTATAATTGCTCAAGGGGGAAAAATCTGTTTCAATTTCTCTCTACTATTCACTGACCACTTTGTTGCACATCCAGCGAGGGTGGTGCGGGAACCATATCGGTTAACTTTGACTTTGCATTTCAGAAATGTGTCTATGGTGATACTCTTGTTCTTGTTCACATCATATTTTTTTCACAACAATCTCAAAGGGGTTAGATGAATCTCCTCTTTTACCCAACAACTCTCTCTTTGGCACTGCTTCTTCTTCTTACCAGGTTTAATTACCTTCATATCCTAATGCTTATTATCTCTACTTCGTTTTGTGTGTTCACCAAACACCATTTCCTTATTAACCAATCCCATTAACCAAATCCCAGTGTAGCTCTTAAGGACATCACTAGCTATAAAGTCTTTGTATTATAATCGTGGCTAATTTAATATTCTTAGCAATATTATAATCTCCATCACACCAGGTCCACCCTTATCCACGCCTTCTATTTTCTCAACCACAATCTGCATTTTCTCAACCAACGGATCCAGTGCTAAGTGACTCGTGATTGTAATTGCACAGAGAACGACATACTTGGCACAAGGGTTGGGAGTGAGGGGTTTGTGACTCAACAATAATAAAATAAAAAATATGAAACAAATAAACTGGTGGAGCCGGTTAACATATTGTGGGTTGAAATAAATGGGTGACGTGGCTTCCTATGGGAGAGTGTGTTCAATGGTGTGTGGTAGCGAGTGTGTGCATAGCATTCCTCTTTACCTCAAAGGTGTAAATTAAACAATAACAAGTAAGAAGTCATGGCTGTATATTGGAATTTTTCCCAAAAAATGTAGTTTTACCCAAATAAATACCTCAAAAAACATAATATCTTAATGACAATTTCATTACATGTAGAGATATGAGCCTAAATAATAACCAACAAATTACTCTACAGGAAGGAAATACTTTGTACTGTAAAAATGAAGCAGCACAACATACCTGTGTCCCAAAGGCACGGGCAAAGTTTTGCCCAAGATTGTGGCTGGTTCCTGCTTGTAATGCTTTCTTGTCACCCATCATAGCCTCAATTGTATAGGTCTTACAAGCACCAGCAAATGTTTCCACTTTTGATTTACGACCTGGAACAACAGGTATTGCAGCATGCTCATAAGCAAATCTGGTATAGATGTCAATCATCTGCATAGCCTGCAGTTGAACGGAATATTGTTACTTAAAATTATGCTATTATACTAGTGAAGAATTTATCATCTTGACGAAGAGAAGATGTGAACCTCTTTTTCTGCCTCTTCTGGAGTTGCATGAGCAGTATGGCCTTCTTGCCAAAGAAATTCAAGAGTTCTAACAAACGGTTTAGTGCGCATCTCCCATCTTGTGACATTTGCCCACTGAACCACATTCATTTGATAAAAGAAATTTTGTAAAATTGTCTCATCAAGGAAGAAAAGCAAGTTTTTGGCTACAACCAAAGCCAACAACAGCATTACCTGATTAATCATGAGAGGAAGATCACGGTAGCTATGGATCCACTGTGTAAACATGTGATTCACAATGGTTTCACTTGTAGGTCGAACCTGCCACAGCCTCAAGAATTGCAAAAATCAAAGACAAAACCTTAGGTCACAGCTTTTCAATCAATACAGCAGATGATTAATTACTTCAATACAGCTTATAGATTACAATAAACATCAGAAAATTTACACACGAAAGCAAATGTAACAGATGGTTGAAGAGCATACATACCACGAGCTTCTCTTCAAGTTCCTTTCCACCCCCAATTGTCACTAGTGCCAACTCAGGACTGAAACCCTCAACATGACTTGCTTCTTTCTCTATAAATGAGTATGGGATAAACTGCACCACGGATCAGAGAAAAAAGCATTAAAAAAGTATAGATATTGTAATTTCATGTTGTGATCATAATCATATACTACATCAACAGGATCTCACTTTGCACAGCCCTCACTTTTTGACACTACACATAGCACAATAATGGCATACCGTGGCAACAAACATTACAACCCATTCATAATCCTCCCTCAAGTCTCAAATTTTAATATTATAAGCATAACTAAGCAAATACTCAACATAGTAGCTTGAATCATTTCACTAACCCCAAGTGAGCTTCTTAAACAGGAGAAATACTTGCATAAACCAGATGCACTAGGTAAATGAATTGTTGATATATCATTAATTATGGTAAGTAATCAATCAATAATTAACTATGGTAGTTAAATTTTACCTGTGGAAAATACATGTTACTATGTCCAGTCTCCTTGAACTTTACATTCAAATACTCCTGCATGAACAATGAAAAAATTATATAAAAACATACATAAAGTGAAAATATTAAAAGGAAAAATAGAAAATCGACGGGAGTGGAGAAATTAAAAAGGAACCTGAATGGATTCCCAAATGGCGTAACCGTAGGGACGAATGACCATTGTACCGCGAACCGGACCGTAATCAGCTAGTTCGGCATTGGCTATGACGTCGAGGTACCAAGCATTGAAGTCCTGTGACCTCGGAGTGATGGCTCGGTCGGGGGCTCGGTTCTTCGAGTTATCGACTCGGTCCTGGGTCTCCGCCGGCACGCTTTGGGCGGAGAAGCTGGCGGCGAGTGGTGGTAGCCGTGGCTGGTGACTGTGGCGGCTCCGTCGTAAAATCGCGGGAGAACGGCGAGAAATGGTGGCTGTAGAGGGTGAGGAGAAGAGTTGGGAGAAAGAGGGTAGCCTGAGAGAAGCCATTTGTGGTTTTGGAGCACACAGTGGAGACTGAGATGAGGTTTTGTTTTGACTAGGTTCTTAATATATTCGGCTATTTAGTATTTACAATGAACATTAATTTAAAAAATGGAAGAGAAGTGATAATGGAGTAAACTCGATCTTATTCCTCCACTTTATTAGCGTGATACTCCTCCAGTCCTATTTATAAGAACCTTTCAACTATATCACACGGATTAAGGAAGTTGGTTAATTTAGTTGATTGCAATAAATTTGTCAAGAATGTGTATGATATTTCCTAAACTATCCTTGAATTTATTGAGACTCATTATCTTTCTCTTTCCACTTAGCTACTCAATTGTGTCATACTCTCTCTCTACTAATTAATTATGCACCTACCTCCACTAATGGGGTATTTTTGTCAAAAAATAATTAATGCATGAGACAATCTGAAAAGGTTCTTATAAAAAGGACAAGACCCACCCTAAAAAAGTTCTTATAAATAGGACCGGAAGGAGTACTTTCGTTCAGTAACTAGTAAGGGACCGTGTCTTCGCACACGGGTAAATTGATTGTATGATTTATGTTGCCCGTGCTTCCCACAGGATAAAATATTAGCTATCATAAAAACTTATATATTAAGAGAATATATATGAATATAATAATAAAAAATTAATATATGAGAAAAAAAGAAGAAAATGATAAGAGCAAGGTTGTGTCCCGTGGTTCATTAAAAAATTACTCTTATAATAAAATAAATTATAGGAAGGAATAATTAGTGAAAAAAATGATAGGATTAAGACTACCGCTCGTGGAGGATTCTCGTGATTAAAAAAACACTACAATAGAAGCTAAATAAATAGAAATATAATTTTGATAAAAAATAAAAAGTAAAAAAGATAATAAAAAAAGAAAATTAATGTGTGAGAAAAAATAAAACGGTAGGAACAGGACTGTCTCCCGTGGAGAATCCTCAGTTCATAAAAAAATTCTTTTATAATGAAACATATTAATAAAAATGAATAATGAGCGAAAATATTTTAATATCATACTAAAAAAAGAAAATGAAAGTGAGATAAAAAAATAAAATAAAAAGGAAAATGGCAGGATTAAGACCGTCTCCCGTGGAGGATTCCCGTCATTCATAAAAAACACTACAATAGAATCTAAATAAATGTAGATATAATTTTGATAAAAAAATAAAAAGAAAGTAAAAAGGATAATAAAAAAGAAAATTAATGTGTGATAAAATTAAAATAGTTGGAACAAAAGTGGTTCCCGTGGAGAATACCCACAGTTCATTAAAAAATTCTTTTATAATAAAACATATTAATAAAAACGAATAATGAGAGAAAATATTTTAATATCATAATAAAAAAACAAAATGAAAGTGAGATAAAAAAATAAAAGAAAAAAGAAACGACAACATTAAAACTGTCTCCCGTGGAGATATTCCCGTGATTCATAAAAAAAATACTACAACAGAAGCTAAATAAATAAAGATATTATTTTGATAAAAAATAAAAAAATGTAAAAAAGATAACAAAAAAAAAAAAATTAATGTGTGAGAAAAAATAAAATGGTAGGAACAGATCTGTCTCCCCTGGACAATACCCGTAGTTCATAAAAAAATTCATTTATAATCAAACATATTAATAAAAATGAATAATGAGAGAAAATATTTTAATATCATAAAAATAAAATAAAAAAGAAAATGACATGATTAAGACTGACTCCCGTGGAAGATACCCATGATTCATAAAAAAAACACTATAATATAAGCTAGAGAGAGAAGATTTAAAAAGTGAGAAAATAAATGTAGATATAATTTTGATAAAAAAAATAAAAAAGAAAGTAAAAAGGATAATAAAAAAGAAAATTAATGTGTGATAAAAATAAAATAGTAGTAACAAAAGTGTCTCCCGTGGAGAATACCCACAGTTCATAAAAAAATTCTTTTGTAATGAAACATATTAATAAAAACGAATAATGAGAGAAAATATTTTAATATCATAATAAAAAAAAAAGAAAATGAAAGTGAGATAAAAAATAAAAGAAAAAAGAAACGACAACATTAAAACTGTCTCCCGTGGAGGATTCTCGTGATTTATAAAAAAATACTACAATAGAAGCTAAATAAATAAAGATATTATTTTGATAAAAAAATAAAAATAAAAGTAAAAAAGATAATAAAAAAAGAAAATTAATGTGTGAGAAAAAATAAAATGGTAGGAACAGTCGAACAGGTCCGTCTCCACTACCCGCGGTTCATTTATAATGAAACATATTAATAAAAATGAATAATGAGAGAAAATATTTTAATATCATAAAAATAAAAGAAAAAAGAAAACGACACGATTAAGACAGGCTCCCGTAGAAGATACTCATGATTCATAAAAAACACTATAATATAAGCTGGAGAGAGAAGATTTAAAAAGTGAGAACATTTATTTAAAAAGAAAAAGCAAGAGAGAGAAGATTTAAAAATTAAAAAAAAAAAGGAAAAAGTGGGAGAATGGCGCAAGAGAGAAGAGAAAAAAAATTTAAAAAAAAAAGAAAAAGTGAGAGAGAAACACGTGTCCTATGAACGAACTCTTTTCTTAGATTGTTAATAGATTTCCAAATTATATGATATTTATCTTTGTCATTTATTTTAGTCCAAAATGATTGATAATATTAATTAAGTGTTTACGTGTCTGTGACACTTTGGATCCAAAATAGTCCATGTAATAATAAGAATAATTAGCTTTAGTCCCTAAAACGGTCTTGGGTATGGAATGACGAATTTTTAATAACATTATGGAAAATAGAAGATTGTCGTTCTTATTAATTGTATCCAACATATATTTGTATTAGATCTAATTAATTCATAACTATTTTCCCTTCATAAATAGTCATTTTTTTAATGATGTTGTACTGAACAAATTGAATTCTCACTTATATTATCTTCTTTGTAATTAAATATAAACAGAAATATTTAGTTCGAAGTTGATTATTTACCAATATTCCTTGAAAACTAGTTGACACTGTTCTTACCAAATTCAATACTTTAAGTGATATATGGTTGGATCAAGCGCTTACCATTAGGCCAAAAGCTATAGTTATTAGCAAGGGCGCAATTTTATTTCTTTAAGGATTCCCATAGTTGCATCTAGCTTAAGGGGTTACGTCCATTATAGGTCCATGGGTTGGGATGTTAAGCTCATCGAATCCTAAAAGTGACACTGACAGTTAAGCCAACAATCTCCCCCAAATTCCAGCCGGGGGATTCAAACTCATGACCTTGCTCTAATACCACTTGTTGGATCAAACGCTTACCACTAGGCCAAAAGCTATAGCTATTAGTAAGGGGTGCAACTTTATTTCCTTAAGGATTCCTAGAGCCCGTATCTAGCTTAAGGGGGTTGCGCCCATTATAGGCGCCATAGGTTGGGATGTTAAATCCATCGAATCCTAAAGGTGACGCTGACGATTAAGCCAACATATATATGTTCATCAAGAAAATGAAGATATTTATATCACTAAAGGTGACGCTGACGATTAAGCCAACATATATATGCTCAATCACATTTGAGAAATTGCACTCGGAGAAAAGGAATAGAGCTAAGTTTTACCATCTTTAAGTTGTTTCGGTGTTAAACTTGTTATTTATTGAGAGATGTAGAAATTGTATATCTTCATTTTCTTGATGAGCACATATATATATATATATATATATATCACTTAAAGCATTTGATTTGATAAGTATGGTGTCAACTAGTTCTGAATAAATGTTGGTAAATAATCAACTTAGAACTAAACATTTCTACGTTTATATTTAATTATAAAGAAGATAATACAATGAGTGAGAATTTAATTTATCAGTATGGAACATCATTAGAAAAAATGACTATTTATGAAGGGAAAAATGGTTATGACCTAATTAGATCTAATAGAAATATAGGTTGGATACAATTAATAAGAGCCAGAACTTTCTATTCTCCATAATGTTCCATAATGTTACTAAGAACTTGTCATTCCATACACAAGACCATTTTAGGGACTAAAGTAAATTATTCTTAATATTACAAGGATTAATTTGAATCCAAAGTGTCATTTAACGTGACATGTCAACACTCATTTAACGTTGTCAATCATTTTTTACTAAAGTGAATAATGGAGATAAATGTCAGGGATTAATAGAGACGTTTTGAAATCTCAGGGACTAAAGTGCACGACGTTAATAAAGTGGAGGACTAATATGGGGGTTTACTCTGAAATGAATCAAATAAAGGATAAACCCTCAATTTAGTCCCCTAACTAGTCATCTCTTTCCTCATTAACCTCTAAACTAATTTAATTGCATGGGTAGTACTCGAACTTTCAAATATTCATCACATTAGTCCTCTAACTTTCACATTATCTCATCACATTGGTCTCTGTTGGAGGACTAATGTGATTAATATTTGAAAGTTTCGGGACTAAATTTTATTTTTATTTACTTTAAGGACTAAGTAGGAGAGAGAGAGTGATACTTTGAGTACGGAAATGGTGGTTTATTCATCAAATAAATATACATAAACCTATTTAAAGAGTGATTATATATTCATACTTAAAATTACGCGTTGAGTTTAATGTGTATGTTGTTGTAAACAAAAGTTTTGCACTTCAAGTGTTGCCACATATTTTTAAAGACTTTTTTAAATTGATAATGTATATTCGATAAATACTAAAGTTATATGTATTTACATTTTTTTGGTATTTTTATTTTTATGAAAGGGGGTCGAGGTCGAGGTCGAGGCCGAGGCCGGAACCACTCTAGGCATCACACTACCTGCATAGTCGTAACCCACAAGGAGAGCCACACTAGTAGGGGGAACAGAAAATAATTAAAGATTAAAATGAGACAAATGTCCTAAGTTAGCTAAATAGTTCACAACACCATTAGCTTCCCTCCAAGTATGGGTATTTTAACCATCCAATTTCTAGCCATTAGACTCCTAGCATATTCAACCATTGAAGAATAAGGATGGGTTAAAAAAGTTCCCTTTTGAAGGAGATTGACCGCTACAGCGGAATCACATTCAATCCAAAGCTTGTGCACACCTTGACTCCAAGCTATATCTAAAGTTGTCACAACACCTTTTAGCTCAACCATTAAAAGAAAAGCCAATGTTCTGATTGAAGCCCACAATTCAATTCCCATGGTGGTCTTGGAGTACACCCCCACAACAGCTCTTCTACCATTGTCTCTAACAGATCCATTGGTATTAAATTTGAGCCAACCAAGAGGAGGGGGATCCTATCCCACATTCACTATTCTAGATGAGATACCACCTGAACTCACAGAGCCATCAGCCACCTTGATGAAGTTACCAATTTTAAAAACAGTCTCATCAACTCTAGGATAATTTTGATTGAACAGATTATCATTTCTAGCCCGCCAAATAAACCAGATCGTAACAGAAAACAGGAAATGCCAATTATCATCAGCATTACTCGAAGCCTGCAACAGATTATGTTCCAACCAAGCACCCAAGTCATCACTATACCACATGTTATTTGTACACACGTTGAAATGGCTCCAAATTTGCTTAGCAAATAAACAGTCCCGAAGAATGTGTAGATCAGTCTCAACGGCTACATGGCACAAGGAGCAGAAATCATCACCTGCAAGATGACAATGTGCACGTCTCAGTTTTGTCTTAAGGCCACCCTTGACTACTAACCAAACAAAGCTGTTCATACGTTGGGGCAAATCCAACTTCCAAAAGTTCTTCCAGAAAGAGGAGGGGCTGCTATTATTCTCACTTATAATCAAATGATAAGCAGAACGAGTGGTAAAGATCCCATCACTGGAAGGATTCCAAAGCACATGATCATCATAAAGGCCCTCTGAAGGAAGGTGAAGACCCCAGATGCCAACTAAGGTATAATCAAGAATCAAAGAAGACACTTCCTCTAGATCCCAGTAATTACTAGTGGCTGCTGGATGGGCCACAGAGAGGTGACTCAAGTGTGGAGGAATATCCATTAAGGAAACCTCACCCAGTATGCAATTGGATGGCAACCAAAGATCAAACCAGAAAGAAGTATGGGTACCATTATCAACATTCCACCTTAGCCCTTTAGAGAAAATTGGCCACGTTGCAACAATACTCCTCCATGCATTAGACGCATTGGACCTAGGAGCAACTATATGAATCTGGTCATTACCACATCTATACTTGTTGTGAATAACTCAGACCCATAAAGTATTCGGCTTAGTGATATGCCCCCAACTAAGCTTCATGATCATTGCCCTGAAATAGAAGTTCCGATCACAAGAAGGTGGTTCAATTGTGATTGATTAAATTTTTCTACAATTTCCTTTTAATACTTTATCTGCTCAAGATGTACTTGACTTAGTATTAAAATATTAACTATTAGAAAATTGAAGTTAGATGTAATGTATGCAGAAGATATGATTCCTTATTTGGAATCTTGATGGTTAACACTTACTTAGGTATTAGTTAGATTTCAAAATAGTTTTATGCACATGCAGTAATAAAGGAGAGTAGGGAAGAGAGGAATGCACACAAGAATTTATACCGGTTCATGTAGGAAATAATAGAGAAACGAACGTAGAACAATGATGCCTGAGACGTGTGTTGACATTGTCCTCAAGAGTTTATTCGATGGTACTCGAAAACTCCCCAGGATCTAACAAGAACTTCTAACCAATTTGGCTAGGTATCAGAACAGCAAGATAGTAACTCAGTCTCTTTTTTCTATAACCCAGAAACATCCTTTATGAAATATTGCAGCATCAAAACAATTAATATAATAACGTTAAAACTAATTACTCAACGTTTGTAAATGTACCATAATTATAATAACGTTATAATAATGATTAATTAGAATTAAAATCAAAACGTTCATCTGAATTAAATTGTAAAATAAATGAGTAACTGAATTCAAATTTAAAACTTTAAAATATATAAAATATTTTTATAACTTTTGAAAAAAAAATTACAACAATCCCCCACATATTTCAAAAGTTTTTTTTTAATAGAGAATAAAACAAATATTTTTATTTCTTGGGTTTACTCACAATTGGTGCAAATGTTTTGAATCTGGTGTTTTTTGAACTTGAACCAGACCTAGACGGATAAGACTTAACATACAAGTGAACTGGTGAAGCATGCTCATTGAACCAAAACACTTTGATGTAAGTTAGAGGTCTACCAATCACATCACACCCCCACAATTTCTTGTTGTTAACGGTGTTTTGCGCCAATAGGCCCTGCGCGCGCCTGGTATTCATGAGTGCTCTGGAGATTACGCCACAATCTCATGCAAGTGGCCCCACTTGACACTCATATAGGTGATTTCATCAAGTGTATGTTGCACTTCATACACCACCCATAAGGGATATGAAATCCATTAAAAACCTTAAAAGCTTATCCTCTCCAAAATGCAGTCTAGCACCTCTGCACCATAGGCACGGACAAAATAAATAGTGCTAGCAGAATTAACAAGTGACTTGTTCTTACCTATTGAACCTTCTTCATGGGATCTCCAATCACAAAGGTTGGGTTACCATCACCGTTAATTTCAAAATGGCTTTAGTCCCATTCCCCTCGATGTTTTATTCACAAGCTTTTGCTTTGTGATAGATTGGTCAAATTTATTTTTGACCACACATTTTAGTAGCTACTTTAAGAAATATAATGTATACGTATACGTCCCAATTTTCAATTATAAATTTAATTTTCTCTTGCTATTTCCATATAGCAGTCACAATGTATAGATATGGAAGACTCATGTTCCTTCCCCAATAAAAATATTCGCTAAGAGATTTTTTAGCCAGCCATTCTCACATCTTACCAAGTTGAGAATAAACTTGGCCACCATCATAGATGAGACTATACAGGTCTACTTGGACTGCCAATGAATTTATTCTCATCTAAATTAAATGCAAGTATCATCACTATATCATTATAATATAGTGGAAAGTCCATTATATACAATATCGTAATTCGTGGTATCTCAAATCATTCTTGAGTTTATAAACACAATAAATATTTTTATTTATAAACTCATCAAATGTAATATACTCCCAATAAATTGGGCTTACTCAAATTGAGCAATAGAATATCTCTATTTTTCCTTTTAAATGGTAATATCATAAGGGATACTCAAACAATTACTTCAAAGTAATCAAACTTCCTAAGAAGTTTCTCAACATAATATTCTTGTGATAACAAAATATTATCATCCCTTCCTTATGAATTTAGCACCTCAAATCTAAGCATGTTTAACTCATGTCTCTAATATATAAAACTTTCAATAATGTTCACAACAAGACAATTATAATATTTCATATTTCATATATCAATATATAAAAACAAACATTGTATTTTCTCAACATAATATTCTTGTGATAACAAAATATTATCATACCTTCCTTATGAATTTAGCACCTCAAATCTAAGCATGTTTAACTCATGTCTCTAATATATAAAACTTTCAATAATGTTCACAACAAGAAATCTATATGCAGCACTATGCTCAACATATCCAATAAACATACAATCAGAGGTTTTAGATCCTATTTTTCTCTTCTTAGGGTCTGGAAGCATAACCTTAGCTAGACACCCCCACACTTTTAAATATTTTAGGTTAGGTTTGTAACCTTTCCACAACTCATAGGGTATCTTACCAGTTTTCTTATGTGGAATCCTATTTTATAAGAAACATGCTGTTAATAAGGCTTCACCCCAAAGGTTATTAGGTGCAGAGGAACTAACTAACATAGCATTCATCATTTCTTTTAAGGTCCTATTTTTCCTTTCTGCTACTCCATTAGATTGTGGGAATGTTACATCATGTATTATTCCTTTTTTTTTCACAAAATTCATTAAAAAAAACATATTCGCCACCTCTATCGGATCTAATTCTCTTAATTTTCTTATCTAATTGATTTTCTACTTCAGCCTTATATAGCAGATACATATCAAATGCCTCATCTTTATTTCTTATTAGGTAAACCTTGGCATATCTAGAGAAATCATCAATAAAAGTTACATAATATTTTTTACCACCTCTAGTCATTGTTTGTTTTAAATCACCTAGATCAGTATGTATTAAACTAAGCAATTCAGTTTCACGTTGAATAGGGGACATGGCTTCTTAGTTAATTTTGTTTCGATACATACATCACATTTTCTATAACTTTCATGGTTAACTTTAGAAATAATACCTAGTTGTTGCATTTTGTTTACATAACGAAAATTAACATGTCCTAATCTAGCATGCCACAAACCAATAGAATCAATCAAGTAAGTAGAAGAAGAATCATTTCCATTCATAATTTCAGAAACATTAACTACAAACAGTCCTGATCACAATAGCCCTTGCCCACAAATACATTATTCTTTGTCATTATAATCTTATCAGATTCAAATGACACTTTAACCCCAAATTTCCCCAGCATTGTAACAGAGACCAAATTGGCCCTAATACTTGGGACATGAAGCACATTGTTTAAAGCCAGAGTCTTCCCCAGATGTGAGCTTGAGAATAACCTTCCCTTTACCATGAACTGCAGCAGTTCGTGAGTCTCCAAGGTATACAAGTTCCTCTCCATCCCCTACAATAGTGTAGGAGGTAAACGCATCTTTGTTTGCACAAATATGCTTGGTAGCTCCAGAGTCTACCACCCATTTGTTCACATTGGTCACAATATTGACTTGAGAAACAACAGCAGCAATAATATCATCTCCTTCAACCAAATTAACCTTTGGCTTTGGAGGATTATCCTTTCTCGCTCTATACCTGCACTGAGATGTATGGTGACCTGGATTTTCACAAACAAAGCAAGTACCCTTCCTTTTGAAATTGGGGTTAGTTACTCTAGACAAATAATGATCAGATTTTTTTAGCTTCGTACCCTTTTTTTTTTTCTGAAACTTGTTTTGCACCAAATTTGCTCGCGCAGCCAAAGCCTTTGCTCTTGCAGCCTTGATTTCTTTTCTGTTGGTGTCTTCGATCATATAAGATTATTATATGAGTTATCAAGTCCGCCAAGGAAAGTTGTTTGTGTTTGTGCTTAAGCTGTTGTTTATAGTCCTTCCAAGATTCAGGCAACTTCTCAATGAGAAGTCCAGCAACAAATTCGTCCTGTAGATTGATGTTCTCAGCTTTAAGGTCTTCAAGTAACTTGTGATATTCATTGATTTGTGTTTTAATATCCTTCTCTTCTGTCATTTCCCACTTGTAAAAGTTTCTAATTACCAACTTTTGTTTTCCAACGTCCTCAGCAGTATATTTCACGTTCAACGACTCCCAAATCTTGTTGGCTTCCTTGTAAGAACAATAAACATCGAACAACTCATTAGACAATGTACTAATGATAGTGTGTCGACATACCTTATTAGAGTACACACGTTCTTGCCATCTTCTGAAGTTTTGGCCTCCAAAAATTTCGATCTTTGAAATGTCTGGGAATGGCTTTGCAAAGGTAACTGGTGGATGGATGCCAGGTGCAGCAACAGGTATATCAGCAGGAGTAACCCCATTGTCAGGAGGAGGGACAGTGCTCGTGTTGTTCTCCATAAATAAACTCTTGAGATTGTAGGAAATAATAGAGAAACGAACGTAGAACAATGATGCCTGAGACGTGTGTTGACACTGTCCTCAAGAGTTTATTCGATGGTACTCGAAAACTCCCCAGGATTTAACAAGCACTTCTAACCAATTTGGCTAGGTATCAGAACAGCAAGATAGTAACTCAGTCTCTTTTTTCTATAACCCAGAAACATCCCTTTATGAAATATTGCAGCATCAAAACAATTAATATAATAACGTTAAAACTAATTACTCAACATTTGTAAATGTACCATAATTATAATAACGTTATAATAATGATTAATTAGAATTAAAATCAAAACGTTCATCTGACAATTAAATTGTAAAATAAATGAGTAACTGAATTCAAATTTAAAACTTTAAAATATATAAAATATTTTTATAACTTTTGAAATATTTATAAACAAAATTACAACAGTTCACCTCTTCCAACCTAAGGCTACGTCCAGTCCCTAAACCAAGTGTGACACCCTTCTACCCTGTACTCTTTATATGTTTAATAAATTGAAATGTAGAAAAGATAATGTCCCACGATGGGTAAAAAGGTTCACAAAACTCTCTTATTAAAAACCTCATTAGTTCGAAACACAACTTAATTAAAACGAAATAAAACTTCAAATGTAATCAATTACTCATGCAGCGGAATCTTCAAAAAAATAAAAACAACTAAACATCCTACTTGCCGTGCGAGGCATCCAAAATGGTTTACAAAAACTTCCTAACTAGCATCATGATAAAAGACCCCTAAATTATACACTGATGTCACATCTATCAGAGCACATTCCCTTTAATCAAACTCGACACCAATCGTGTCATCATCAACACCTATAAAAAATATCCACAGTAATACGGTGAGGAAAAGAATACTACTCATACATACACATAGGAGGCTACCCTATCCTCACCCACATATAAACAACATCATCATTCATCATACCTCATACCAAAACATCAAATAATCCATCATATAAGCATCATCTATAAAGCAGCATATAGCTATTCATTTATACCAACATATAAATAACATACCATCATTCACCAAAGGAATCACATACTCATATAATACTCATTCATCATTAATACTCATAACATCATTTATAACTCAATACCTCTCATAACATCATTTATAACCCAATATCATCACCAGATATAACACATATACATCCAACATGTATGCACCAAAATTCATCAACATTATTATATAACTCAATTCCATCATTGAGTATACCAAATTATTATATGCACCAAAACTCATCTCATCACCTACCTAAAGATCATGACTTGGAACTCCGCACAATGGGTGTACCTCATCAATCACTCTAGTTAGTACCAAGATAGTCTACCGGTGTTACCACACCCAATCTGATAGGTTGTACCCCCTCTATGGGCCCGCACAATTCAGGTCTCATCACACATGCTCAAGGCATCTCTCTTAAGTTGTACCCCCTCTATGGGCCCGCACAACTCAAGTAACATCATCATTAAACGTATTGCATATTCACCAACCATATGCATTCCAAAATAACATCAATTACATTGCATATTCACCAACTATATGCATACCAAAATAATATCAATTACATTGCATAATCACCAACTATATGCATACCAAATCATCATCAATTACATTGCATAATCACCAACTATATGCACACCAAATCATCATCAATTACATTGCATAATCACCAACTATATGCATACCAAATTATCATCAATTACATTGCATAATCACCAACTATATGCATACCAAATCATCATCAATTACATTGCATAATCACCAACTATATGCATACCAAATCATCATCAATTACATTGCATAATCACCAACTATATGCATATCAAATCATCACCAAGCATATCAAGCATCATTGAGCACTTCGGCTCTCAAAATCCACTCTAGTAATCGATTACCAACCTCCAATAATCGATTACCTGCAAACAAAGTCTCTGGTAATCGATTACAACCACCTTGTAATCGATTACCTGCAATCAAACACTCTGGTAATCGATTACAGCACCCCTGTAATCGATTACCTACAAACAAACTCCCTGGTAATCGATTACCACAAACCTGTAATCGATTACCAGCAACAATCAGCACTTTTGGGTTGCCCAGAACACCCTGGTAATCGATTACCACACCTGGTGTGGTAATCGATTACCCGCGACGCAGATCGCAGATTTCACGATTTCTAACATCTCTAAACCCTTCCAATCAATCTCTAATCAATCTTTTTCGAATAAACATCATTCATAATCATTAATATCATCCAAAACTCAGCAAAACAACAATCTTTTCATAGATTATACAACCAATTCATCAAAACCCCCAAATCCTCAAATCCCTAATTCCCCCCTTTTCATTATTCTCAATATCATTTTTAATCTCACCCAATAAATCATCAATATACATCCAATCAATCATAAATCAACAGTTTAGATCATTCATTCTCAGTTATACATACATCAATACGAATTTATACTCTTAGGTTACTACCCAAGCACCCCTACATGCATATACAAGCAGCACCCTCTCCCCCACCGTACCTTAAACAAAGCTCGATTACAGCAAGGAAGTCCCTTTTTGGTTCTTGATGCTTACTCTGCAGCAACTCTCTCTTGACTCTCAATTTCTCCCCTCCTTAGCGTTTCGCTCTCTGACGATAATACGAATAAGGATTAGGGTGATCTGTTAACCCCTCCTTACTAAAATGCCTAATTGGGCTTGGGCCCATCCTCAACCCCTTATCTTCTTTTTAAATTTTAAACTATCATTATGGATTAAAACTAATAATAATATTAATCCCATTATTTAATCACCTATTTAATTAATCATTTCCTCTACTCATTTATTTAATTAATTTAATATTTATCCTAATAAAATTTAGGATGTTACACCAAGTAGGATTTTCTCACTAAATTACAGTCTTCTTGGCACACACTACCACTAGTATTCTTACTCTAGCCTCTTCAGGCTTATCACTACTTTCCTTATGCTAAATCAGACTTTGTTCTTACTGCAAAAATTCTGCAGAAGATCCAGTCAACATAGTATTCTGCAGAACTCCTTCTGCAGAAACTGAAATCTATTGAGTTCAGTTTATCCTATCAAATCACTCAGTACAACCTCACACCTCACTGTCACAAGAGGCACAATCAATCCAAAGCCTCCTTGTGAACTTACAATATTAAAATAGAAGAATAATGTAAATATAAAGCTCAAACTCAATACATATAAGCACGGCAGAAAATGATTAATGAGCTGACTCCCCCTCAATAACTTGCAGAAGTAGAAACTGATAAATTGGAGGAGAGAGTAGGTGTTCCAGAAGATGAAGATTATGATCTGAGAATTTTTTATCTTCTGTAAAGAGGTGTGTATTCAAATGTGAGGAAAACACCTCATTTATAGGGATGATGAGCAACTAGCTGTTGGGGAGGCTGCTTGCATCTCCAGCTATCATCCCATGAGCTGTCATTGTCATACAGTTGCTGCCACATGCAGGTACAACTGTCCCTTTGACCGGATTCATCTTTTGCAGACCTATCTTCTACAGAATGCAATTTTAGTTCTTTCTGTGGCTCTTTCTTGTGTAAGCACACTGAGATTGTTCAATGGATGATTATAGGTTTATTTCAAGTGTGTTTAACTCAGCTGCTGCCATGGAAATGATTTAAGCAAGTTATGATGGATTCTGTATCTTCTGTAGGAAGTGTGCCATCATGTTCATTCTGCAGAAATACCTTTTTCCTTCTGCAGATGATTTTCAAGCTCTGTGAAATACTCCAATTCTTTATTTTATTTATTTTGATCCTTGGAAACCTTTGGAAATACTTCTTTTGCTTCTTAGAAAATGAATCTTCCTTCTAAAGTATTTTTGTCATGATTCCTTCTGTGGAGATGTTGTTTTCATCTCTGAAGACCTTGTTGAGTTGTTAATGATTTCCTTTTGATTTTATCAACAACTTTTATGCTTTCATTCACAAATTTGTCATTCTTAAATAATTTGAAGTAGTCATACACAAATCTAGTTCTTGAACTTACATCTTCTGCAGAGAGTTTCCTGCATCTTCTGGACACATTCTCAAATGAAATGATTAGTCCTTAAAGAATCAGAATTATGTTAAGTGACTTTTGATAGGTTATCATAATTAAAACCACATTGGGAGGATTCTTGGACCTTACATGCCCTATAGAAATTATGAAGGTCTTTAAAACCCTAACCACCCAATTCTTAGGCAAAGTGAACTCCTCCCAAGAAATAGTGTGCCATACTTTCATAGAAGGCTTGTCTCCCTAGATAAAAGCTCTGCAGCTTTGCTCAACCTTACGACAAATACCCTTAGGAAATAAAGTTGATTGCATCAAATAAGTAGGAAGGGCAGCCAACATTGCTTGAGCTGAGGTGGTACGACCAACCAATGCCAAGGAATCTACCTTCCACATACTTAGTTTTCTTTGAACATGTTCAAGAATATAATTATATGATGCATGTGATGCATGCCACACAAACTTATGTATTCAAAACATACTCATCCCTTACTCGTAAAATCACTCTAAATCCTTCCATACAGTTTGACACTCATGCCCCATGAAGAGTCACCATGAACCTTTTTACATAACCACCCATTATGGTACAATAACAAATTCTGTGACTTTATTTAACAAAAAACTCAAGCCCTAAATTGGGTCAATCCACAATCTTTCCAAGCTTCTAAAATGTTTTGTACTTAGAGTATGTTCAATGTAAGCTTTTAGGGTAGGTTACATTCAGTTATTGTCTGAAAGTTGTCGAACCTGCACAAAATTATAATTATAATTCTCCGATCTGCAAATTACTTGTAGTAGAATGGTATAAACCGGGTCGAACCCTGAAGATACACTCAAATCAATCCTTCTTTTGGGGGGGTTGATTGATTGGGATAAACTGAATAAAACAAAGATCAAGTTAAAAGCAAAGGTTGAATCAATTCAAGACAATATCAATCCAAGGAATTCAGAGGCTATTTTCATGGTTAATCATTGGTTATTAATAACATGCATTCAAGAGATTAAATCTATCAACTTATAATCATAAGGAAAACCCTACAATGTTCGCCGGATTCACTATTGAAATAATTTCCAGAATTCAATTGATTAAGATTAACAAGATCAGATAACCATCAAATCTTATGTTAGATCCAAATCAATTTTATAATTGGAACCCAATTGAAGTAAATAATTAAATGAACATCTTCAATTCAATTACTTACTTTATGTTTTTAAATTATTGTATGATGATTAACCAATCAAGAGTACAACATACATCAATAACAAATTTCATAACCAAAACATATTAACCAATCAAGCCTTGATCAAAGAAATATGAAATTGAAGCAAGTGGAGTAGAAAAGCAAGGTAGATGTAACTCAATGACAATGAGCATGTAAATGAAGATCAAACCTCAAAACCAAGATGAAAATAAGCTTGACTCCCTGAGTTGAATACAAACTTATCATTCCATGAAGACTTTATAAAAACATGACCAAAAGTAAATGAAAGTCTTCGTAATTTCTACTACAACTAGGCATGGCAACGGGGCGGGTCGGGGTCGGGTTTTGCTCTCCCCATCCCCGCCCCCGTAAAGTCGGGGCGGGTTCGGTTCGGGTTTAATGTGAGCGGGTTTGAAATTATGAAACCCAACCCCATCCCCGCGGGTCCCCGTCGGGTTTGGGGAAACCCGCAGGGATTTCACCTTCTCTATTTTTTATAGTTTAAATATATGTTTTTAAATCAATTATATATATCTAATATACTCTAATTCAAATAACATGTAAATATAAACATTAATAAAATAAGAAACGAAAGAACTATATTATATTTTAAGGAAAATATATAAATTTACCTTTATTATTTAAGTATTAGTATATAAAAATTATTTAATTATTCTGTCGGGGCGGGTTCGGGTTCGGGTCCTGGGCGGGTTCTTACACCACCAAACCCTCCCCCGTTCCCGTTAAAGGCGGGGCGGGTTCGGGTTTTACTTAAACCCGGTCAAACCGGGTTTCCCTGTCAAAGTCGGGGCGGGGGACGGGTCGGTACCTGTGGGTTCGGGTTTGTTTTCCACGCCTAACTACAACTTGGATGATCTTCTCCCTAGTTAGCCCTCCTATTTATAGGATAGGAAAAGATGACATTCCAAAGATGATCACTCAGCCATGACTAAGCATGTTTTGTCCATAAATGGACTTATTTGATCAATTATCTAATGCATTTGTCCATTAATTTGAATTATTCACCCACCCTAGTTATCATTCACCGACTTGTCTCCCACTTGCATTGTGCATTGCATCATCTAGATTGCAGAATCCAAGGAAGTTGTCTTCAAATGAAATCAAACCTTGGATCTTAGCTTCCAAATGTCCTTGGTTTGAGCCCAAAATGAGTTTTCTAGCCCAGCTTATGGCCCAATCATTGATTGTTGGTCAGGTTTTCATGTAATTCTGACTATTCCGTCTTCCAAGCCAATTTTAACCTACTAGACATCTGGTTTAGCTTTTGGATTCTTCATCAAAGCTGTAGGGTTTCTTTTATCTTTCCTATAATATAAAGTGCATAATTTTTAGATGTCTAGAACTCGAGTTATGTTTGAAATACAAAAATAGTCAATTTTTTTTCGAAATAAAATAGCCAATTTTTCAATTAAGCTAAAAAATGTAATTAAGCCCAATATGAACCTGAATTGACATAATATGCTTATGACTTTTTAATTAAGCATAAAAATGTATTAAAAGGTTAAATTTAAACAATGATTAATGTGTATGATTTGTATTTATCAAATTCCCCCACACTTTCGTTTTGCACATCTCGGGCAAAATTGGAATACAAACATAAATTAATGACTCAAAGAAGTTTCCAATGAAATTAGTGAAATGCAAAGAAAACATGAGCTAGAGATGATAACAAGACATCATAACATTCATGACTTCTTATCTCTATGCATCTCAAATCTATTAGAAAGGCAACTTCAATTGAAAAGAATAGATTCAAATTGACAGAACCTCGCAGGAAGTACTCTCAATCTCTCAAGTGTTTAAAAGGTATGTGTTTCTCTCAAATTCGACCCATGAAAATTACACTATCATAAGCTTGCTTATCTTCTACTCATCCACTACAAATTACTCATACATCCACAAATCAAGAGGTCTTTATTAGGGTACTAATGGAGTGACAATCATGGAAAGGTATAAACAGATATGACAAGTTAAACTAAAGAGAGTAAAAGAGGTTTGGAGAATGGATCCAAGTAACAAGTTGTAGAAACCACAGGAAACACTAGCAGGGGGTTGAATAGTGTTTTATAAAACTTAAACAATTTTTGGAAAACCTTTCACAAGCATAACCTTTTCAAAGTGATTTTTATAACTTCTGAAACTGGGAGTTTTATACTTGTTGAAGCAACTTCAGTAGGTTCAATAAAACAGTTCAGAAAACTTGTTTTTCAACTTAGTGTTATAAAACAACAATCTCAGAACCCTCCACGTTAGTATAAACTGAATTTAAATGAGTTTAGGGATGAGAGAACTTAGCCAAAGATTTATACTAGTTCACCCATCACCACTGTGAGCTTCGTCTAGTCCCAAAGCCAACCTGCTGAGGATTTTCACTAATCTCAGAGATTAAAAGTATTCTTTTCTATCAAGCCTCTTCAGGCTCTATAACAACAAGTATTCTTTTCTATCAAGCCTCTCCAGACTCTACACCAAGTATTATTTTAACAACAAGCCTCTCCAGGCTCAACAACAAGTATTCTTTCTTCCACCAAGCCTTTCCAGGCTCTCAGACACTTAATAGTGTTTACAAATAGATTTGTTTAATTTACTGAACTAAAACAGAGTTCCTAACTTAAACTGAAATAAACTTGTACAAGATAACTGAGTATAACTCAGGATAAGTGAATTTTGTGTACAATAATCAGAGAGTATTTGCAGCGTAAGTTTGGTAGAGTATTGGCTTGATTCGTTCTCTTCTCACTTCTTTTTGAAGTCTTTCACGAAGCCATTTATTGTAAGGTCCAAGACCCTTTGAGCAAAGGTTTTAATGACAACAAACTTTCACAACAATATTCTAAGTGTTCTGAATACTTTGGTACTAATGTCTTCACTTGAGAAAGAATACAGGAAAAATTACAGAAGGAAGGTACAAAGATCATAAACAACATTTAACATCAGAATATGTGTCTAGAAGCATGTCACATAGAGCTTTCATGTCCAAAGTGATGAAACATGTTCAAGAAGTAGCTTCTTAGCTTCAAGAAGGTCAAGACAGTTCATCTAAGATCCCATGAGTATTAAACTAAGTTGTATCAAGCTTTAGAAGCAAAGTTGAAGCTTTGGAAGGATCATTCAAGACCTCTAGAAGCATGAGAAGGAGCTTTTCATGAAACCAGACACTTTCTGAATATGAAAGATCACTTAAGCAATTCAAGCATATTCAGTCCAAGTGTTGCTGATGCAAACAAAGCAATTGGAGAAGATCAATATCATCAGAAACATAGTTTTGTCTTTAGAAGCAGAACTTATAGCTTCTGCAGAAGCATCAAATTCATATTTCAAGTTCAAAGTATCTTTAGAAGCATTGAACAAGTTCCCACACTCCTCAAGCTATTATCCTTGAATATGTCAAGTTGAAGAACACTCAAAGAAACTTCCATAAGAAATAGTTTTCTCTAGAAGAAGAAACAGAATTCCTGCACACTGCAGAAGAAGCAGTTACAGCAAAGCTGCAGAAGAAACATGCTGTCAGGAAAGCTGCAGAAGAAGCAAAATTTATCCAAATCTATTTTTCTCATTTCTGAGACTGCAGCTAAGTTAAACATAGTTCAAATAATTTATGTCAAATTATTTGGAGCCCACAATGTGCTTACAGAAGAACTGGCTATAGAATCCACAAGTTTCATAGTCTGCAGAAGATAAAGAACATACAAGGCAAAGTGAGTTTTTCACTTTCTGAGGTCACAGCTGCAAAACTGACTCAAAAATATTCTCCATCAAGCAAATGATAAATGTTAAAAGGATCTGCAAGAAAAATGTCATTCCAGATATCCTGCAGAAGGAAAGAATTGTCGCAGAAGGTGCAAATAAGGCAAAACTCAAATTAATCATCTTCTTCTCATCTTCTCATGATTCCAGTGGGCAAGTTGACTCAAAAATAAGTGAAAATACTATACTGGAAAGTTTCATCATGTTTGCAGAAGAAAAACCGTGAGAAATAGCCCAGAAACAACCTGCGGAAGATACTCTACAGAAGATAGAAGCTGGTCAAACTTGACAGCTGTAAAGCCTGCACTTGCTGCGGCAGGGAAAGTCACATTTCCTAAGGCCAGCTGGATGTCCAACGGCTACTTTGCTCCAGCCTTCTATAAAAGGAGAATTCCTCCACACTTGGAACTCACCTCACTCTAGAAGATACATATAATTCTACTGTTTCACTTCTCCAATCTTCTGGAAAATTTCTCTCTCCTTCATATTTGTGATTTTTGGTCTGAAAAGCTTTGGAGAGAGTCTAGGCTCATCATTTTGCTTCTGCTGTGCAAGGATTGTATTGATTTGAGCCTTGTATGTTTTTATTCTTTCTCATATTCATTGTAAAAGTCTCAAGAGAGGTGTGCAGGTGCATTTCCTTCTTCTGAGCAGCAAGGGAAAGAGTTTTCAGTGAGGTTTACTGAGATTTGGTGATCTCAGTTGGTTTACAGAATCTGCAAAAGGTACTTGTAGTATTATGGGACTGGATCTTCTGCAGAAGGTTCTGCAGTAAGTATTCAGTGTGAAATCTGTGTTTGATAGGTTATTGACAGCCTGAAGAGGCAGGTAAAGAATACTAGTGGTAAGGTTACCCAAGGAAGTTGTAATTAGATTTTTTGAGTGAGGTCTGTTGAGATTTGGTGATCTCAGCTGTAAAACAGAATCTGCAGAAGGTACTTGCAGTATTCTGGGTAGTGAATATTCTGCAGAAGGTTCTGCAGTTGGTATTCAGTTGGAAAGCTGAGTTGGTTAGGTTGTTGTTAGCCTGAAGAGGCAGGTAAAGAATACTAGTGGTAAGGTTACCCAAGAAGATTGTAATTTTTGAAAAGAGTGAGAAAATCCTACAGGTGTAGGGACTGGACGTAGCCTCAGGTTGGAAGAGGTGAACCAGTATAAAATTTATGTGTGTCATCTTCTTTACCCTTCTCTCCTTTATTATTACATGTGCATAAAACTATTTTGAGAACTATATAATACCTAAGTAAGTGTTACCTATCAAGATCCCAAAGAAGGAATCCTATCTTCTGCATATTGCATTGTACCTAACTTCTATCTTCTGGTAGTTAACCTATTTAATACTAAGCCAAGTAAGACTTGAGCAGATTAAGTATTAAGAGGAATTTGCAGAAAAATTTAATCAATCACAATTCAACCCCCTTCTTGTGATTGAACCCTCAACTTCAATTGGTATCAGAGCTTGCCTCTAGGGTTGAACTTACTTAACAGTAAGAGAGGAAAAGATCAAGGGAAATGGCAAATCATGGAGCTGCAATGTTCATACCAGAAGGTTCATCCACAAATAGGCCACCAGCATTTGATGGAAAGGATTACTACCATTGGAAGGATAGAATAAAATTGTTTCTAGAATCCCAAGACATTGATCTTTGGGATATTGTAGAAAAAGGAAATTTCATTCCAGTAGCAAGAAGAACAAGAATTCTTACTCAGCCTAAAGAAGGAGAATCAGAAGTACAGGAAGAAGCTCCTCAACCTAAAGTAAGAGAAGACTGGATCTCAGAAGATAAGCAGAAGCATCTTCTGAACTACAAAGCCAAATTCTTTCTTCTCTGTGCACTAAGCAGGGGAGAGTATTACAAGGTTGTTGGATGTTCAACAACAAAGGAGATATGGGATACACTTAAAATAGCCCATGAAGGAACTGATCAAGTTAAAGAATCTGGAGAAGAAACAACAAACTTGTGTCTCATGGCTGGAAGTGATGATGAGGTAATCACATACAATCCCACTGCATATAGAGAACTAGAAGATGCATTTGAAAACCTATTATCTGATTCTCACACACTAACTCAAAAATGTGCACTTCTTAAAGAACAACTCGTTAAGACTAAAGAAGAAAATGAAAAACTTAAAGAAGATAATGATAGTTTAATTAAAACAAATCAATGTCTTCAACAATCTCATTTTAAACTATCAGAACAAGTAAAACTAATCAAAGACAATTCTGCAGAAGATGCAAAGTCTGCATCACTGCAGAAGGAGAACCATCTTCTGCAGAAGAAAATTGGTGAACTACAAACTGATTTAAGTAAGTTTGTTAATAGTACACATAACCTAAATAAATTAATTGGAAATAGCAGAGAATATTCTGATAAAAGTGGATTAGGATTTAGTCAAGATTCATTTACAAAAATGCACAAAACTTTTTTTATCCCTGCCAAAAGGCAACCTCCTAAGTTCTCTTGGTGTAACAGATTTGGACACATTACTCATAACTGTTACAAAAGAATAGAAAGCTTTAGAAGAAAGGTATCTAACCCTTCAGGACCCAAAAAGATTTGGGTACCAAAATCTCTACTATCTTCTGATGTAGGAACAAACAAGACCACTCTAGAGGAAAGAGCAATGGTTCTTGGACAGTAGATGCTCAAGACATATGACTGGGGACAAAAACAAACTCATCCAATTACACAGAATGGAAGGTGGAACAATAACCTTTGGAGACAACAACAAGGCACATATCAAAGGTATTGGAAAGATAGGTATGGACAACTCTACCCAAATTAATAATGTGCATTATGTGAAAGGGTTAAAACATAATCTTCTTAGCATAAGTCAATTCTGTGACAGAGGCTATGAAGTTATGTTCTAACCAACATTTTTTGAAATTAGAAAAGCATCTACTAAGAAGGTATGCTTAGAAGAACTATTTATATGAGAGATGCAATGGTATGAGTTGTTAAATCTTTTAAGAATTCATCTACTAACACTCAAGGACCCAATATGAAATGGGTACCAAAATGCCTCCTTAGCAATTTTGTTATGTAGAGAAATGTCAAGAAGATAGGACCATTGGCTAAAGGAAATATTTCCAATGCTTAAATGAAAATGTTCCCTCCAAAGAAGGAACATGTCTCTAGCCAATGCTTCTCCAATGATTAGTGTGAAATCTCCAAGGTTCATGACTTGCAGAATGAAGCAATGGGTAAGAAAAAGTATTGTTCAATTGACCAAGAATAAGGTATCAAAGATTTCTATCCCCAATGCATATTCTTTTCATAGAGTTAATGAATTTGAAGCACCTTCCCCATAGGTTTATGCTAAGGTCTTGTGTGCATGATGATTAAATGATGATCATTGATTGACATTTATATGGACATTCTATTCTAATTAGTCTTGAACATAAAAAGAAAATGATTAGAAGATCAAAAGTAATGTGCTATAGTGCTGCTAGTTTAAAATTCTGATATAGCTACCTTTAAATGAGCATAACTTGACTTACAGAAGTATGTTTTAGGTGAAACCAATTTTGTTTGAAAGATTTTTGATGGTAATATCAAACTGGGAAATATGAGAATTTTACCTTAATCACAAAAGTCCCAATAAAAGTTTGAATACAGCTGTTCTGTAATAGGTTCTGATATAAACTAGTCAACTTCAATTTATCATATCCTGAGCTATAGAAATGCTTATTGAGTGAAACCAATTTTGTTTGAAAGCTTATTTATGGTATTATTAAACTGGAAAGTTTGAAAAATTTATCTTAATCACAAAAGCCCCAGTAAAATTTTGAATATAGCTGTTCTGTCCTAAGTTCTGATATAAACTAGTACACTTCAACAGATCATAACTTGAGCTACAGGAATGATTTTTCAATGAAACCAATTTTATTTGAAAGCTTATTCATGTTAGTATTAAACTGGAAAGTTTGAGAATTTTATCAGAACTACAAGAGTCCCAGTAAATTCGTGAATATAGTTGTTCTGTTATAAATTCTGATATAAAGCAGTCCACTTCATCAGATCATAACTTGGGCTACAAAAGTGATATTTGAATGAAACCAATTTCATTGGAAAACTGATTTATATTATTTTCATACTGGAAAGTTTCAGAATTTTAGAACTTCTAAATAATTCCCAGTAAGTCATTAAAGTAGGTTGTTCTGTTATATGATCATATTTGATCCTACTATCTTTGGATGCTCATAGCTGGTGCTAGGAAAATCTTTTTCAAGTGAAACCAGTTGGATTTGAAAGATAATACATAATAGTTTAATCCCATTAAGTATCCAAATTTTTGGTTGTATGGATTTGTATCAATGCATAAAAAACAGAATTGTCCTATTATGCTCTTTGTGATAAATCGGTCAACTTAAATGAATCATATCTTGGGATAGGAAAATCCAAATTGCATGATCTTTGTCTTGTTAGAAATATTGAGATATTGAGTATATTATGGTGAAATCTCGTTTTTGTGTGAATTGAAAATGATTCACAGATGCAGTTTGAAGTATACAAGTCAATGATACTTTTCTGATCTAATGCACTAACTTGGAATTAGAATATCTTTGGATGTACAAATCCAAATGAGATGATTTTTGTGGCCTTAGAATGATTGTATGATTCTTTTTATTGTGATCATCTCCTTGTTCAAAATTTCTTTAGAGATTGGATTTTAAAAGAATGACTAGAACCATTTTAAATGACTCTAGTGTTCAAAATCTTTTTGGGCTAAAGTTGTAAGCATCTCATGCTATACTTTGAATATAGTCACTATTAGAAGCATTTATAAATTGTGGAAATGAAGAAAACTAAACATTTTATTCTTGTATACATTTGGATGTGAATGGTAAGTTTGATTCAAATAAGGCTATCTTGCATATTCTTCCACTTCAAAAGCCTATAGGGTATACCATATTAATCAAACCATAGAAGAAAGTATGCATGTTATTTTCAATGATTCTAACCTTTCTTCTCAAGGAAAATACAATAGTAAATCAGATGATGAATCTGATAAGCTCCATAAGATACCTTCTGAGAATAAAAATTCTCCAGAAGATACAGCAGAACAGAAAAATTTCACAGAAGATTCTGCAGAAGATGTCTGTACACAATGAGAGGATCTTCCAAAGAGCTGGAAACTAATTACAGCTCATCCCCATGAACAAATCCTTGGGAATACTACAAAAGGAGTAAAAACCAGATCCCAACTAAGAGGAAATGAAAATAGTGCAGCCTTCTTATCTTAAATTGAACCCAAGAATGTGAATGAAGCTCTAGAAAATGATTCATGAGTAGAAGCAATGAAAGAAGAGCTGGAACAATTTGAGAAAAATAAAGTATGGACACTTGTTCCTTCTCCAGAAGATCATTCCATCATTGGGACAAAATGAATGTTCAGAAACAAGATGGATGAATAAGGAAAATTGATGAAATCTACACTCTTCAAGAAAAGTCTACAAAGGATCTTCTTATAAGATTCAAAATGGATGGAGCCAAGCCAATGACAACTCTAATGCATCCATCCACCTTGCTTGATAAAGACAAATGTGGTGAGTTTGTTTCTAAAAAGGAATACAAAGGTATGATTGCTTCCTTATTATTCTTAAAAAACAAGTAGGCAAGCAATTGCATTTTCAATTGAATTATATGAAAGGTTTCTATCTTCTCCTAAAAGAATTTCATGTCATATCTATAAAATGAATATTTAGATTCCTTGTTTCAGCTACTAATCTTGGCCTTTGGTACAAGAAAGGAACAAGCTTTGATCTTGTAGGATTCTATGATGTTGATTTTGCTGGAGTTAGGATTGAGAGAAAAGGCACAAACGGTGAATGCCAAATTCTTGGTTAATCTCTCTTATCATGGCAAGCAAAATACTATTGCCCTATCCATTGTAGAATCAAAATATACATCAACAGTAAGATATTCACAAAGGTTGGGTTTAAGCATTAAATGGAGGACTACTCTCTGAGGTACACTGAAATCCCAATCTTATGTGATGATGAAAGTTCTATGAACCTATTTATCAATCCCATGCATCACTTTAGATCAAAACATATTGACATCAAGTATTATTAGAGATCATGGTCATAAGCATGACATTGAACTGAAATATGTTGAGACGAAGTCTTAAACTTGCTGATATCTTTTTCTAAACATCTTCTAGAAGAAAGATAAAGCTTCATTAAAGATCAAATGCATAATTGTTATGTTCTAAGTTCAACATGAGCCTTCTTTACCTAATCTAGAAGCAAAAATCATGCTTTTGAAGAGAGAGTAAAGAGAGATGGAATTCTTTCTATTGATGATATTCTCACATTCCTCAATGCCTAAGAGGGATTTGTTGCCTTCATTTTTACTCACTATAAATAGTAGCTATAACCCAAAGTGAAAGATAGGTTGTTTCCTTCATATATTCATTTCTCTTTCACAAAATTACTTGTTTTTGCCAATTCCTTGTATCATTCCTACTATTTTCACAAGGATCAAAGCTATAGGAAGAAATGGCATAAAATATTTTAGCTACTCATGTCCATAAAAGTTTACCAATTAGAGTTGTCCTTGTTACAACTGTTCCGGTAACAAAATCTCTTCCACTAAAACTCCTAAACCACTCATAAGAGAAGATTGGGGTGTATATGTCTTCTTAGAAAGACTAGGATGGCTCAAATTCTTTAAAATATAGGAGCCTATGTATCCAAGATTAGTGAAAGAATTTTTGCTGCAACTTCTACGTTTAGGAGTGATGATCAATATCTTATGAAGGATATCAAGGGATACTCAATGTTACTCACCCATGGGTATATTCATGAATATGTACATGTCTTTCTTATGATATGTTTCTTACCAAGCCTTTTAGGTTTCACAAAAATATCCTCTTGATGATGTAGAAAAGGAATAAGACCATTTCTTCTTTGCATGGAAGAATCTGTAGCAAGTGCTTTTTGAGGGGTGATAAAGAAGAAAAAGAAAGAGGTTACATTGGAAAAAGATAGATCCTCCATAGGCAAACTTTGGAACGAATATGATAAATCAGTTCCATACCTCTTCTATTCTTATATCCCATTATCTTATGATAAAGTCCAAGCCCCTATTCTTGATGATTCAACTTAGTTTGGATAAAGGGATCTTATCTTCAACATCTTACTAATGAGAAAAGTTAGCTTAAGATTGTGTAATATGCAAGAGAAGGAAAATAAGGATTGTGTAGTATCAATTCTGGTTTAACACATTTGTGTTAACTAGCAAGTGCTTCTCATGTTATACTAATGCCTTTAGCTCACTTCCAACAAACTTAAGACATAAAGATGGATGTCATTTGATCTTATCTAGATCATTCCTCACATTCTAAGTAGCCTAGGCTAGGCAATGATGAGAACTTATTCCTTCCTATCATTTTCATGCCCATTTTGATGGATGACAAAAGGGGGAGAAGAATATGAAGATTCAGTCATAACAAATTTCTATATGAATAACACAAATTCAGGGGGAGAAATAATTCTTTATTGTTAAATATCATTTTTGTTATCTGAATGTTATAAATGGCACAAACTAAGGGGGAGATTTAATTCTTTATTGTTAAATCACTTGATTATTATTTCCCTCATTCAGAAAACTTAGAATTTGTTCATGAAAGTTTGCCATCATCAAAAAGGGGGAGATTGTAAGGTCCAAGACCCTTTGAGCAAAGGTTTTAATGACAACAAACTTTCACAACAATATTCTAAGTGTTCTGAATACTTTGGTACTAATGTCTTCACTTGAGAAAGAATACAAGAAATGTTACAGAAGGAAGGTACAAAGATCATAAACAACATTTAACATCAGAATATGTGTCTAGAAGCATGTCACATAGAGCTTTCATGTCCAAAGTGATGAAACATGTTCAAGAAGTAGCTTCTTAGCTTCAAGAAGGTCAAGACAGTTCATCTAAGATCCCATGAGTATTAAACTAAGTTGTATCAAGCTTCAGAAGCAAAGTTGAAGCTTTGGAAGGAGCATTCAAGACCTCTAGAAGCATGAGAAGGAGCTTTTCATGAAACCGGACACTTTCTGAATATGAAAGATCACTTAAGCAATTCAAGCATATTCAGTCCAAGTGTTGCTGATGCAAACAAAGCAATCGGAGAAGATCAATATCATCAGAAACATAGTTTTGTCTTTAGAAGCAGAACTTACAGCTCCTGCAGAAGCATCAAATTCATATTTCAAGTTCAAAGTATCTTTAGAAGCATTGAACAAGTTCCCACACTCCTCAAGCTATTATCCTTGAATATGTCAAGTTGAATAACACTCAAAGAAACTTCCATAAGAAATAGTTTGCTCTAGAAGAAGAAACAGAATTCCTGCACACTGCAGAAGAAGTAGTTACAGCAAAGCTGCAGAAGAAACATGCTGTCAGGAAAGCTGCAGAAGAAGCAGAATTGATCCAAATCTATTTTTCTCATTTCTGAGACTGCAGCTAAGTTAAACATAGTTCAAATAATTTATGTCAAATTATTTGGAGCCCACAATGTGCTTACAGAAGAACTAGCTATAGAATCCACAAAGTGAGTTTTCCACTTTCTGAGGTCACATCTGCAAAATTGACTCAAAAATATTCTCCATCAAGCAAATGATAAATGTTAAAAGGATCTGCAAGAAAAATGTCATTCCAGATATCCCGCAAAAGGAAAGAATTGCTGCAGAAGGTGCAAATAAGGCAAAACTCAAATTAATCATCTTCTTCTCATCTTCTCATGATTCCAGTGGGCAAGTTGACTCAAAAATAAGTGAAAATACTATACTGGAAAGTTTCATCATGTCTGCAGAAGAAAAACCTTGAGAAATAGCCCAGAAAGAACTTGCAGAAGATACTCTACAGAAGATAGAAGCTGGTCAAACTTGACAGCTGTAAAGCCTGCACTTGCTGCAGCAGGGAGAGTGACATTTCCTAAGGCCAGCTGGATGTCCAACGACTACTTTGCTCCAGCCTTCTATAAAAGGAGAATTCCTCCACACTTGGAACTCACCTCACTCCAGAAGATACATATAATTCTGCTGTTTCACTTCTCCAATCTTCTGGAAAATTTCTCTCTCCTTCATATTTGTGATTTCTGGTCTGAAAAGCTTTGGAGAGAGTCTAGGCTCATCATTTTGCTTCTGCTGTGCAAGGATTGTATTGATTTGAGCCTTGTATGTTTTTATTCTTTCTCATATTCATTGTAAAAGTCTCAAGAGAGCTGTGCAGGTGCATTTCCTTCTTCTGAGCATCAAGGGAAAGTGTTTTCAGTGAGGTTTACTGAGATTTGGTGATCTCAGTTGGTTTACAGAATCTGCAGAAGGTACCTGCAGTATTCTGGGACTAGATCTTCTGCAGAAGGTTCTGCAGTAAGTATTCAGTGTGAAATCTGTGTTTGATAGGTTATTGACAGCCTGAAGAGGCAGGTAAAGAATACTAGTGGTAAGGTTACCCAAGGAAGTTGTAATTAGATTTTTGAGTGAGGTCTGTTGAGATTTGGTGATCTCAGCTGTAAAACAGAATCTGCAGAAGGTACTTGCAGTATTCTGGGTAGTGAATCTTCTGCAGAAGGTTCTGCAGTTGGTATTCAGTTGGAAAACTGAGTTGGTTAGGTTGTTGTTAGCCTGAAGAGGCAGGTAAAGAATACTAGTGGTAAGGTTACCCAAGAAGATTGTAATTGTTGAAAAGAGTGAGAAAATCCTACAGGTGTAGGGACTGGACGTAGCCTCAGGTTGGAAGAGGTGAACCAGTATAAAATTTCTGTGTGTCATCTTCTTTACCCTTTTCTCCTTTATTATTACATGTGCATAGAACTATTTTGAGAACTATATAATACCTAAGTAAGTGTTACCTATCAAGATTCCAAAGAAGGAGTCCTATCTTCTGCATATTGCATTGTACCTAACTTCTATCTTCTGGTAGTTAACCTATTTAATACTAAGCCAAGTAAGACTTGAGCAGATTAAGTATTAACAGGAATTTGCAGAAAATTTTAATAAATCACAATTCAACCCCCCTTCTTGTGATTGAACCCTCAACTTCATTTATAAGGATGAGCTATAAGTTCGTTGGAGATTGCTGAGTTCACCGTTAAGAGATAACATTAAATGCTATATAGTCCATTGTGAGACAATCTTCTGATAGCTTCTGACTTTGTACAGAGCAGGTGAGCAGTGATGACTCAGTTCTGACACACTGCAGGTACTATGAAACAGAAACTTCCTTTTCTGGTACGATGATTCAAATTTGTGCAAAAGGGCTTTGTAATTATTTCCTTAAGAAGACGTGTTGCAGAAGACGTTGAGAAAGCTTTCTTGCTTTGAACAGAAATCCTCAGAAAGTATGCCACGTTGGGTGTCTTCAGCAGGTCTTCATATTTCAGATAGCACATCTCTTCATAAGGTTGATTACTTCAGCAGGTCCTAACTCATCAGAGGATTCCACTACTTCCGAAGGTTGCACCACTTCAGAGAGTTGTTCTTTCAGAGGGTTGCTGAAACACAGAAAATACCTCTAAGAGAATTTGCACTATCTTTCAGAATGCTTTAACCAAATTTGTTATACATTAAAACTTAGGATAATGAGACTTAAAACATTATTAATTACTTAATAATATTTTTGAGACTCAACACAAGTGTCATAGATACATATGAAATCAAACATTGATGTTTTGATACATCACTCAATCATTTGGATTCTTCATTCTTTTGTATATCTTCCTTTTTTTTCTCTTTTTTTCCTTTTTAGTTTTTTTACATAATAAAGAAGCATTAAGCATGTAGCAACCCACATAATTAACATTTCCCCACACTTGTTCAAAAATCCATTGTTATGATAAATCCAATACTCTTCTATTCCGTAAGGTTAGGTAAAAGTTTGGTTTTATACTTAAGTATGGAACGAGGAACAACAAATAAGGCATAAAAGGGTGATTCAAAGGAAAATCATGTAAGGTTGACTATTTAAATGGGTAATTTATTCAAGTGAAAGAAAAATTTGCTTCAATCATTTTTGTTCATGCATGTGCAAGTGTAGTATCGAAAAGAATCAAAGCAAGTTCTAAAGTAACAAATTCCATGGGTGAAAATCACACAAGAAAGAAAGTTCAATTTGTCAACAAGGCTCAAATCCTCATGGCTACTAACTATCAAAATCAATCCATTGACCTCAAATCTTTGTTTCCAAACCAATTAATTTCAAGATATTAGGCAATCAATTCAATCATGTTATGAAATTTTAAAATCACCTCTTTCTCTATGTTTTGTTTTACATTTGTTAACTTTATTGAAAAAATAAAAAAATAATAAATAATAAATAAAACAAAAAAAAAACACACAATTAATTAATTTTTATTAACGTGATGCATATCAGAGTTAATTTTAACTCCTTGTTCTGACATCCTACTAATTTTCTTTTTGAAAAGACGGACCATTTTTTTTCCTCTCCCAACCTAATCAAGACATTGTCCATAATGTATTTTATAGATCAGTGAGTTTTTGTTATTTTAGAAAAATGATATTTAATTGAAAAACCATACAAGTACAACTTTAAAAGGAAGGGAAGTTACAACCGGAGAGTGGTATCATGATCTTCCTTCTTTCCATCGTCTTTATTATTCTTGTCCACCTGCTTTCTTGATGCATAAGGTTCAAGTGAAAGGTCTGCATTTGTTCAAGAAGTTCGTTAGCATTTGAAGAGAATGTCATGATTCGATGCAGTGCTTGAGGTATGAATCCTTGATGCATAGCCTGTTCTAGAAAAACATAACAAACCATTATAAAAACCATTAACTTATAAGAATCCTAATGGTTTTTTTGTGGAAGTTAGAATTGGCCCAAGACACAATGGTGAAGATATCTTCTAAGGTTCCGAGACCACCAGGTAATGCAATAAATGCATCAGAACTGTATAGCATTTGTGTCATACGTTCCTGCATTGTTGAAACCCTCAGTATGGTGCCTATGGTAAGGTTTGTTGTCTTCTGGTTATTACCATCCTTTAGAGCAACACCCAAAACCTTGCTCCCTCTTGTGATTGCAGTCCCCGCTGTACAACCCTTCAAGCCTTGTACTCCTCCTCCATACATAACATTGATCTTTCTGGCAGCTAATGCTTTACCAAGGTCATAAGCTGCATGCCAGAATGCTTCACCCTTTCCGTGATTGGTTCCACCAAAGGCACAGATGCTGTGTAATATCCCAAAATTTAGAAATCTAGAATTATAATTAAAATACTTATGATTGTATTCCGATAACGTTAGTTATAAAAATAGAAGTTTTATAATAGTAATAGTAAATATTAATATAATAGTATTTATGATATTATAATAATAATATAATATTATAAATAATAAGAGAGATGTCAGATTATTAAGATCTTAATCAAATTTGATTATATTAAATATAATAATAAAATTATTAGAAGATAAATTATATTATTAAGATTACAATTAAAATTAATTCTTATAAATATAGTGATTATTATATTAATATAATAATATCAAAATTAATAAAGATAATCTTAGAAGAGATAGGCTTTAGTATTGTAATTAAGACTTTAGTATCGAAATAATGAGATCACAAGGATTAAAGATAAGAATTAATAACAATTTGTATTATTATTAGTATTATTAGATATTTATTTAAATAAATTAAAGGGTGAAAAGTGGTTTAAATATATATATATATAGGATATTTCGAAATGATTAATTTTGAATTTAAAAATTTGTTTTAATTGATTAGTTTTTATTTTATTTTATTTTATTTATATTTTTTTAAGGGATAAGATAGTACGATTTATTTTTTTCTTTAAAATAGAATATGAAATAGAGTAACCTTAAGGCCTCTTATTTCTCATAATTGGAATTGGGAGTTCTATCTGGAGTAGGGTTTAGTAAACAAAGAATTGTCAGGTAAGGAAAGCTCATACTTTAATTATAAAATCTCAATTTGTTCATATGGATCAAATTTTATTGTGGTGTGATTCTATAGATAATCTTTTGGCAGTGATGCAACCCCTCTTTTTATGAAATTGACACACCAATTTTATTTTATTTGTCTAGAAAATCCTTATTGCGTAGATACCTCTTGTGTTGTTATATTAGTCACATCTTACAATATTTTCTCAATCGAAAGCCATACCAATTTCTAGGACATGAAAGCTATGAGTAAATAAATCAAGAATGTGATTCTTTTACTGACAAATTAGTCATATCTATATTTTCCCATTGATATTTGTTGAATAATTGTAGAAGGACTGAATTCATAAGTTTCTGACATTGCTTGATGAATTAACCCAAAGTTTTATTATTGGATATTGTGTGTTTTTTTTTCAAGTATCTTCTCATGTCTTTTTCTTTTTTTATCTTGGGTTATAGAAATTACTTATTGATTTCAATTGTATATGTAATTGAAATATATTGGAAAGGACCAAATTAAATTGTCCTTGTAATGATTATATGTCTTGAGAATTTGTGTCTGATCGATCAAGTTACAATTGCCATCATCTTCACTTTAATTGCTTTGCTATTTGTTTCTAATTAGGTGGAATTTAATTTGTTTAAATTTTTCAATGTAGTATAACAATTTAATTATTATAGAAATTGATACACTTTTTTATTAGTTTCCTTCCATTTGCATAAATGAGTTCCTTTAGAGAGTTACTATCAACTTCATAAAACATTTGATTTCAATAATGAATAAAGGGATTTCCTAGTTATTATAAAACAATTATTTCTTTGTATCTTACCTTACGCTATAATCAAGTGTGTGTGTATTACTACTTTCATTTATTAAAATGAAAAGAAAGAGTTTAAATTAAGTTTATGCTTTTGGATTATAGATGAAGTAAATCATAGAGTCACAAAAAGGGGGTTGAATTGTGACCCTTGAAAATTTTTGGTCCAACCTGCAAGTACTTTGAACAACTTACTGATCTCTGCTCAAGGAATGCCTTGGCTATCAAAAGTTCCTTCTAGAAGATAGTGGTTAGTGTATAATGCCAACTAAGTAGATTAAAACTATCTTCTTAAAGGCAAGCAAAATAATAGGGACTGATATCATCAAAATTATTCTTCCATATAATGTATTTAATGTAGTTACAACTCATAATAAGGTTCAGAAGAATAATATAATGTTTATGCAGTTATGTAGAAACAAAACAATGAATCTGTCACTTTAAACCTATCTTCTGAAGGGTCAAATGAACTTGAAACTTTATGAAACTTTCCAGATCAGATATTTAAGTAGTAATCAATTAGAATATCAAGTTAGATTGAATTAAAATCATGTTTATAAAGATCTGGTAGTTTGGACCCCCAAGTTCAATGTTGAACAATGGACAGATTTCAAGAAATGTGCTTCTGAAGCACCAAATAATTTCATAATTTAATGAAACATTCCCGATCAGTATTTTATATGATATGGATGTAATTTATGTGAAAATATTAGTTCAAAGATAGGTTTATAAAAATCTGGCAGTTTGAACCCCAAGTTCCAATGTTGAACAATGAACATCTTTCAAGAAATGTGCTTTTGGAGCAACAAACTGTTTCATAATGTAATGAAACTTTCCAGATTAGTATTTTATCTAATATGGATGTGATTCATGTAAAAATATTAGTTTAAAAACAAGTTTATCAAAATATGGTTTATAGCTTGCTAAATGTTTAAAGTATGAACAATAACTAACCAAGCAATAGATGTATGTGCAAAAAATTAAAGAGAGTAAGGGTAAGAGATATTGCACACATGATTTTTATACTGGTTCACCCTCATAATCCTTGGGCTACGTCCAGTACCTACACCTGTAGAATTTTCCACTATATCAACCTTGATACAATGACTTCTTGGGTGCACCTCACCACTAGTATTGTTCTACAGCTTCTTCAGGCTCAAACAACTGATTTATGCAAATAGCAGGGCACACCTCACCATTGCAGACCCAAACTAACTATCTCTCAAGGCTTCACACCTACTGAAGCTTCTTCTGCAGAAAGTACAGACTCAAAACACCTTGCAGATTTCCTTCTGCATGAGTTACACCTCTTTTCAGCTCACTGCATTAGTGCAGCAGCTCACAACAGCAATTATACACTCTCTCAAGAAACACTAACACTCTCAAAGCACTCTTGAGAGTTTACAGAAGATGTATTTGCTGAGAATATAGAAGATAGACTCAAAACTTCTACAAATTAAGCACAATAGCACAAGGTTGAGCCATCTCTCTCTTACTAAACTTTTTAGAGCATAATCTGAGAAAATGTGAAGAGAGAGAAAGTCTCCAGAAGATGGATTTGTAAATCTAAGCCCGGATGCTTCTTCTGGAGAGAGGTGTGTCTTAACTTGAAGGGAATATCTTGTTTTATAGGGAGTGGAAGAAAATAGCTGTTGGAGACATGCTTGGACTCACAACTGTGTTCCTGGAGTTGTCCCTTTCAAGTTGCAGCTGTCATAGTTGTATACAACTGTCATCTTGACCAGCTGTCTCTTTTGAAGGCCTATCTTCTGCAGACAGAAAAACTTGTGAATTTTGCAACCATTTCTTCTGGGAGCACATCATAGGCCATAATTAATTTAGCATAAATTATTCCAAATGTGTTGACCCAACTGCATCCCTAAAAATGATAAAAACAGAATTTAATAAATTATGCTTCTTCTGCAGTATGCGTGACATCAAAATTCTTCTGTAGACTTGTTGTAACTTATTTCTTCTGCAGACTTGTTGTAACTGCTTCTTCTGCAGCGTGCAAAAATTCTATTTCTTCTTCTGGAGGTGTGCAGAAATTCTGTTTCTTCTTCTTCTAAAGCTTCATATATGCTTGTAAAAGCATCCAATCTTTTATCCCTGCTTTATTTGCATTGTGAGAGAAGTAATATGATTCTGGAAGCTTCTTTGAGTGTTCTTCAACTTGAAATATTCAAGGATAATAGCTTAAGGAGTATGGGAACTTGTTCAATGCTTCTAAAGATGCCTTCTCCAATTACTTTGTTTGCATCAACAACACTTGGAATGACTATGCTTGAATTGCTTAAATGATCTTTCACATTCAGAAGGTGTCCAATTTCATGAAAAGCTCCTTCTCATGCTTCTAGTGGTCTTGAATGATGCTTGCAAAGCTTCAAATTTGCTTCTGAAGCTTGATACAACTCAATTTAATATTCCTGGGATCTTAGATGAACTGTTTTGACCTTCTTGAAGCTAAGAAGCTATTTCTTGAACTTGTTTCATCACTTTTGACATGAAAGCTCTATGTGACATGCTTCTAAACACATATTCTGATGTTAAATGATGTTTATGATCTTTGCACCTTCTTTCTGTAACTTTTCCTGTATTCTTTCTCAAGTGAAAACATTAGTACCAAAGTATTCAGAACACTTAGAATATTGTTGTGAAAGTTTGTTGTCATTAAAACCTTTCCTAAAAGGGTCTTGGACCTTACAATCTCCCCCTTTTTGATGATGACAAACTTTCATGAACAAATTCTAAGTTTTCTGAATGAGGGAAATAATAATCAAGTGATTTAACATAAAGAATTAAATCTCTCCCTGAATTTATGCCATTTATAACATTCAAATAACAAAAATGAGATTTAACAATAAAGAATGATTTCTCCCCCTGAATTTGTGCCATTCAGATAGAAATTTGTTATGACTGAATCTTTATATTCTTCTCCCCCTTTTGTCATCCATCAAAATGGGCATGAAAATGATAGGAGGGAATAAGTTCTCATCATTGTCTATCCTAGGCTACTTAGAATGTGAGGGATGATCTAAATAAGATCACATGGCAGCCATCTATATGTCTTAAGATGGTTGGAAGTAAGCTAAAGGCATTGGTAGAACATGAGAAGCACTTGCTAGTAACACAAATGTGTTAATCAGAATTGATACTACACAATTCTTACTTCATTCTCTTGCATATTACACAATATTAAGTTAAATTTTCTCATTAGTAAGATGTTGAAGATAAGATCCCTTTATCCAACTAAGTTGAATCATCAAGAATAGGGGCTTGGACCTTATCATAAGATAATGGGATATAAGAATAGAAGAGGTATGAAAATTGGTTTACCATATTAGTCCAAAGTTTGCCTATGGAGGCTCTATCTTTTTCCAATGTAACCTCTTTGTTTTTCTTCTTTCACTTTATCACCCCATGAGAAGCACTTGCTACAGATTCTTCCATGCAAAGAAGAAATGATCTTATTCCTTTTCTCACACAGATTTCAAACTAGAAACTTACTGCAGAACCTTCTGCAGAAGATCTAGTAACCTAGAATACTGCAGTACCTTCTGCAGATTCTGTTGAACAAATCTTAGCAGATATTTTGTGAAAGCATGTCATATTGAAGACATTTACATATTCATGAATATACCCATGGGTGGGTAACATTGAGTATCCCTTGATATCCTTCATAAGATATTGATCATCACTCATAAACTTAGAAGTTGCAGCAAAAATGCTTTCACTAATCTTGGATACATAGGGCTCCTATATTTTAAAGAATTTGAGTCATCCTAGTCTTTCTAAGAGGACATATGCACCCAATCTTGTCTTATGGGTGGTTTAGGAGTTCTAGTGGAAAGGATTTTGTTACCGGACAACTCTAATTGGTAAACTTTGGTAAACATGAGTAACTACAAATTTTCTGCCATTTCATCCTATAGCTTTGATCCTCGTGAAAATAATAGGAATGATACAAGGAATTGGAAAAAAATAAGTAATATTGTGAAAGAGTTTTGAATATATGAAGGAAACAACCTATCTTTCACTTTGGATTATAGCTACTATTTATAGTGAGTAAAAATGAAGGCAACAACTCCCTCTTAGGCATTGAGGAATGTGAGAATATCATCAATAGAAAGAATTCCATCTCTCTTTACTCTTTCTTCAAAAGCATGATTTTTGCTTCTAGATGGGAAATTCATCTTCTAAGTGTTCTAGATTAGGTAAAGAAGGCTCATGTTGAACATAGAACACAACAATTATGCATTTGATCTTTAATGAAGCTTTATCTTTCTTCTAGAAGATGTTTAGAAAATATTTTAGCAACTTAAGACTTTGTCTCAACATATTGTAGTTCAATGTCATGCTTATGACCATGATCTTTAATAAAATAATACTTGATGTCAATATGTTTTGATCTAAAGTGATGCATGGAATTGATAGATAGGTTCATAGAACTTTAATCATCACATAAGATTGGGATTTTAGTGTACCTTAGAGAGTAATCCTCCATTTAATGCTTAAACTCAACCTTTGTGAATATCTTATTGTTGATGTATATTTTGCTTCTACAATAGATAGGGAAATAGTATTTTGCTTGCTGCACATCCATGATAAGAGAGATTAACCAAGAATTTGGCATTCACCATTTGTGCCTTTTCTCTCAACCCCAACTCCAGTAAAATCAACATCATAGAATCCTACAAGATCAAAGCTTGTTCCTTTCTTGTACCAAAGGCCAGATTAGTAGCTCAAATAAGGAATCTAAATATTCACTTTACAGATATGACATGAAATTCTTTTAGGATAAGATAGAAACCTTGCACATAATTCAATTGAAAATGCAATAGCTTGCCTACTTGTTTTTAAGAAAAATAAGGAAGCAATCATACCTCTGTATTCCTTTTTAGAAACAAACTCACCACATTTGTCTTTATCAAGCAAGGTGGATGGATGCATTGGAGTTGTCATTGCTTGGCTCCATCCATTTTGAATCTCATAAGAAGATCCTTTGTAGACTTTTCTTGAAGAGTGGAGATTTCATCATTTGTTTTATCATTTTCCTTCTTTATCCATCTTTTTTCTGAACATTCATTTTGTCCCAATGTTGGAATGATCTACAAAGTGTCCATACTTTATTTTCTCAAACTGTTCCAGCTCTTCATTCATTTCTTCTACCCATGAATCATCTTCTAGAGCTTCATTCACATTCTTGGGTTCAATTTGAGATAAGAAGACTGCACTATTTTCATTTCCTTTTAGTTAGGATCTGATTTTTACTCCTTCTGTAGTATTCCCGATGATTTGTTCATGGGGATGAGTTGTAATTAGTTTCTAGCTCTTTGGAAGATCCTTTCATTGTGTACAGACATCTTCTGCAGAATCTTCTGTGAAATTTTCTTGTTCTGCTGTATCTTCTGGAGAGCTTTATTCTCAGAAGGTATCTTCTAGAGCTATCAGATTCATTTTCTGATTTACTACTGTATTTTCCTTGAGAAGAAAGGTTAGAATCATTGAAAATAACATGCATGCTTTCTTTTATGGTTTGATTTTTAATATTGTATACCCTATAGGCTTTGAAGTACGTAGAAGAATATGCAAGATAGCCTTATTTGAATATTTACATCCAAATGTATACAAGAATGAAATGTTAGTTTTCTACATTTCACAATTCATATAAAGTCTTGTTTCACATGCTTCTATTAGTGACTATATTCAAAGTATACCATGAAATGCTTACAACTTTAGCCCAAAAGATTTGAACACTAGAGGCATTTAAAATGGTTCTAGCCATTTCTTTAAAAATCCAATCTTTTAAAGGACTTTTCACAAAGAGATGATCACAATAAAAAAGAATCATTCTAAGGTCACAAAAATCATCTCATTTGGATTAGTACATCCAGAGATATTCTAATTCCAAGTACTACTGCATTTAAATTAGAAAAATATCACTGACTTCTATACTTCAAACTGAATCTTTGAATTATTTTCAATTCACACAAAAATGAGATTTCACCATGATAAACTATATATCTCAAGCTTTCTAACAAGACAAAGATCATGCAATTGGATTTTCCTATCCCAAGATATGATTCATTTAAGTTGACTAATTTATCACAAAGTGCAGAATAGGACAGTTCTGTTTTTTTTATGCACTGATACAAATCCATGCAACCAAAAATTTAGATACTTAATGGAATTAAACTATTATGTGTTATCTTTCAAATCCAACTGGTTTCACTTGAAAAATATTTTCCTAGCACTAGTTATGAACATCCAAAGATAGTAGGCTCAAACATGTTCATATAACAGAACAGTCTACTTTAATGACTTACTGGGAATTTTTTAGATGTTCAAAAAATCTGAAACATTCCAGTCTAAAATTAATATGAATCAGAGTTTCCAATGAAATTGGTTTCACTCAAATATCATTCTTGTAGCTCACGTTATGATCTGATGAAGTAAACTGGTTTATGTCAGAATTTAGAGCAGAGCAGCTATATTCACGAATTTACTGGGACCTTGTAGTTGTGATAAAATTCTCAAACTTTCCAGTTTAATACTAACATGAAAGCTTTCAAAAAATTGGTTTCACTGAAAAAGCATTCCTGTAGCTCAAGTTATGATCTGTTGAAGTGTACTAGTTTATATCAGAACTTATGACAGGACAACTGTATTCAAAATTTTACTGGGACTTTTGTGATTAAGATAAATTTTTCAAACTTTCCATTTTATAATATCATAAATAAGCTTTCAAACAAAATTGGTTTCACTCAAAAAGCATTTACTATAGCTCAAGCTATGATCAATTGAAGTTGACTAGTTTATATCAGAACCTATTACAGAACAGTTGTATTCAAACTTTTACTGGGGACTTTTGTGATTAATATAAATTTCTCATATTTTCCAGTTGATACTAACATCAATAATCTTTCAAACAAATTTGGTTTCACCTAAAACAGACTTCTGTAGGCCAAGTTATGCACATTTAAAAGTAGCTATATCAAAATTTTAAACTAGCAGTACTAGCACATTACTTTGATCTTCTAATCATTTTTTTTATGTTTAAGACTAAAAAATGATTAGAACAGAATGTTCATATAAATGTCAATCAATAATAATCATTCAATTACCAAGCACCCAAGACCTTAGCATAAACCTATTAGGAATGTGCTTAAAATTCATTGACTTTATGAATATGCATTGAGTATAGAAATCTTTTATACCTTATTCTTGGTCAATTGAACTGTATTTTTTCTTACCCATTGCTTCTTTCTATAAGTCATGAATCTTGGAGATTTCACACTAATCATTTGAGAAGCATTGGCTAGAGTCATTTCCTTCTTTGGATGGAACATTCTCATAGCCTTGGAAGTATTTCCTTTAGTCAATAGTCGTATCTTCTTGAGAATTTTTCTGCATAACAAAATTACTAAGGAGACATTTTGGTACCCATTCATCTTGGGTCCTTGAGTGTAGTGGTTGAATTCTTAAGAGATTTAACAACCCATACCATTGTATCTCTCATATAAACAGTTCTTCTAAAATTGCCAAACAAGAGATATGACCATGATATAGATAATGAGACTGGGATGATGATTTGATATTTTAAAGATCATTTTGAAAACATGGACTTAGAATTGTGATAGGATTCTGAAATATGTTTGCCACAACCTTCATTTTAGTTTTCCATGTAAAATGGCATTCTTTCCATTATTGACAAACATGGAATAAGAGCAAGTAGATACTTCAGTTTTTTGGCAAATGTTGAAAATATGTTTTCAACTTCATTTTTAAGATTAAATGATTTTTTAAGATAGTTGAGATTTCATAATTTGCAAGTATATCTTCTTTAAGAAAATCATATTCAACCTTCAAGAATTCAATTTGAAGTTCAATAAGGAATCTTCTTTCTAAGAATTCCATATTCTTATTTTCAAAGTTTATCAAACCATCATTCAATCCATCATAAGCAAAATCTATCTCATCATAGGGAGGACAATGTTCAAATTTAGCAGTACATACCTTAAGGTCCTTTTGAGCCACATGTAGAGTTATATCAATTTCTAGCATCATTAGCTCTTTCTTGAAGTTCTTCATTTCTTCAATATTTGCATCAAACACTTTTGGAGTATGCTTCTTGGTTGGCCATTACTTCTTTTTGAATCTTTTCCTCTCACACGTTAAGTGTACTCAACCCATAGAGGCTGAGCTCTGATACCAATTGAAGTAAATCATAGAGTCACAAGAAGGGGGGTTGAATTGTGACCCTTGAAAAACTTTTGGTCCAACCTCCAAGTACTTTGAACAACTTACTGATCTCTGCTCAAGGAATTCCTTGGCTATCAGAAGTTCCTTCTAGAAGATAGTGGTTAGTGTATAATGCCAACTAAGTAGATTAAAACTATCTTCTTAAAGGCAAGCAAAATAATAAGGACTGATATCATCAAAATTATTCTTCCATATAATGTATTAATGTAGTTACAAATCAGAATAAGGTTCAGAAGAATAATATAAGTTTATGCGGAAGCAAAACAATTAATCTGTCACTTTAAACCTATCTTCTGAAGGGTCAAATGAACTTGAAACTTTATGAAACTTTCCAGATCAGATATTTAAGTAGTAATTGTGAAGTCTATAAATTAGTTTGAGAATTCAAACTTGACTTAAGACTTAGCATCTTGAAGTTTTAATGATTAACAAATAAGATTATATAAGCAGATTCTACTGAGAAGGGTATTGTTTTGTTGATTGTGTTTCAGGTAGGAATATTCATCTAAAATAAAACATCAGAAGAAGAAGAGAAGAATATCAGAAAGAGAAGGAAAAAGACCAGAAAATAGAAGAATCAGGACAAATAATCAAAGAAAGAAGAAAAGAATAGGAAGACCAGAGCAAATCAGAAGAAGATCAGTACAATTTAGAAGACCAGAACAAATCAGAAAAAGAAGAAGATCAGAAGAAAGAAACGAAGTTAGAATCAGAAGATAGAGAAGCAACACAAAATCTGAAGACTTGAAATCAAAAGAACGTAGCTTGAAGAACATCTATCATCTGAAGAGCTGAAGCCAAACAAAAGAAATCTGAAAGCTAAAGACGACAGAATCAAGAAATAATATTATGAAGAATAGTCAAGCATGAAGAACACCCTATCCAAGGGTGCATATCATTTCAGTATAAGAGCTAGGCATACTTTTCTGCCTCGATCAAAAGACTTGCACAAATAAGGAAATTCTGCAAAAGCTGCTGCATCTACAACAAATGAAATACTGCGCACACAGACAGACTGCACCTACTGCTGCCCAAAAGCAGATCAGAAGTCTGAACCAGAAAATGACGAAAAATGTGGTTGAACTAAAGATATTTAATTCAACATCTTTATCCATCTGCGCATCAGAAAAACCATAAAAGACAAAAGAAGAACAAGGTCTGAATCGACTGAAGAGAAGAAGCATCTCCTGAAAGAAAGAATCTTGCTGAATGAATTCTAAGGATGAAAGCTTACAAATCGTCTGAAGATATAAAGAGCTTATATCATCTTAATATATTATGGATTTTGAAGACTCTCAATACTTATTACTTGAACAAAAGCCAAATATGAGAAGTCCCAATTAAAGTAAATGTCAGTAGTTCAAATGGCTAAAATATTATTCAATATTAGCAAGGAACTCTGATCAAGAAAGAAAAGAGTAAGCAACAGTGCAACAGAAGCTGAGTAAAAAGAAAGTTTACACATTTCGGGCTAAAAGACAAACTCAACGGATACATCCTCACATTCACAGAAAGATCAGAGGATCAGAAAAGCAGAAGAAGAGAGATAGAAGAAAAGAAGACATCCATTCAATTAAGGAAACTCTCTCAAGGTTAAAAGAGCTTACCAAGCAGTGTGTCAGAACTAAAGTTTTCTGCACACCTATTTTGCTTAAGAAGAAGCAACTGTTTAGAGAAGCTATTTTCACAACGGCTACTTGAGCCAGAATCATTTTCTCTCTAACGGTAACCAACAAATCTTCAACGGCTATACTTCATCAGAACATATAAATAGCCTCAAGCAAGACGTTGAAGCAGTTGACCAAAGTGTTAACCAAACTGGGGACTCTGAAGTCCATCAGAGAAATGGCTGAAGATCAATTTCATATTTCACTTAGCCAAATTAGTTGAGGGAGATGTACCTCACATAGAAGACGAGATTGTACTTAATTCATACACTTGTATCTCTGTCTTAACCTTGTACTTAGATTGTAATGTCTGTATCCTGAGTTAGACTCAGTAATCACTGTGTACAAGAAGAATCTGAGTTTATGTTTCTAACGAACTTAAACTTGGATTAAGTTGTAAACACTTTATGTGTCTGAGAGCCTGGAGAGGCTTGGTGGAATAAAGAATACTCTCTGAGAGCCTGGAGAGGCTTGGTGGAATAAAGAATACTCTGTGAGAGCCTGGAGAGGCTTGGTGGAAGAAAGAATACTCTGTGATAGCCTGGAGAGGCTTGGTGTACTCAGTGTTGAGCCTGGAGAGGCTCTGTAAGAAAGAATACTCTGTGTTAAGCCTGGAGAGGCTTGTGTGAAAGAATACTGCATGATTTGCTTGAAGAGGAAGTTGAAAATGAAAGAATACTTGTGTTGAGCCTGAAGAGGGCTGTAGAAAGAATACTTGTATCTGTGCTGCAGATAGTGAAAAAGCCAGTGGTGGTTTGCCCTGGGACTGGATGTAGCCCACTGGTTGGTGGGTGAGCCAGGATAAATTTCTTGGCTAAGTCTTCTTTCCCTTAAACTCTTTTACTTTCAGCTTTTTATTTCTGAAGGGGTTTGAACAGTATTTTTCATAATAAACTTAATTCAACAATTTCAATAAAACAAATTTCTAAGATAATAAATCATTCAGTTAATTTCATATCATTTGGAGTATCACCGAGAATGTACCTTGAAGAACTCCTGATATAACTCTTTGAATGGGATTTGAAAAAGTCTCAGTTCATAAGTTAGAAGTATGCTTCTGACGATGATCAATCATATGAGGTAGCTCAGAAACAGTTCTGAAAAGATTCTTTGTGGTATATTTCAGAGGGTATCTTGAGATGAATCTGAATGACTTAGATTGGTTAATTAAGAGTCCGAGTAAGTCATCATCCTGTTCGTGAAAATTTGTCCTTCTTATCTTCTGCATTTTATGTATTAACTCTGTTTATAAATTTTCTCTTTATTATGTCTTATTGGCTTAGTAATTTATTTTCAAGATTTCCAAAATGATCAAAATAATCAAAACACTATTCAACCCCCTTCTAGTGTTGCATGTGGAACTAACAATTGGTATCAGAGCTCACCTTCGGGTTGAGCATCTAACAAATGCAGAAGGAGTAGATCCTTAGAAGATGGAAATCTCACAAGTTGAAGCAACTCTGAAGAATTATAATGAGAAAAGGAAATCATTTTCTTAAATCCCATTATTCATGAATTAAGGCATCCTTCAGAAGGACGTGATGACAAAGGAAAGTACATCTATCTCAAGATCACATACGGGTAACATCTTTCCTATCTTAGTCTAACTTAAAATATAGTTGTGAATTGCTATGTGATTTACATTAGGTTATTGAAATTGTAAATGCATGTGTGTCTATATTTATGTGAAAATTAACTATTGCATGCTAACTGTATTTCATGCACGTATATATATATTTGTATAATAGTTGAAGAGTCATGTATGTTAATAAATGTGATACGGCGCAACGTAAGGATTGGAAGATCAACATGGAAATTACACTTCATTCAATCCTTTCTCTAAAAAGCAAAGAGTTTCTCAAGTATCTCTCTCACCGAAAAATTCAACAGTTCTATCTCTCCATGGCAAACATATCAGTATTCTCAAGTAACTTTGCTCCCTCAGTATTTGACAAGAGAATCATTCCCTGTAAGATGGTGAATCTCTCAGACTTTGATGAAGCAGATTACAAGATCTATGAATACTTCAATGTCGTAGGATGGACTTCATATTTCAACAACATCCCCTCCTTTTGGCATGAGGAAAGTGTGATGGAGTTTTGGGACAATATCAAGATCATATCTGAACCCAACAGTAGGGGTGGGCAACAACCTGCGAACCGACCCGCACCCGAAAAATCCGAAAGCAAAAAAGACTACATGGGCGGGTACGGGCGGGTAAGGGTTAAGGGTTGGTGAAAAGAATAAGTTAGAAACGGATTAAATTGGGCGGGTTCGGGTACCTTAAAAAAATTCCGTCGGTGCCCAGACCGACCGACTTAAAATCCCAAAACATCAAATATTTTCCAGCCCAATAACAATAAGAGAGCCCCTTTTATTTCTCCAACCCTAATTTGAGTTCTCATTCACTCATTCTCTCTTTAGATGCAGCCACAGCCACCCCCTTTCTCCCTCATCATTTCTCCTTTCTCCCAAGCTCTATCTCTTTATTTCCAGTCTCACAGACCATCATCCTTCATTCCTCCACCTTACCCCTAACTCTATGTCTCTCTCAGTCTGTTATACCTCTGTTCACCGCTGCTCTCGACTCTCCAACCTCCGTTGTGCATCGCTGCTGCCGATGTTCACCTCCGTTCTCGCCGCGCACCTGCCGTTGTTGCTGCGACTTCTTCCGTGAAGGTGGTTGCATGTCACCATCGCGTTCTCCCTGGCTACCAAAACCCTTTGCTTGTGCTTGATTTTTTTTGTAAAGTCCATGTACTATTTTAATATGTAATTTTTGTTAAGTTTGTGCGAGGGAAGAAAGGGAAAGTAAAGTTTCTTCTCTGTTCAAGCTTTTTTTTTTGAAAGATTGGTTTTTTCCATTTTCTTTATGTATGAAAGATTGAAAGTTTATGTTTTTTTCATGTTTTTGAAGAGTTTCCTTGTTATTTTGAACTAGGTTTGTGTTTTTTGCACTAAAGTTGAAAACTTTTTGATCTTTTGTGGGTTTGTGGCTGGTGGTGCTGGGTGCGGTGAAGGTTACGGCTAGGGTTTCCGGGGTCTGGGGGCAGTGACAGGCGACAGCTAGGGTTTCTAGAGGTTTCTGATGCTTGTATTTTTTCTTGGGTAAATTTACATTAATGTAAGTTTTGTTTACCATTTTTAAATTTATTGTATTTTTAATTTGTAATCTATTTTTTTCTATTCAGATGCATGTAATAATGTGTAATAATGTGTAATTAATGTGTAATATTGTGTAATTAATGTTATGATTTTTCAAAAAAAAAGTAATTAATTTCAAATTAAATGACAGCCTAATACTGATTGTTAGGCCCATTTCTGCATTTTTTTCTTGAAAATTTTCAAAAAAATAAAAAAGGCTTAAAATGGAAAATTCCAAAAAAATTGACCTCAGCCCATTATAGGCCCAGTACCCGTATTGACCCACTCGTTATAACTCATGATCCGCTTCACCCGTAACCCGTCAAACCCGACACACACTTCGGACGATTTTGGGCCATGATATCTTGAACTCGGTTTTGGTGGGATTGGGTTTTTTGGGCCCGAATCCGACCATAACCGACCGCTGCCCAGCTCTACCCAACAGGACTGGAATTGAAACGAAGGTTATGGGAAGATCACTGTACGTGGACACCAAACTAATTGCTAAAGTGATTGGTGTACCAGATAGTGGGGAACAATACATCCAAAGGTGGGAATCCCTACATGGTGGAACATTTGTTCTTGATCAACATCTTTTTGGAGGAAGGCGGATAGCCCCTTTTAGACCTTCTCAACTTCTAAGCACACCTAGAGCCCTCCTTGCTATACTAAATTGTTGTATTCTTCCCAGAGGAAGAAACAATTTGGTAATAAGTATGATGGAGAGGTTTGTGCTGGGACATTTGCTGACAAAGAAGAAATTCAATCTCTCATGGGTGCTGTTGTTTCAGATGTGTTTCAGAGATGAGATGGGGAATCAGGACCTCTACCCTCACAACACCTTGATCATGAAAATTCTCATGCACGAGGGATTTCTAATGGAAAGTCTCTCTGACCAACCGTCTCCTGACTTCTTCACTCCGGCAGCATATGCTGAGTTAGACCGGACTCTAGTTGAAAGAGAAGAAGCTCTTGAGAATCAAGTGGTGATTCATCCTCTTTTTGCTCCACGCAATGAAGAAGAAACTTATGCAACCCATTTGAAGTCTCGTAAAAGGAAAAGGATGATGAGGACCACCTTGATGATCAATGATTTAATTGTGTCCTGTCTTTAAGTGTATTTGCTCTTTGTTTAAAATTGTCTTTAAGTTTAATAAAATTAGATTTTTATTTTGAGTCTCTTTATCCTATCTGTGTGAATGTGCTTTTATCTTTGCAATGATTACTTGAATCCTTGACTTGAGTATCAACAATTGATTTCTCTAACAATTAAAATTAACAATTAACAAATGCTTTAAAATAATTAGATGCTACTGAAAGGTATTTCTTGTTGTAATTGATGCAGGAATTAAGATTCATTTAAAAAAGGATAAACTTCTGAAGAAAACATCATCTAATTGAGTTTTTGATTTAATGCCATCTTCTTTTCTGAACCTATTCAGAAGGTTCTCAATGAACTTACTGAAATTGGGAGTTGGAAATATTAAGGTGATTAATGTCCAACACTCTTAGACTACCTCAAAACTTGAGAGACAAGTATGACAAGATATCATCCTCATTTGCTGAACCTGTTCAGAAAGTTCCGAGTGAACTTAATGAAATTGTGGGTCGGGAATGTTAAGATGGTTGATATTCAAATCATAAAAGTCTATCTCAATCCTTGAGGAGTAGGTCTAGAGGACTGTTAAAAGAATCTCTTGGAGCACAAAGGACAAAAAGCATACTGGAACACGTTGACAACAAGCAACTTCAGAAGGAGAAAAAGTCTTTGAAGAAAAGTGATTTGTCAGAAATGCATTCTTCTATCCAGAGAACAATGAGCAGATCTAATGGAAACATCACTTAACCCCATAACTTAGATATCTGTGAAAGTTGAAATCTTGTAAAACTTTAATTTCTCTAAAAAAACCTTAATTCCTTAAATAAGCAAAAACTTAAAAGACTTAAAACTTTTCAGATAATAACCATAAAACTTTATTGTGTGTTTTCCTTTACGCTGTGTCTGAAAAGTTTGTTTTAAAAAAGTTTTTTTTTAAATATTTTCTCCCATTTCTTCTCTTATTTATTTATCTTCTTTCTATCTTCTTTTCTGTTTCTCAAAAAGTATTTCGAAAAGTGTTTTCAAACCTGTTTTTATGTAATTCTTTCTTGTTTGCTTTCAAAAAACATTTCCCAAAACTTACTTTATCAACGTTATTAACTCAGATTCCTATGACTGTAGTGCTTCATCTATAACCAATCAATGATGCACGTTTCGAGACTCCCAAGGTCTGAAACTGTCATCATTAAGGCTACCCGAGCCCATATGTATCCCGTGAACAACAATCCAAAAGATTCAATCTCCTTATTTCTCTCTTTTAACCCTGTGTTTCTACAGTTGGTATCAGAGCTCAACTCAGGGTTGAGCACCTTACAAGTGTTGAGGACTAAAGATCCAGATGGAAGCTTCCAACAACAGACAGTACATCACTGAAGGAGCCTCTATCACAAGACCCCCAACATTCAATGGAGTGGACTACTACTATTGGAGGGATCGTATGAAGTTGTCATTGAGAGCAACAACATTGATGTTTGGGATGTGGTCACTAATGGAGACTATGTGCCTATGCATAACGGAGTGCCAATACCTAAGGCTGAATGGACCTTAGAGCAGAAGGCTAGAGTTCAGTTAAATGCTAAAGCCAAACTCTATCTGATATGTTCTTTGAATAAATTAGAGTATGAGAAGGTTCATGGATGTTCATCTGCCAAGGAGATTTGGGATACACTTGCAGCCGCCCATGAAGGTACTGAGACTGTCAAGTAATCCAAAATCAGCATGCTTATACATCAATATGAGATGTTCAAGATGGAAGAATCTGAAACCATAGATCAAATGTTTGGGAGGTTTCAGACTATAACTAATGGACTCAGGTCTTTAGGTAGGACTTTTGAATCTGGAGACAATAATAGAAAGATTCTAAGAAGTTTGCCAAAGTCCTGGAGACCCAAAGTTACTGCCATTCAAGAGGCCAGGGACTTAAACTCTCTTAGAATGGAAGAACTGTTGGGATCTCTCAAAGTTCATGAGCTTGAACTTGGGGAAGATGACATCAAGAAGAAATCACTGGAATTAAACTCCAAAGCCAAACAGCATAGGCATGGCAGCATGAAAGCTATGCAAGCACAGGATACTTCAGATAACGATACTGAATCTGAAGATAGTTCAGAAGATGATGATCTTGCTCTTCTCAGCAGGAAAATCAAGAGGATGCTGCAGAACAAAGGAAAGTTTAGAAAGAACCAACCCTCAACCTCTAAATTAGGTAAGTCAGGTAAGGATTCACATGATGACAAAATTATATGCTATGAGTGTAAACAGCCAGGTCATATGAAGGCTGAATGTCCAAGACTGAAGAAGAACAACTTCAAAAAGAAGAAATGTTTCAAGAAGAAGAAGGGTCTGATGGCAACATGGGAGGAACTTGATGAGTCTACCTCAGAAGAAGAGGAAGACACTTCAGAAGAGGCCAACTTGTGTCTCATGGCCAGCCTACCCTCATCAGATAGCTCAGAATCTGAGGTATTTCCCTTAACTCTTCAAGAGATGTATGATGACCTGATGGAAAGTTCCAAGGAACTCTTCCAATAGTATAAGAATCTGTCCAAGGCCTACACAGATATGTGCAGTAAATATGAGGCTCTTGAGATAGAAAATATTATGCTCAAGGAGAAAATTCTTGTGACTGAAAGCAGCAGTTCACAAACTGTCTCTGAAGAAACAAAAAACTTCAAAAACAAGTTGAGGAACTGACAAAGACTTAGCTAAATTTGTCAAAGGAACAGAAAACCTTAACAGATTGCTTGGCAATCAAAGGCATTCTCTTGACAAAAGTGGATTAGGCTTTTGTGATCATGATACTTCTGAACCTCATATTTTCAAAAATTTTACTAAAGGCAAAAAGAAATCTATTGGGTGTTCTCACTGTGGCAAGCCTGGACACAATGTGCTCAGTGCAAACACAAGGGAAAAGCAAAACCCAAATCTAACAAGAAAGGACCCAAAAGAATATGGGTACCTAAGAACTTGATCATTCTTGTTGCAGATGTGTTAACAGGATAAAAAAAACCCCACAAATGGTACCTGGACAGTGGGTGCTCGCGACACATGACAGGAGAAAGGTCTTTGTTCCAAACCTTAGGCCTAGAGCAGGAGGTGTGGTCACCTTTGGTGGAAATCAGCAAGGGAAGATCACAGGAATTGGGACTGCAGGTATGTCTCCTCTATCCCTTATTAAGAATGTTCTTCTAGTAGAGGGACTTCAGCACAATCTACTGAGCATAAGTCAATTGTGTGACAGTGGATATGTGGTCTCCTTTACTAAAGAAGGATGTATAGTCAAAGACTTCTTGATCAAATCCTTTTTACTGCTAAGAGACACAACAATGTGTACAAAATTGATCTAGAGGAGTTGGCAAGTCAAAATGTAAAATGTTTTATCTTTGTTCAAGATGAAAAACAGATTTGGCACCAAAGACTTGGGCATGCCAGCTTGATATTAATCTCAAAGTTAGCAAAACACAACCTTGTTAAAGGATTGCCCAAGCTTTCTTACAAACCTGACATTTTATGTGAAAGCTGTCTGAAAGGGAAACAAACAAGACACTCTTTTCAGAGTAAGAATGTTGTTTCCACTAGCAGACCTTTAGAACTGTTACATATTGACTTGTTTGGTCCTATTAGAACAGAAAGCATTAGTGGTAAAAAATATGGTTTGGTCATTGTTGATGACTATTCTAGATTCACATGGGTGTTATTCCTAAGAAGCAAGGATGAGACTTTCAGGAATTTCACAATATTCTGCAAGAAGGTACAGAATGAAAAAGGATTCTGTATATCTGTTATCAGAAGTGATCATGGTGGAGAGTTTGAGAATGCAAACTTTCAACTGTTCTGTGATGAGAATGGGATCTCACACAATTTCTCTGTGGCAAGAACACCTCAGCAAAATGGGGTTGTTGAGAGAAAGAACAGAAGCTTGCAAGAAATGGGAAGAACCATGCTCAACTCATGCAATCTACCAAGATCTTTCTGGGCAGAAGCTATTAACACAGCTTGCTACCTTCAAAACAGAATAATTGTAAGACCAATTCTGAAAAAGACTCCTTATGAATTGTGGAAAGGAAGAAAACCCATCATATCATATTTCCACACCTTTGGCTGTGAGTGTTTTATACTCAACACCAAGGATGACCTTGGAAAATTTGATGCAAAATCTGACAAAGGATTTTTCATAGGATATTCTGAAACATCTAAGCCTATAGAGTATATAACTCGAGAACTTTAACTGTAGAGGAATCAATTCATGTTAAATTCAATGACAAGAAAGAGACTGATAGGGAACTATCAGATCTAGAAGATGATTTTGCAGGAATGATGCTGAATAATCACGACAGCATCAAGGAGGAACAGGTGTCTGAAGCACCATCTGTAACTGAACCTCTTCAGACCAATGTTGAGTCTCAGACTGATCTGATATCACCTCGGAAACCTGACTGGAGATACAAATCACATCATCCAAAAGAGCAAATCATTGGCAGCACTTCAGAAGGAGTTAAGACAAGATCAAAATTCAAGAATCTGAATTCTCTTGCTCTCCTGTCTGAAATTGAGCCAAAGAACATTGATAAAGCTCTGCATGATGAAGGGTGGATCCTAGCCATGCAAGAAGAGTTAAACCAATTTGCTAGGAGTGATGTCTGGACACTTGTTCCTAAACCCCATGGGAAAACAATTATTGGAACCAAATGGGTGTTCAGAAACAAGTTGTCTGAAGAAGGAAAAGTGGTCAGAAATAAAGCAAGATTGGTGGCTCAAGGGTACAATCAACAAGAAGGTATTGAATTCACCGAAACCTTTGCCCCTGTTGCTAGATTAGAAGCAATTAGAATTCTTCTCTCTTATGCTGTAAATAATGGCATCAAACTATATCAAATGGATGTCAAAGTGCCTTCCTCAATGGGTTCATTGAAGAAGAAGTTTTTGTTAGACAACCCCCTGGTTTTGAAGACATTGCTTTTCCTGATCATGTGTTCAAATTGAAAAAGGCTCTTTATGGTCTGAAACAAGCTCCAAGAGCATGGTATGACAGATTGAGCAGTTTCTTATCAAAAATGGTTTTGAAAGAGGAAAAGTAGATACCACTCTTTTAGAAAACAATCTAACAAAGATTTTATACTTGTCCAGATATATGTTGATGACATTATATTTGGTTCAACTGATTCTTCTCTATGCAAGGAGTTTTCTGAGCTGATGCAATCAGAATTTGAAATGAGTTTAATGGGAGAACTAAAATTTTTCTTAGGACTTCAAATTAAGCAAGATTCTGATTGTATATGGATCCATCAAGAAAAATATACAAAAGAAATGCTTAAGAAGTTCAACTTGAGTGATTGCAGACCCATGTCAACTCCTATGCATCCCTCTACATCTTTGAGCAAGGATGACAAAGAAGAACCAGTGAATCAAACTTTGTACAGAGGAATGAATGGCTCTTTGTTGTATCTAACAGCAAGCAGACTGACATAATGTTCAGTGTTTGTCTCTGTGCTAGATTTCAATCAGATCCAAGAACTACTCATTACAAAGCTGTTAAAAGAATTTTTAGATATCTAAAGGTACTACTAATCTTGGTCTATGCTATAAGAGGAGCAAAGATTGCAGGTTAATAGGATACTGTGATGCTGACTTTGCTGGAGATAGAATAGAAAGAAAGAGCACCAGTGGAGGATGTCATTTCTTTGGAAATAACATGATCAGCTGGTCAAGCAAAAGGCAAAGCACTATTGCTTTATCAACACAGAAGCAGATATATCTCAGCAGCAAGTTGTTGTTCACAACTGCTATGGGTTAAGTATCAGCTTGAGGATTTTAATATTCCTATTTCTGCTATACCTGTTCTTTGTGATAATACCAGTGCAATTAATTTATCCAAAAATCCTATTCAACATTCTAGGGCAAAGCATATAGAAATCAAGCATCATTTCATTAGAGACTATGTTCAGAAAGGTGTTTTTGATATTCAGTTCATTGACACAGAGCATCAATGGGCAGATATATTCACAAAACCCCTGGCTGAAGATAGATTTAAGTTCATACGCAACAATTTAAACATACATGCATTCTCTAAAAATTAATTGTGTATGAGTTATTATGCTATCTGAAATTTTAGTGCGTCTGAAATTTCAGTGTGTCTGAAACAGTGACATGTCTGAAATTTTAGGTTATCTGAAATTTATTTGTGTGTCTGAAATTATCACCTATCTGAAGTAACTGGCTGACGTGGCTATCTGAGACGGTTGAATTCTTTTCTTTTAATGTTTTTGTCTCTTCCACTTCGCACGTTACCGAAGTCTGCGCAGCCGGTACAGGGCATCATTGCATCATGGGATTATAAATGCAGGAGTAAGTGTGTCGAAGAAGCCTTACATTCTCTTTCCTCAATATTCGTTTGATCTTCTTCTCTGCTCAAGCAACCTTTTCTCTCAAAGTCTCTGCAACTCAACAATGGCACCCAAGAAGACTTCTGGTGGAAATGTGATTAGAACCAAGGGAGTGAATCTTGATGAGCTTCGCATCATTGGTATGGATTTAGTTGAGGAGTTTGATGGAGCTGGGTGGACTTCTTTCTTCGACCACATTAATTCTCATGGCATGAACAAGTGTGGTAGACTTCTGGACTTCTGCTCGAGGTATACCTAACTCTAAGGGAGTGTATGTAAGCATCAAGGCCACTGTTCAAGGGGTTCCAGTTTTTGTTGATGAAGGCATTCTCTCCACAATCACTAAAGTTAGGGCTGAGGGTGCAACCTTCATTCCTGGGTGGGAGATGAAGAATGGTGGGCACAAGGTGTTTACAAAGATGCTGTATGGAACAGAAGAACCTGAAGAAGTGGATTCCAAGTTCTTGCTAGAGAAGGTCAGAGTTCTTCATGCTATCTTAGGGTGTGCTATAATCCCTAAGAGTGGAAGCAGAAACCATGTCTCAGAACTGGAAAGGTTCTGTCTGATTCACCTGATTCAGAAGAAGAAAGTCAATCTCCCAAGCATCATCATGTTCCATATGCAGAAGAGGATTCGAGACTCTGCTGGAAACTTTCCCCACAACACTCTCATCATGAAGGTACTTATGCATTTTAAAGTACCTATTGAAAGATTGTTTGACCATAAATCTCCTGTGTTCTTTGGTGAGACAAATCTGAAGAGCATGAAAATCACGCTCACTCCACGACCTCCATCTCCTACTCTGAAGGAGAGTGTTCTTATGGAGAAGGCCTCAAGAAGAGGAACCACCATTGAGATTCTTGAGAAAGAGCTTCAGGGGGATATCAGAAAAGAAGAGTTTAAGCCCTCCAAGCCATCCCCTCAACAGAAAAGGAAGAAGCTCCCTGTCAGGAGTTCAGCAAAGGTGTCTCTGGAAGCTACGAATTTGCACACTCAGACATCTGAACCTGTTCAGAAGGCTTTGCAAAAGCCATCTGAAATTGTGGGTCAGGGTTCTGAAGGTGTAAAAGCTCTACTCCTAAGCCTACTTCTGAAACAGAAGGAAAGGCTCATGAGGAAGAGGTAGCTAAGATTGCTGATCCTGAGGCTTTGGCAGCAGCACCTCTGGCTGCATGCCCTTCTGATCCTGAGCTTATTCAAGTAGCAGCACTTGCTACTGCCTTGGAGCATGAAGAAATGGAGAAGAAGGCTGAGCAAGAAAAGACTGATTATGCTCTTGCAGTAGCCTCTCAGACAGCTCTTGAACCCTCTGTTAGAATCATAAGGAGCATTGCTAGTCAACTGGAGGAAATGGATGAGGCTGGCAAGTATCAAAACTTTGTCAAAGCAAACTTGTTCTTCAAGAAAAGAAGAGAAGAGAAGCAAGCTGAAAAGAAAAGGAGAAGGAACCTGAGAAAGCTAAACCTCCTGGGAAAAGGATGAGGGTGAGGTTTGATAATGTGACTCCATCACCATTCATCACCTGAGAAGAAAATAGTAGAGGAGAAAGAAGAAGAAGCACCCCCTTCACCTCCCTCATCACCACCATCTTCACCATCATCATCTTCAGAATCCACTCAGTCTGAAGCTCCACAGATGAACATCAGCAAGGTGACAGCTCTGAAGTATGGAAAGGAAGCATGCTGCCTGAGCATATAAGGCTAGGACCCAAAAGTAGGGACTTCATCACAGAGCCTACATTTGATCCTTACGTTTTTCCTTTCACCAAGCATCAATATGATGAAGCTGCTGAAGTACCCCACAAAAAGTATGAGGAACCTTTCCTTGAGAGAGTCAGAGTCCCCAAGTTCCCCAACTTATATGAAGAACTTCAGTTTTTCATAAATGCTCCCCCCATCTCTCTTCACCATGGACTTATCAAGCACACTGCTGCTGAAGAAAGGGCAAGTATCAAGGCAGATCAGATCAACTTTATTCAGGACAGATTGAGAAGATCAGAAAGAGTGGGGTTCCACCTGCTCATAAGTGGGCTCCTCTTAACCCCTTCTCTGATGACTGTCTCAAATTGTCTAATGAAGAATGGTGTTTTGTAAAGCATCTTTCTACAGAAGATGAACTTTTTGAGAGGGACTACATGAGGTTTGTTGGTATGAGAGGCTATAGGCCACCTAGAATAATATCCATCAGGCCAACCACAGAGATTCTGGTGCAACCTGACATAATTGTTCCTAGGTACCCCCTGGAAGAAGGCCCTGCTGACAAGTTCAAGGAACCCAAGGCTTATCCAGCTTTCCAGCACAAGTCTGAACCTTAAACTCCAACAAAATGGAAGAAGCTAGCTGCTCTGATCAAAAGACAAGGTGGAGGATTAGATCACATCTACAGGGATTGGGTTTGGTCATCCTACTGGAAAATCCGAGAGGATGCTGGATCCTCTTCTGGAACTGCAGGACCAGATGATGACTCCATAACAGACTATGGTACCTCCATAAATGTGCAATATCAGTATATCAGAGGCAGATTCCCCCCTTTATCTGAACCCTTCAATGAAGATTGGCAGCTAATCAACCCTATCGGAACTTTCTTCTTTCCTGTGAGTCATCCAGAAGATTATGGGCTGCATAAAGGATTCGATCTGCTCAGATTCGTTTGCAGGCACATTCAAATCATTCTATATGAAGTGGAACTGGATCCTGAGGAAGAGAACAGGAAGCTGAGGCTTAAAGTGAAGAGATTGGAGGAAAGAAATGCTATCCTTGCTGCTAAGCACAATCAAATTCTTCAAGAGCAACAGCAAATCAGAAGTGGGCAAGAAGAATTGAAGACTGCTGTCATTTCTCAGATTGACAAGGCAAAGGAAGAATTGATCTCCTTTATGAAAGAGACATTGCTGTGAAGAAAGATGGATAGTCTATGATGTTTAGCCATGTTTGTTGTTAACTTCATTTTGAGTGGTTAATTTCTGATATATGAACTTTTTCGCCTGATAATACATTCAGTTTATTCTAATGAATGCTTTTATCTCAATGTTTTCACTGTGATTATTTTGTGGTTATGCTATGAAATTCCCTTTTGATTGATGACAAAAGGGGGAGTATTAAAACTAATATAATCTGAAGTAATTACAGGTCTCAGGGGGAGTAATTGATCAGAATCTGTTTGAGAAATCATTATCTGAGGGGGAGTTATCTCTGTTTAACTTTATCTTATTTAAAACACCTTTTAGATTTCCTTATTTTAAACAAATTTGTCATCATTAAAAAGGGGGAGAATGTTGAGTCTCAAAAATATCATAAGGTAAATTATGATGTTTTAGATAGCTCACTTCCCAAGTTTTAATGCTTAACAAATTTGGGTTAAAATACTTATCATAGATACATAAACGTTTAATGATTTATCTATGATTTCAACAAGCCATTCTGAACTTATATAAAGACTCACTGAAGTGCTTTCAACCTGTCTAAAGTATTAAGCTTTCTGAAGGATCAACCTGTCTGAAGTGTCGAAGCCGTCTGAAGTCTCATATATGACGTGGCATCTTTGCTAAAGTCTGTGAAGACATCTCTGAAATTCTGCTGAGTCAAGCGTTCTCTGCTGCACGTACCTTTTCAACAATATTTATGGCAAGGAACACAGAGACCTTTCCTGGTATTTTTGAATTTCATACACCACCGAGGAAATCTCTGCAACGCAGTCTTTGCAGCAACAATAGTGGCAACTTTTTGTCAGCAGCAACCTTGTACCGTGTCAGAGAAATCAGATCTCTCAGAAGCATGTCTCACAACGGATTAAATAGCATTTAATGCTATCTCTAAACGGTGGTATTTCAACGGATTGAAGATTGGTTATAAATACCCCTTCATGAAGACCATCAACAGTGAGTGATCACAAATACAAGAAAGCCTAAGAGAAACATTACACTGCAAGTTTTTACTCTGTAAAAACAATCTGATATTACTCCTCTGTACATCATTTGTATATCCTGAGCATACCTCAGTTTTATTGTACATTGTATCTGTTTAAGCTTCAAACTTGTGTAGTTTAAAAGCTTAGACATATCTCTTTGTAAAAATTGTCCTTGATCCTGGAGAGTCTTGTCTGTAAAAGAATACTTGGTTGTAGAGCCTGAAGAGGCTTGTCTGTAAAAGAATACTTGGTTGTAGAGCCTGGAGAGGCTTGTCTGTAAAAGAATACTTGGTTGTAAAGCCTGAAGAGGCTTTACTGGAAAAGAATACTTGTAATTTGGTGAAGATTAAGAGAAAATCCAAGTGCTAGTTGGCATTGGGACTGGACGTAGCTCACAGTGGTAGTGAGTGAACCAGGATAATTTCCTTGGCTAAGTTTTCTTTCCCTTATCTCTTGTCAATTTATTTATATAATCGAAGGGTGTTGAAAATTGTTCTGATAATTTTAAAAGCACGAAACCTTTTAAAAGATTTTTTCAGAACCCTTCTTAAGAAACTTCAGACAGTCTCTTAAACCTGTTGAAACTGTTTTAAACTTAGCCATTGCGAAAAACTTCCATAAATTATTAAGAAACACTATTCAACCCCCCTTCTAGTGTTTCCCTGTGTTTCTATAGAAGAAGCAAAGGAAAACAAGAGAAGGAACTCTGGAACGCGTTGAGGCAGAGATCAAATCATCTTGGATGATGGATGGAATGATGAGTAAGGGAAAGGGTTCATCTGAAAACCCGTTTCTCTACACTTGGACCATGGTGATCTTGTTGCATCACAATTGGACTGGAAGACCACTGGGAGATCCCAGAATAGCCAATCTTATGATAGGAACCACTTCAAATGTGGTCCTTGGGATTAAGGTTGTGGCTGGTGGTCGAAATACAGTCTTAAATGATGCATCTCCACTGTTTCAGTTGTCACAAGGGGAATGCATGTGGATTGCACGGTTGGGAGGAGAACACAGGCTCAAGAGGCACTTCTAAGGCTTTACAGCCAAGGAAGCAAGGGTAGCTCTGAAAGAGATGAATGAAGCTACGGGCTATGCCTCAGCCTTCATAAGAATCCAGAGATGTAGCTACGATAAATGTATTTGTGGTTTTCAAAATTTTCTTTTGTAAATAAAAGTTCTTTTTCTCTCAATGTATCTTTGTTTGATTTGAATGTAATTTCTTTTATTTTAGAATGTGTTTCTGTACATATTTGTATGTCTCTGTTTTTGTTTAGAATCTCTTGTTTAAAGTAGATATAGAACTTCTAATATTAATAATTCTCTTAAGTCAATCAACTAATAACAATCAGTATCTAAAAGTTTTCTTTTTCTTCCTAATAGTTGATATCTGTGATTATTGGTAACAATAAGATCGTTTTAACAATTGGATTTACTTTCATAATAACAACATCTCATCTAATTTCTTATAACAGTGATTTGCTTCTACCAATTTGGTATAAAAATTCAGAAAGTTAATAACAAAAAGGGGGGAGAATGAATATAACAAAACCTTTTAATCTATGAAAAAAGGGGGAGAAATATATATAACTTGTTCAAAATGTATTAAGTTCAAAAAACTCAGAAGATAAAGATTTAGAAGATAACAATTGGTAACAGTAACACTTAATAAGAAACTCAGAAGATAACAAGCATTCAAAAACTCTTAAGAAAACATAACAGTTAAACTCTAACATAGTGGTATCTGTGAACCATTAAAATTTATCTAAAAATTGATAATCCATCTAAATATTGGTATCTGTGATTATCCAAAAATTGATATCTGTGAAGAATTAAAATTTTGAATCTTAAATATAATTAACAAATAACAAATGGTGAAACTAAAATAATTATCAAGTGATATCTAAAAAGCATTAACATCTGGTGAAATTTAATAACATTTGGTATTTGTGTTAAGAAGAATAACAAGTGGTATCTAACATTGTTTTTTTGTATCTAAAAGACTAATAACTGATCTCTAAGAAGTTAACAATTAGCTTTAAAAATTTTAATGTTCTTCTCAGGGGGAGTAATGTAGATAGGGGGAGCCTTCTATTTACTTAACCTTCTTTCCTTAAAACATTTTGTAAGTTAAACATATCTTATTTGTCATCATTAAAAAGGGGGAGATTGTGAAGTCTATAAATCAGTTTGAGCATTCAAACTTGACTTAAGACTTAGCATCTTGAAGTTTTAATGATTAACAAATAAGATTATATAAGCAGATTCTACTGAGAAAGGTATTGTTTTGTTGATTGTGTTCCAGGTAGGAATATTCATCTCAAATAAACATCAGAAGAAGAAGAAGAAAGAAGAAGAAGAAGAAGAGAAGATCAGAATAATATCAGAAAAAGAAGAAGAAGAGGAAGACCAGAGCAAATCAGAAGAAGATCAGTACAATTTAGAAGATCAGAAGAAGAAGAATAAGTTAGATGAAGACCAGAACAGATCAGAAGAAGAAGATGTTAGGAATATGCACTAGAGACTTATATGTTTATGAACATCCATCACTTGTATCATGTTATTTATAAAGGCAACTTATTCTTTTAGAATATAATTAATGTTCGTAGAATAGTAAGCTTAAACTTCATAAGAAATCAAGTAGATGACTTGATCGTGAGATCTTATGAAGAGCTATTCTTAAATAGTCCCTAGTCAATTATCATCTTAGGATAAAGATTCATTTAGACTAGTATGTGAGTTCATTGATGATCGCATATCACAGATCATGGATATGAGATATCATGCGCTCACATAGGTACACATTAAGAGTAATGGTGTACTGGACAGACCCACCTTAAGAACGTTGCATGGGTTGTTACATAAGTGTCATGAACGTTTCTTAAATTAATAAATGTTATATGAAGTCCTTCAACCTGAAATCACTACGATTCCTACATAAGGAATTATATGTTTTAATTATCATCAAACGTTACCTGTAACAGGGTAATCATAAAGTTGGTTTTTGGACATATAATAAATTATGTGGTGGAATGTGAGTGCCCTAGATGGGATTTGTCCCTTCTATGTAACAGGAGTTATATCTGTAGGCCTCTTGATAAAGTGAGACTGAAAAATGCATGGCCATGCTCGGGAGGATAAACATGAGATGTTTATTTTCTGTACAGTCTACTTGGGGATCAAGAAAATAAATTGAAACTATACAAGGTGACACAATCCATGCCTTTGTGTTCAATTAGATATTTGGACAAAGGGACAGATCATATAAATTATTATCATAAAATAGGATTTATCAAGTTTATTGATAATCTCAATATTTGGATAGTGATGTGTGCTAGATACCGCTCACTATTTATGATAGTAAATATAAAAGAGTTTTATTTTAATATTATAACCAAATATTAAAAGCCTATTGGGTCACACGCATTACAACAAGCCATAGGAAAGGATAATAATTCTAATTAAATTAAATATAGAATTATTACATAATGGGCCATGCCCATAAGTGTGAGGGTCAAGTGAGTGAGGGGTAAAACCCTAGCCACCACTCTATAAATAGAGCATAAGATGCACTACCCTAGATACACACATGAGCAATCGCTTCTTACTTTCTAAGCTACTAGCAGAGCTGAGGAGGGTAATCTAGTTTGGCTGTTGGCGTGGATACCAATAGAGACGTGGCTACACTTGCCTCGTTTATAATCCTAATAAGGTACGACCTTTCGTTTCAATACCTTTTATGTCTTGATTTGTGTTTTCACAAAAACGATTATAACACGGGAGGGAATCCATTTATTTCCGCTGCACCCTGACCACTTGTTGATTCCCTTCAGAAGAAGACAGAAGAAGGACTAGAACAAATCAGAAAAAGAAGAAGATCAGAAGAAAGAAAACGAAGTACGAATCCGAAGATGAGCAACACAAAATCTGAAGACTTGAAATCAAAAGAACGTAGTCTGAAGAACATCTATCATCTGAAGAGCTGAAGCCAAACAAAAGAAATCTGAAAGCTAAAGGCGACAGAATCAAGAATAATATATGAAGAATAGTCAAGCATGAAGAACACCCTATCCAAGGGTGCATATCATTTCAGTATAAGAGCTAGGCATACTTTTCTGCCTCGATCAAAAGATTTGCACAAATAAGGAAATTCTGCAAAAGCTTGCTGCATCTACAACAAAGGAAATACTGCGCACATAGACAAACTGCACCTACTGCTGCCCAAAAGCAAATCAGAAGTATGAACCAGAAAATGACGAAAAAGGTGGTTGAACTAAAGATATTTAATTCAACATCTTTATCCATCTGCGCATCAGAAGAACCAAAAAAGTCAAAAGAAGAACAAGGTCTGAATCGACTGAAGAGAAGAAGCATCTCCTGAAAAAATAAAGAATCTTGCTGAATGAATTCTAAGGATGAAGATGCAAGAAATGGATATGAGAAATAGATGAAATCCAATGAGATATTGGCTGAAGATGAAAGCTTACAAATCGTCTGAAGATATAAAGAGCTTATATCATATGAATATATTCTGGATTCTGAAGACTCTTAATACTTATTACTTGAACAAAAGCCAAATATGAGAAGTCTCAATTAAAGTAAATGTCAGTAGTTCAAATGGCTAAAATATTATTCAATATTAGCAAGGAACTCTGGTCAAGAAAGAAAAGAGTAAGCAACAGTGCAACAGAAGCTGAGTAAAAGAAAGCTTGCACATTTCGGGCTAAAGGACAAACTCAACGGATACATCCTCACATTCACAGAAAGATCAGAGGATCAGAAAAGCAGAAGAAGAGAGATAGAAGAAAAGAAGACATCCATTCAATTAAGGAAACTCTCTCAAGGGTAAAAGAGCTTACCAAGCAGTGTGTCAGAACTAAAGTTTTCTGCACACCTATTTTGCTTAAGAAGAAGCAATCGTTTAGAGAAGCTATTTTCACAACGGCTGCTTGAGCCAGAATCATTTTCTCTCTAACGGTAACCAACAAATCTTCAACGGCTATACTTCATCAGAACATATAAATAGCCTCAAGCAAGACGTTGAAGCAGTTGACCAAAGTGTTAACCAAACTGGGGACTCTGAAGTCCATCAGAGAAATGGCTGAAGATCAATTTCATATTTCACTTAGCCAAATTAGTTGAGGGAGATGTACCTCACATAGAAGACGAGATTGTACTTAATTCATACACTTGTATCTCTGTCTTAACCTTGTACTTAGATTGTAATTGTCTGTATCCTGAGTTAGACTCAGTAATCACTGTGTACAAGAAGAATCTGAGTTTATGTTTCTAACGAACTTAAACTTGGATTAAGTTGTAAACACTTTATGTGTCTGAGAGCCTGGAGAGGCTTGGTGGAATAAAGAATACTCTCTAAGGAGCATGAAGAGGCTTGGTGGAAGAAAGAATACTCTGTGATAGCCCTGGAGAGGCTGGTGTACTCAGTGTTGAGCCTGGAGAGGCTCTGTAAGAAAGAATACTCTGTGTTAAGCCTGGAGAGGCTTGTGTGAAAGAATACTGCATGAGTTGCCTGAAGATGGCAGTTGAAAATGAAAGAATACTTGTGTTGAGCCTGAATAGGCTGTAGAAAGAATACTTGTATCTGTGCTGCAGATAGTGAAAAATCCAGTGGTGGTTGCCCTGGGACTGGATGTAGCTCACTGGTTGGGGTGGGTGAACAGGATAAATTTCTTGGCTAAGTCTTCTTTCCCTTAAACTCTTTTACTTTCAACTTTTATTTCTGAAGGGGTTTGAACAGTATTTTTCATAGTAAACTTAATTCAAACAATTTCAATAAAACAAATTTTCTAAGATAATAAATCATTCAGTTAATTTCATATCATTTGGAGTATCACATAGAATGTACCTTGAAGAACTCCTGATATTAACTCTTTGAATGGGATTTGAAACAGTCTCAGTTCAGAAGTTAGAAGTATACTTCAGACGATGATCAATCATCAGAGGTAGCTCAGAAACAGTTCTGAAAAGATTCTTTGTGGTATCTTCAGAGGTTATCTTGAGATGAATCTGAATGACTTAGATTGGTTAATTAAGAGTCCAAGTAAGTCATCATCCTGTTCTATTTGTCTTAGTCTCTAAGTTCGTGAAAATTTGTCCTTCTTATCTTCCGCATTTATGTATTAACTCTGTTTATAAATTTTCTCTTTATTATGTCTTATTGGATTAGTAATTTATTTTCAAGATTTCCCAAAATGATCAAAATAATCAAAACACTATTCAACCCCCCTTCTAGTGTTGCCTGTGGAACTAACAATTCGTATCAGAGCTCACCTTCGAGTTGAGCATCTAACAAATTCAGAAGGAGTAGATCCTCATAAGATGGAAATCTCACCAAGCTGAAGCAACTCTGAAGAATGATAATGAGAAAAGGAAATCATTTTCTTAAATCCCATTATTCATGAATTAAGGCATCCTTCATAAGGACGCGATGACAAAGGAAAGTACATCTATCTCAAGATCACATACGGGTAACATCTTTCCTATCTTAGTCTAACTTAAAATATAGTTGTGAATTGCTATGTGATTTGCATTAGGTTATTGAATTGTAAATGCATGTGTGTCTATATTTATGTGAAAATTAACTATTGCATGCTAACTGTATTTCATGCACGTATATTATATATATATATATATTTGTATAATAGTTGCAGAGTCATGTATGTTAATAAATGTGATACGACGCAACGTAAATCATTGAATCATCAACCGGCTTCTCATAATCGGCACGATGCACTACTCTCCACACCGTTCAGTGCACGTAACAGTCTCTCATCAATGCTTGAAGCACGCCCGGTTCCCCTATTTAAAAGGATTGGAAGATCAACATGGAAATTACACTTCATTCAATCCTTCTCTAAAAAGCAAAGAGTTTCTCAAGTATCTCTCTCACCGAAAAATTCAACAGTTCTATTTCTCCATGGCAAACATATCAGCATCCTCAAGTAACTTTGCTCCCTCAGTATTTGAAGAGAGAATCATTCCTGTAAGATGGTGAATCTCTCAGACTTTGATGAAGCAGATTACAAGATCTCTGAATACTTCAATGCCGTAGGATGGACTCCATATTTAAACAACATCTCCTGCTCTTGGCATGAGGAAAGTGTGATGGAGTTTTGGGACAATATCAAGATCATATCTGAACCCAACAAGACTGGAATTGAAACGAAGGTTATGGGAAGATCACTGTACGTGGACACCAAAGTAATTGCTAAAGTGATTGGTGTACCAGACAGTGGGGAACAATACTTCCAAAGGTTGGAATCCCTACATGGTGGAACATTTATTCTTGATCAACATCTTTTTGGAGGAAGGCAGATAGCCCCTTTCAGACCTTCTCAGCTTCTGAGCACACCCAGAACCCTCCTTGCTGTACTAAATTGTTGTATTCTTCCCAGAGGAAGAAACAATTTGGTAATAAGTATGATGGAGAGGTTTGTGTTGGGACTTTTGCTGACAAAGAAGATAATCAATCTCCCATGGGTGCTTGTTGTTTCAGATGATTTCAAAGATGAGATGGGGAATGAGGACCTCTACCCTCACAACACCTTGATCATGAAAATTCTCCTGCGCGAGGGATTTCTAGTGGAAAGTCTCTCTGACCAACCATCTCCTGACTTCTTCACTCCGGAAGCATATGCTGAGTTAGACCGGACTCTAGTTGAAAGAGAAGAAGCTCCTGAGAATCAAGTGGTGATTCATCCTCCTTTTGCTCCACGCAATGAAGAAGAAACTGATTCTACCCATTTTGAAGTCTCGTAAAAGGAAAAGGATGATGTTGGGCGCATACCATCTGAAGAAGGTGAATGGCAGGGTTTCCCGGCTTGCAAGAAGACTGAGAGCTGCAGAGAAGGAGCTTCAAAAGCTCAGGGCAGAAAAAGAAAAGACTGACGAGGACCACCTTGATGATCAATGATTTAATTGTGTCCTGTCTTTAAGTGTATTTGCTCTTTGTTTAAAATTTTCTTTAAGTTTAATAAAATTAGATTTTTATTATGAGTCTCTTTGCTCTTAAGTATCCTATCTGTGTGAATGTGCTTTTATCTATGCAATGGTTACTTGAATCCTTGACTTGAGTATCAACAATTGATTTCTCTAACAATTAAAATTAACAATTAACAAATGCTTTAAAATAATTAGATGCTACTGAAAGGTATTCTTGTTGTAATTGATGCAGGAATTAAGATTCATTTTAAAAAGGATATAAACTTATGAAGAAAACATCATCTAATTGAGTTGTTGATTTAATGTCATCTTCTTTTCTGAACCTATTCAGAAGGTTCTCAATGAACTTTACTGAAATTGGGAGTTGGAAATATTAAGGTGATTAATGTCCAACACTCTTAGACTACCTCAAAACTTGAGAGACAAGTATGACAAGATATCATTCTCATTTACTGAACCTGTTCAGAAAGTTCCGAGTGAACTTAATGAAATTGTGGGTCGGGAATGTTAAGATGGTTGATATTCAAATCATAAAAGTCTATCTCAATCCTTGAGGAGTAGGTCTAGATGACTGTTAAAAGAATCTCTTGGAGCACAAAGGACAAAAAGCATACTGGAACACGTTGACAACAAGCAACTTCAGAAGGAGAAAAAGTCTTTGAAGAAAAGTGATTTGTCATAAATGCATTCTTCTATCCAGAGAACAATGAGCAGATCTAATGGTAACATCACTTAGAATATTGTTGTGAAAGTTTGTTGTTATTAAAACCTTTGCTCAAAGGGTCTTGGACCTTACAATAGATACATGTTGATATTCTCCTCCTTGATATAATAGGCCAATAGAATGTTTATAAAACCACTAAATATTCTTATAGAATATTATTGTTTCTACAGTGGAAAGTAAATAAATATATATGTTATTATTTTTTTTTAATTATGGAAAATAAACTTCTTTTGTCATTTTTGGGATTTTTTCCTCAGCTTGATAAGTATTGGGTTTTATAATGTGATATTGTTGACAGTAACTTTGTTGATGTTGAATGATGTTGATGATAGGTTGTTGGATCTCTTAAGATTACGTAATTAGTGTGAATTTATTGTAAAGTTGTATGTCAAACATATCAAAAAATGCATCCATTTTGCATAAGTTGAATGTTGTTTATGAGTAGGCACGTAAGCAAAGGCTGTCTGGTGGGGCTTTAGCCAGTACCAGGGGTTGTTTGGGCCAGCTGTTGTTGGGCCTTGATGATAGGTGGGCGGGTGAATCCCACAAGACTTTGGTAATGCAAACCATAGTCGTGGTAAGCCACTACCCATGACCACTTAGTCCCGACGAATGCAACAATCTTCCATAAGGTTAGGTATGGACTCCACGAATTACCATGTTGTTAGGTCATGTTAAGGGATTGTGACCCACAATAACCGCTCAGTTATTGTTGAAAACCTCCATGGAGTCGTGTCTGCATGTCATTTGCATTTTCATTTTCATTTGCATCATTAACTATTTTAGATAAATTAAAAGAGGTATATAAGATGAATGTCATATCTGTTGAACTGTTGTCATTGTTAGGGAAGATACAATGCCATTAATCTGGCTTGAAAAGATATGTGATTTTTATATATATTATTAAGAGAGCTGACACTTATTTGTTTGTGTGTGACTACAATGATCGTGTTTCTTGATAATGAAGAGATTGTTGAGGAGTATGAAGCATGTGGCTAATGCTTGATGCTTAAGAGCTATTTTTTGGAGTTGTAGCATGGATCAGCTTAGGATCTCTTTTTGAGTTGTTTCATTTTGATGTTATTAACGCTTGTTTTACCTCTATGGATTTAATAGTTCACAGTGTCATAAGGCACATAGTTGACCTTAGAATAATTTTATTCAGTTTGAGACTTTATGTATGATTTCTCTTGTATGTTTATGATGTTTTTAATTGAATTAGAGTAGAACTTCCGCGTTGCTTAGTGTGTTGTCATGTGACGGTCAGTCAGGTCGTTACATTTATAATTATATTTTGGAATTATATTATGAACTATTTTGAAAATTTAAATTTTTCTGTAATTATTTATTTGATAAAATTAATGGTGTTACAAGCTACATGCCGGAATGCTTCATCCTTTCCGAGATTGGTTCCACCAAAGACACAGATGTTGTGGAATCTGCGTGTAGATAGTCCTGTAGTTTCTTTAAAGAAAGATTTTTTTTTGTACCAATCATTTGTGAGAGTGAGAATTTATAAAGATGAAATAACTTGTACAAAGATCAAATTTTCAGTTTTTTTATTAAGTGTTAGTCGGTGAAAAGACAAGTAAGTATAAGCGAAGATACGCGTGAATTATAAAGTAAAAAAGAAACAACTGGAAAAAAACTCAACTAATTAAAGACATGCGTGAATTATAAAGTAAAAAAGATACAACTAAAAAGAATTCAAAGATGCGCATGCATATGAACAGTAGTTGTTAATATCATACCAAGTGTGATTCCATGTATATATTTTCATACATTCACATTTCAAAATTCAACAAAATAAAAGAAGGGAAGAGGGTCAAGGTCACCCTCACTCTAGCCACCAATTCTACTAGAGTTTCATGGGTTCTTTCCTCTTATTTAAGCTTCCTAAGCTCCCAAATATGGTGATGGGTTTTTGGGTATGTGAGGATATAATTCATACTAAATAAGTGTTTGAAAAGAAATTTTACATTGTAAAAGATTTACAATAAAAATATAAAAACATATTCTACACAAAGCATAACATATTTAAAGATAAAATGTGTTTGATGAAAAAAAAGAAGTTTGATGAAATCCAAACAGATATTTAAAATTGAATTGAAGATAAGTGTGGAAAATATTTCAAAACTATTGATCATAACTAATTAATAAATAATGAACAACCAAATTAATAAACCAAACATATTTAAAGAAAAATATTTCGCAAGCACTATCTAAAACATTCATATCCATTTAAAAGTCCCAATGTAGTAGTAGTGTATGTTAGTAGTAGTAGCCGAGAGTTACTCGGGTTTCCAAAATAAAGGCTCGAACCCTACACTTTTACTGATAGTCTAGGAGTTATTTGAGCTTCAAAAATAAAAGTGAGTTCTACATTTTTACAAACTTGTGCGGACTGGTCGGACTAGCCCATTTTACCGACTCTAGGCAAAATCATGTTAGGTCGATCCAAATCTTAAGCATTCTTGTTCATCGACGCTTTCCACATAAAAAACACATATCAACCATGTGAGTTGCTTTTAACACCTCTTTTTACTATTTGCACCCTTATATTGTTTGAAACTTTTAAAATTAGTGTGAGTAGAGTATTATGTGAAAAAATTTCAAAAAGGGTAAGGTGCGAATAGCAAAAAGGGAGTGCTAAAAGCAACTCCCATGAGCTATTTGACCAAATTAAAAAAACTCCTATCACGTATGAGTATTACCTTAAAATGCAAACAACTTAATGTATATTTATTTATGATTTTTCTTAAAACTAAACAACCGTTTGGGCTAAAATTAATCTTAACTAAACAAATGGTCAAGGTATCAATATCGAAACAATGAGAATTCTTATGAACATTATAACCATTTAATGAAAAGACTCATGCTTAAGCACAACAAACACACACTCTCTCTCTCTCACATAAATATAAAAAAACTCATGCTTGATCTCACTTCGACCGAACATTTTCAACCTAACATACTCCCAAACTTTACCAAAGAATAATACAATTGAAAAACAAGAATACAAGATTTGGGGATCAAAGAAGAGTCCATACGTGATTATTGAAAATTATCTATAGCTTAGTATTTTGTATTAAATAAAATGTGTTAATATGCAAGGTTGTCACACATGTATAATGAAATGCAATGTAAAAGACTATAGGTGTGTTTGGTAAAATAAGCTAATAAGTTTGATAAGCTAGCTTCTAGCTTATAAATTAACTATTAGCTGAAAAGGTCCAAGCTTATAAGATAGTTCATTGAATTAAAAATGTTTGGTAAAATTAGCTGATGAGCTAGGTAATAAATGTAAAATGACATAAAAAGAACACAAATAGAAAACTGTATTAAAATATGAGGGATAAAAGTGAAAGAAAAATAAATAAGCTACAAGCTATAAGCTAAGTCTTCGTTTGGTTCGGCTTTTTCCAGGCTTGTAAGTTACTTAAAAGTTAAAGTTAAAAATAAGAGCTTTCAAAAATAAAGTAAAGCTATTTGGCTATTTTAATTTTTTTAACTTAAAAGGCTACTTTTAAACTAAAAGTTGTTTGGTAAGATATTTTAATAAAAAATATTTTATTTTATTTAAAATTAACATAAAGAATATTGAATTATAAAATTATAAATATTTTTAATTAATGAATTATTTTAAAAACTATGAATAAAAAAGAAAAAGATTTTTTTTATGTTCACTAGATAGTATTTTCATAATAAAAATATAAAAAAATTATATAATACAGATAAAAATTCAATATAATCGAATTTTGTTTTGTAAAAATATATAATAGAAATATCATATTATATAATTTGTTTTAAAAAAAAGTTTGGGGAGAAAAATCCCTCCATTAAAAGGAAAGAAGAAATCGAAGATTGACAAAGCATTTCAACCATTGATTGGTTACATATACCATATAATCTTCAAAATAAAAGACATGTATAATAATTTAATCTTCAAATTAAAAGAATTGTTAATTTCCTCTTGATTTATGTGAGATGGACTCGGGCATGTTCATAGGGATTTTTAGGAAAGTAAAAAAAATAAAGAAAAACTTTAATAATATGAGAATACAGTCTTGCATGAATCAAAGAGTGCTCCTCATAAAATAAGCTCGTGTAAAGCTAAAAAAACTTGTTTTTAAATAAGTTCTTTTTCTTCTCATAAAATAAACAGCTTTTTTATGTCAAGAGCTTTTGAATAAAAGTGTTTGGCACAACTCCTTTTTAAGGAGAAGAAAAGCCAAAAATAAGCTCGATCAAACACACTAATTAAAGTAACTTGTAGTTTGTAAGCTAGAAACTCCTAATATAAGCTAGTAACTTGTGTCTTATCAAACACTTTTATGTTGGTCAAACTAGCTAGTCGTTACTTTAATTACCTTACCAAAGACACTCTATACTCTATGACTTTCTTTCTATATTTAATTAAGTGTGTAATCAATCACCTCCATTTTGGTTGTCAAACTTGTTTCTCAGATGAGATGCTTTTATATATCATAAAGAAAACGATAAAAAAAACTTTAGAGTCTAAACCCTAAAACACTCTTAGATAGCTAATTGGTTAGGTAAAAGGCTATAATCCATAGTTTAGTCCAGGATAATTAAGATAATGGGCTGAGTTATCACTAACTTAAGACAAGAAGCAGCCAATATTAAAATAGCTGGGTATAAGAAAATAATAAACACAACAGCTCGTTTCAGATTCAAACTGACAGCAAAGTTAGATCGACCATATCTTGGGCTAAAGTATTCAAATGTAAGAGATCACAAATTGAGAGGATATTTTAGACTAGAATTATCAAATCATCTGAACTGCCCAAAATATAAAAGCAAATATGACACAAACTCGAAGTAGGAGAATAAAACTAGTACAACATTAATATGACATAAATTAGTACGCAAATATGGCAGTCCGGTGTAGCGTACTAATTTATCTACAATTTTGTCTGCTGATGTTTATTTTACCTTACTAATTCAGGAAAAGGTAAAATAACATTTTAGTCCCTATAAAATACCCTGAATTTTGATTTTCGTCCCTAGAAAATTTTTCTTTTTTATTTGATCCTTATAAAATATTTAAGCTATTTTTTTAGTCCTTGCTGTTGATTAACTATTAATTACGAATGTGTCGAATACCCATCACAATTAATAATAATATATATTGTACCCTGGCACATTATACAACCGTGTTAGCCTCCTTAAACATTCAAAGACTATTTGTGATATATATGAACGAAGAAATGTACAAAGAATTTCAGTTAAAATTAACCATAAAATTTAACTCTCTAAATAAGTTTAAGGAAGCTAACATTCTTATATAATGTGCTAGGGTAATTCTGAAGTATTGTTGATTATTATGGGCGTTCGACATATCCACAATTAACAGTAGAATCAACATCAGGGACTAAAAATATAGCATAAATATTTTAGAATGATAAAATTAAAAAGAAAAATTTTCCAGAGACAAAAATCAAAACTCAGATATTTTATAGGGGCTAAAATCCTATTTTACCCTTCAGGAAAATTAATCAAAATTTGGATGAGGAAACACAGTAAAAGGTAGTGCCGGTGAATTGTGCAACTAAGGCCAGCTAGCAGATGTACTGTAGATTTAATCCCCCAAAAAAAACAAAAAATACATTTTTTTCTATGTTGATTTCAGTATATTAGTAATTTTGAATCTTCAAGACATCTTTTCATTGTGCAAACTACAAAGAATCCAAAACTCAACCCCGTAACTTGCACTTGTACAGACAACTCTCTCCCAATCAAGATTTGGTAGAAAATGGGGGCAGATTGCAGCCAATGAGGGGAAGAAAGAAAGTAAAGAGTGCAGAGTGCAGACAATCCGTTCATACAAGGTACCAACTCAACTTAATTCTCCTGAAACTGATGACCACAGCGGGTGCATGTGTAGAAAGTGGTTTGCCCTTCATCAGCTGATCTCATCTGAAATAAGATTCAAATACATAAAATTGGAGTACTAAATAAGCTTCATATTAAATTGGCAAAACTTTATTATGAGGTCTAATAATACCTGTCTGGTATAAAAGTTAGCTTCATCATGGCCACATTTTTCACATTTTTTGTTGACCTGTGAAGAAATAATAACATAAAAAATATGTAAGTATCTCTGCTTAAGCATCATGCCATTAAATATATATTGCAGGATGCATTACCCTAGACAATTGCACTTTCTGTTCTTCAATTATTTCGATTCCTAGCTCTCTTCTGATATCCTGCCAATCACAAGGGTACATAAGGAACATTTTCCAATAATCTATACAATGTGAGTATGTTCGTGCTTACAATGACATCACAAATTTTTCTACATTGACATCAAATCCTAAACCTAGGTCCAGATTTCAAAAAGGCTAAATAATTGATTCTCTCACAATAGTGATATTTTCACCAATTCCCACCAAGACAGAGCAAGTCAAGGTATCTAAACCTGTCCTTTACTTGCATATGCCAGAAAAATGAAATAAAATCTGTAACTTTATCATGGATTTGTGATTCATATGTATCAAAGTTATGGTGGAGGTGGACTATTAAGTGGCAGAACATAGTCATATGATCTATTTAGGTGATAGAAATAATTTATTTAACCAAATCAGTAAAAATATGATCTGCTGCTATTCTAAAGCATACCTCAGCAGAAATTGTGTAACTTATTTCCTTTCCATGAATATCTGAAGACAAGAACATTCAATTAGGAAGCAAATAACATTAACAGAAGAAATTTATATTTATGCAATGGGATTTCTAAACACCAAAAAAAAAATACAGCAAGTTCACTTGAGCTCAACATGCACCCATACACTAAAAAATTCAAAAAATATGCAAGCAAGGTAGAACTAGACACACATTCTTGCACCCAGCCAATGTAGTTAAAATCGACGATTTTACGTGCGATTTTATGATTTTTTTCAAGCTGAGCGAGTTCGTGCAGGAGAAAGATCGTAATCGTGCCAGGATCGTAAAATCGTAGTGTAAGATCGTAAAAACGATCGATCCCACCGAGTTAGCTAACCTGCCAAGTTTAAATTCCAGAATACGATTTGTGCCCTAATTCTTCTTCGACTGCGCCTTTCTTCTTCTTCTTTGTTGCGATTGTGCGCGTTTCTTCTCTGTAGCTGCTTCGTCGTCCTCTGCGCGCGTCTTCTTCTGTCTCTATGTCGTCTTCTTCTCTGTTGCTGGTGCCGCATCTGAGCGCGTCTTCTTCTCTGTAGCTGCATCGTCTTCCTCTGCGCGCGTCGTCCTCTGTCTCTGCGTCGTCTTCCTCTGCTTGTGCGACTGCAGACTGCAGTGGTTCGTTTTCTGTTCTCTAAATCTTGCGTCTTCTCCTGTGTTTATGCTGAATTCATTTTTCTTCTCTGAATTCGTTTTCTGTTCTGTGTTCATGCTGAATTCGTTTTTCTTCTCTGAATTCGTTTTCTGTTCTCTAAAACTTGTCTCTGTTTTGTTTGTTCTCTGTCTCTGTTTATGCTAGAGTAGACTACTGTTGCAGTTTTATGTACTTGGCACTTTGTTTATGGCTTGTATTTGGTTATTTTCCTATGTTATGTTTGACAATGCATTTTGAATTTAAGCCTTGAAGGATTTAATTTCTCATTTACAGGTATTTTGTATGCATATATATGAATTTATAAGCTTACAACATATATATAAATATGAATTAGGTTTTTTGTAGGATCTTACGATCCGTGTTACGATCCCACGTTCTACGATCTTGGGACCCCTTTCCGATCCTGAGTAAGATTTCGATCTTAACTACCTACCCAGCACTACAGAGATTGGTTCTGCAAATTCCACTCCATGTCTTCCAAAGTTTGATATATGAATCATGGAAAAACTTTTATATATCATGTCTACATTTGGTGAGCCTTACACAGGACATGAATGATGAATCACACAAAAAAAGATGAAGAACAAAAAGGAGGAAAAGAACACATTACTGTTACTTCCACCTCTACACCCATGTAATACTAGCAAAATACACACACAGAGAGAGATAAATATAATATCATATGTGTGTTGTTAACATAAAACACCACAGCAGGCATCTCGTAAAAGCATAAGCATTAAATTAAATATATTTACCACAACTCAACAAGGGCACACATATCCCTGAATACCCAATTTTCATTTTCATAAGCTGGAAATTAAGAAATTAATAAGCTATTCGCTCAACCATGGAAGCAAAAACAATCTTGACAAGTTCGAAACACATAACAAGCGCAAAATATAATTCGGAAAGAAATAAGAGAAAAAAAGCTTTTGCCTTCAATATTTCGCCTGATTTTGCACAAGGGGCATTCTGCATAATCGGTTGAAGGGACTGTTAGCATTGTCCCACACAAATGACAGAACAAGAAATCGCGCCCACGAGAATAAGCCATTGCAGCAGAACGATGTCGTTTCTGTAGAAAACACACTATTTCTAGCTTCCAAGGTTACAATAGGGTTGCTGAAGTATGAAGTGAGTGTGTGAAAAGATGAAGCACCTACATAAAACACAAACCTGATTATACATTTAATTTTGGGTCCATCATAGACACACACACACATATATATTACATTACATAAATAAAAGTTGAAACACAATTCTATGAATTTAATCATATCAACTTGGGCAGGTCTATGAAATTGTTGTCTATTCTTATAGTCACATAAAAAAAACCTCACTATTTTAATCCTCGTTTGGAGTTCACCAGAACTGCCCAGAAGCTCCAAGGTGCTTCTCTGAAAAGCCAGTTAGCGCTGGCAGCAACTTAGGGATAGTAGCTTGTTTATCTAGGTGGGGTTTTTGGGGTTGTGAAGACTGAAGACTTTGAGTTAGGGTTTTTCATTTCAGCAGCACTGTACTTGAATGTTTGGGCTAGCTGTTCAAACTAGTGAGTCACCAGTTGACTCGGTATATATTACAAAAATATAAAAGAAATTAACATAGGTAAAAGTTACAATACATTCAGATTTGCACTTTTTCTAAGCTAAATTTAGAATACATTCATTCCATATTTGCAATTAGAAGGCATAATCAATTTGCAATTAGAATCCGAAATGGAATCCAGTAATAGTAAGACTATGAGAGCATCGGTGGGTATCAATTTGCAATCTAGAGTACGTACAATGATACATTCATTCACATATTTTCATTCCTTTCTCATGGGCCATGGCTATTTGGAATCAAGTAGCAGCAAAAGTGTGGAACTGTGAGAGAACAAAGTATCAATTTTCAATTTAGAATACAAACATTCATTCACAGCTTTTCATGACCCCTTGGAGAGCAACAGAGTAACAACAAAAATCTGAACCTCACTCGTGATAAAGGACACATAAAAGAAACATACCCGTTGGAGCAAGAGGTGAGACAATAGCTGCAGGTTCAGGCAGCGCCGGAGATGGAGCTCACTGCTCACTGCTCACGCGACGAGCAGCGCCGGATATTGACGTTGCGCGACGGACAAATGCAGGAGAAGAAGCTTCACAGCAGCGCGCGACGGAGAACTGCTTATGGCGCCCAACAGACGGAGGACTGGCACGGCGACACGACGGCGCGAACGAGCTTCGTGCGGCAGCTTCGATGACCACCGGGTCCTAAACCTGAGTTCTTAGAGAGTTAGGGTTTTAATAACAATAAATACGTAATTTTAAGAAAATTATAAGATATGAAAATATAATATGATGAGTCAAAAAAAAATATAATATGAAATTTAAAATATGCAAGATAATTAATATCAATATTAAAGTCTATTTTTATATTTTTAATTAATATTAAAAAAATGTAATTTTTATTACAGTAATTATTTAATTATGGCAGTATTTTTTTCTTTCCTTTACGTTGATAATAATTGTAATAATTATTTAATTATAGTAATTATATCAATTATCAATATCAATATTAAAGCCTATTTTTACATTTTCAATATTTAAAAAAGTATAACTTTTGTTATAATAATTATTTAATTATGTACGTCAAAAAAATTATTTAATTATGGGATCTCCTTATTTTTCCCTTATTTACATTTTAGTTTTAAAATTTATCATATTAAAAAGAAGCTACAACTTTTGCTAAATTATAGTAATTATAATAATAATTTAATTATAGTAATTATATAAAATATAAAATATGAATTTGTTTTCCCCTTATTTAGATTTGAAGCAATGGGTCGATTAATTGAGAAACATAATCTGAACATTCATATAAAAAAAAACTGAAAAATGAATGTAATAAATGACTATTAAATATTAGTAATAATGAAGGTGTATTTGGCAAAATTAGATGATAAACTAGTTGGTAGTTGATAAGCTCCGAGCTGATAAGCTAACTTATTTAATTAGAAGTGTTTGGTACAACCAGTTGATAAGTTTGTTGGTAAATGTAAAAATGACATAAAATGACATAATTTTATAAGTTTTGTTATATAAATTCTATTTGTGTTTTTTAAACAAAAATTAATGTTATTATACAATTATAATTTTAGATTTTTTAAAAAATAATTAAATTCTTATTAAACCTTTTACTGATAAAATATTTAATTAAAAATTAAAACAAATAGTGAAATTAAAAAAATAAATATTATAATATAAAAGAAATTTCATAAAATAGTGAAAAGAAAATAAAAATTTAATTAATTCGTAATTTTTAAATTACTTATTATATAGGTAATAATAGGTAAAAAGAAATTGAAAGGTTTTTGTCATTAGATTTGGAAATAGATAATAATAGGTAAAAAATTAAAAATAATAAGGGAAATATATTAGAATATAAGGGATGATGATGGAAGAAAATTAAATAAGCTACAAGCTATAAGCTAGGTAAAGCAGCTTGTATCTTATAAGCTAGAAGCTCGTAAAATAAGCTACTTTGAGGTAGCTTACCAAACATTTTTGTATTGGTCAAACTAGCTTATAAGCTAGTCAAATAAGCTAGTAGCTAGCTTATTGACATTGTCAAACACACTCATAGGGTGTGTTTGGCAAAACTAGCTGATAAGCTCCTAACTTATAAGTTCCGAGCTAATAAGCTAGCTTATTAAATTAGAAGTGTTTGGTAAAACTAACTAATAAGCTAGTTGGTAAATGTAAAAGGACATAAAAGGACATAATTACATAAGTTTTATTATATAAATTGTATTTGTCTTTTCTAGACAAAAATATATTATTATGTAATTATAACTTTAGAATTAAAAAATAATTAAATTTTTATTAAACTTTTTAATTATAAAATGTTTAATTAAAAATTAAAATAAATAGTGAAATTGATAAGGGTTGAACCAATTAATATTTCGGCAACATTAGATTATATTTTCGCTTTTTATTTTATCAATTCTCCCAAATCTTAAATATAAGTGTAGTGTTTATATTCAATGATATTTTATCACATGTTATTCAATACTATTTATTTTTTGTTGTCAACTCCTATTGTTAATCATATAAGTATTTTGTTTTGTAATTAGAGTCATTTATAATTATGCCCATTAAATGCGTTTATCATTTCACCTCCTGGGGAACTTATTATTCACTAAATAAAAACCTTTACATGCAACATGTTCTCTTGAATGGAACTAGTGTTCTACTCGTGCGATGCATGGTATTATAACTCAAATAAATTATTAACATTGAATGCTAAAGTATGTTAAATAAATTATGACCATCATTATTATTTTTTAATATTGATTTCATAATTCATATTTTTTAGCATAAATAAACAATAAAACTACAAAATATAACTAAATGTGGAATATGAAATAACAAACACTTACAATTACAAATCCAAAGTCTGAGAGGTATAGTGTCATTTAAATTTTTTGAAAAACCTCTTTATACACTATATTTTTTGTAACATTATAACACTTAAAATTATCACCACATATAAGAATCCTAAGTCTTTGTCGAGACTTAACCCTGGAGACAGCAACATATAATTGATCGTGGGAGAAAATAGGTTTTGGTAGATAGACACCAACATGTGACAATGTTTGGCCTTGACTTTTATTAATGGTCATAGAAAAACAAAGAGTTAATGGAAATTGTCTTCGTTGAAACTTCAATGGGGTGAGATGATCTGAGGGAATTAAATTCATCAAAGGAATAAAAATCTTTGTTCCCAAATGTCTTCCACTAATAACTATTGCTCCAATAACATTGGATCCTAACTCATCAACAACTAATCTTTTTCCATTGCATAGTCCAGCTAATACATCAAGATTCCTCATTAGCATAATAGGTACTCCAACCTTTAAAACCAATTTATGATCAAGAAGTCCAGAACACCTAATACCTTTTAAGAACTCAGTTGTTAATCAATCAACTTGAATCAGAAATTCTTCATCTACCTTTTAACACCTAATACCAACTTCTTCATCTACCTTCTATGTAGAATCAGAACTCAAATGCACCCTTTCTTCTCTAGTAAATAATTTCATCACATATTCATTAATGGAATGAACTACATCTAATGTAGGAGCAAGAATTATTTTATCTTGGAATAAATCAATGTTTCCAAAACTGGAAAGTAAGTTGGGGTAGGCAAAAGCAACAATATCACCTATTGTATCGCTAGTAGAATACAACAGTAGATCCTCTGGTATATCAAAATCAATCTCACCATCACCATAGGTTCCTAAATCACCACCACCTAATGTAAGAATCCAGTCAGCAAATTCTTTAATCTCACGTTGAGTTACAACATTTCCACATCGATCTTTGTAACCTCATATTTTCTGATAGTGTTAAAACTTTGCAATGTTTCCATCGTCGTCATTTAAATTAGTTTCAACCTTGACTCCAATGGATGTAAAAGAAAATATACTATTGTATGATCTAATGTTATCTAAAAAATGTGGTCCTCTTGATTCAGCACCGGAGAACAATTTAGATAACAATATGGAGGTTTTTCTAAGAATGGTAACAAAATTTTTCCTCTCATATAACTGTTGGGATTTGATTTTTAGTTGTTTCTGTTAGAACCACAGGCAACACTAGAAGGGGGGTTGAATAGTGTTTTAGACATTTTAAGACAATTTTGGAAATCTTTAATTAAAACAATCACGTAAGTGATCATTGTGCAAAACCAATCTTAAGATCAGAGTTATTTTAAATACATGCGGAATATATGAAAGATTTAGATTAAAAACTTTCTCTTACACTTAAGATTGTTTTGATTTTAAACAAACTTCTCTTAGTGTCTTCTGAAGAATATTACTAAGAGTACCTTCAGAACTGTTTCTGAAATACTTTAGATGATCAGAGACCATCTATATCATGTGTCTGAACTGAGTTCCTGTTGGGCTCACTTCAGACAGATATTTCAGACATCCCTCTGAATATATTCTTCTATAATACTTCAACCTACACTAGAGACGTTTTAATGTTATGTTTGTATGAAAACTTGTTTTATTGAAATCCTTGAGTTAAGCTTGTTATGAAAAGTACTTTTCAATCCCCAACGTAAATATGAAAACTGTAAGTAAAAGAGATTAAGGGAAGGAAAACTTAGACACAGAATTAATCCTGGTTCACCCACAAACCCCGTGAGCTACATCCAGTCCTAGTGGCAAACCACCACTAGCCTTTAATCACAACAACAATAACAACAACACATATGTGCCACTCCGAATCCTCCAGACCCTTGCAGCCACATATGTGTTCCACTATCTGAAACCACAGATACACATGTTAACCTCTCCAGGCCAACACAACAAGTATTCTTTTCTATCAAGCCTCTCCAGGCTCTACCACGAGTATTCTTTCTTTCACCAAGCCTCTCCAGGCTCTCAGACACTTAACTAAGTGTAGAGTATTACTACTCAATCTAAGCTAGATGTTCGCTAGAACCTCTCAACTCAGATTCTTCTTGTACATAGAGATTACTGAGTACATACTCAGGATACAGTCATTACAAACTAAATACAAGGATAGACAGTGATACAAGTGTTTGAATTTAAGTACAATCCCTGTCTTTTCTATGTGGAATACATCCTCTGAGAGTAGGCTAACTAAGATATGAAATTAAGCTCCAGCCTTATTCTCCAACCATTGGTTTCCATGGGCTACATTCTCACCCGTATCGTTGGAACACCAAGGTATCTTCAAAGCTTCAAACCGTACCCGATTTGATAGTCATTTGTACAGCATGATTGCCTTCCCGACAACCAACTTACTTGATCAACAGACCAACTGTACAATCTAACTAACTGACCAGCTGATCAGTAGCCCGATTGAGAATTAACTCTCTGATCAATTGTCGTTGACATCTTCCTGATGTATTTAAGCTCGAGTCAACTCTTGTTAACTGTAAGACACTCAGCATAGTTAACAATCTTCATGCTGATTGATTTCAAGAACCTTCTTGAAAAACAATCCCAATTGATCCAACTTGGTTGCAACAGCAACTGCATGGTTGTTTCCAACAACCTGATTGATCTTCCAACCAACCAGCTTGGTTGTGCATTGCAACAGCAGTAACAGGTTGGCCCGACCAACTTGGTTGTACACCACAACAACATCTTCAACTTCTTTCTTGAGGCTATTTATATGTTCTGCTTGAGTATAGCCGTTGAAGATAATTCATAATACCGTTGAGCTTTTGATGATGTGGCTCATATAGCCGTTGTGTAATAGCTTCTCAAACGGTTGCTTCTCCTTAAGCATATTGAGTGTTCAGAATACTTCCGTTCTGACACTTCTGTTGATGAGCTCTGTTTTGAGAGATGTGATGATTATGTGTAGTCTCTCTCTTGAATTCTTTTTGCTTTCTTGCATCTGTTTTATCCAGCTTGCATCTGCTTGCTCCAGCTTGCATTATCTTGCATCTACTTTATCCAGCTTGCATCTGCTTTATCCAGCTTGCTTTATCTTGCATCTGCCTTTATCTGTTTTGTTCGGCTTGCATCTGCTTGCTTTCTTCTGCTAATTCTCTCTCTTGATTTTCTTCTGCGTTCATCTGCTTTCTTTAGATTTCCTCTGATTTTCTTGGGAGTGTATATGAGTAGGTATCCGTTGAATTTACCTTTTTGCTTATTCTTCATATACTTCTTTTTTCATTTGCTCCAGACACCATTACTTCTTTGAATGAGATGTCTTGACCAAAAGTCGTTGTTTGCAGCTTCCTCTTTTGAGATTTAGATAAAGATGTTGAATTGAATATATTTTATTCAAACATCTTCTTTGTTGCTTTTGCTTAGTCTCATGAGCTTTTCTTCTGCTCTGTTCCAGATTGCACAAATGAAGAAATGTCTCGTTGAAATGCTATCGTTTAGAGATAGCAAATAGTCTTCTTTTAATCCGTTGTGAGACACGCTTCTTGAAAGTTCTGACATAGTACAACGTTGGTGCTGCAGTAAAGCTGCCACCGTCGTTGCTGCGAATGCTGCGTTGCAGAGATTTCCTCAGTGGTGTATGAAATTTAAATGCACCAGGAAAGGCCTCTGTGTTTGTTGCCACAAATGTGTTTCAAAACGTACGAGCAGCAGAGACTTAGAAAAGTCTTCTCGCAAGGTTTCAGCAAAGATGCCACGTCATTACTAAAGCTTCAGACGGCTTCCAAACTTCAGACGGGTTCCAGTCTTCAGACAGGTTTGGCTCTTCAGACAGCTTCAGTACTTAAGACAGGTTGACCACTTCAGACAGCTCAAGTCTTTCAGACAGCTTCGTTGCTTCAGACATGTTCAATGCTTCAGACGGGTTGCGTCCTTCAGACAACTTCAATTCTTCATACTGGTTGAAACTTCAGAAGGCTTCTTCCTTATGATAATAGAATTGTAACTTCATTCTTCTTTGTATCTTCTTCTTCTTCTTCTTCTTCTTCTTCTTTTTCTTCTTCTTCGTTTCTTCAGATCATTGTTGTTCTTCAGACAGGTGTATAGTTGAATCTGTACTTCTTCATATATCTTCTGCCTTCAGTTCTTCAGATAGTCTTCTAATCTTCAATTCTTCAGATAGTCTTCAAGTCTTCACTTCTTCAGACAGTCTTCAAGTCTTTACTTCTTCAGTTGCTTCAACTCTGTTAAGGATTATCCTTCTTCAGATTCTGCACTCTTGTTCTTCTGATTCTGTTCTTCTGATTCTGATTCTGTTCACAAAATCTTCTTCTTCTTCTAAAGAGTATTCCATCCTGAAACATAATTAACAAACAAATACCTTTCTCAGTAGAACCTGTTTATATAATCTAATTGGTTCTTTATATAATCTTATTTGTTCTTTATATAGTATTATTTGTTCTTTATATAATCTTATTTGTTAATCATTAAAACTAAAGGATGTTATGTCATATAATCATGTTTAATTACTTAAACAGATTTATAGACTTCACAGTTTCAAATTCCACAAGGGGTAAAGGTTTGGTACTATTTCAAATTTACAGAAGAATTTAAAGTTACCTTATCTCGAATTTTGATAATGAGTCTGTTAACTTAGAAAATTCTTGATTGAAGTTAACACAAAGAAGACTTAAGAAATTCGAAAAGAGGATAGACGTAAATTCGAGATATAATACATTGCAGGTATTCCAAAAGGCAAGTGATAGTTCTTTTATTCATGATCCAAATTCGAATTACATTAGTTCGAATACATTGGAAATATATTAGAAAGGAAACTATCCTAAGTGCTCAATATATTAGAAAGGAAACTATGCTAAACTAGAATGAGTCCTTGACTCATATCTTCCACACCTCTTTATCTTCTTCCTCCCCCACAAGCTTTGATAGAGCCAAGGCAAAAAGAATGTCTTTTCCAATCTGTTGAACCACCTTCGACTTGGGGAAGAAATCAAGGTCAGCATGGGAAAACAATAAGAGATTCATTTATTATATAAATGAACCTATACTTGGCTATTACGTACAACCCAAAAGAAAACCTTCAAAAAGAAAGGCTGAAAAAGCCAATAGCTTTGGCTATTTCGTCAATCCCATCAAAAATGAAATCATTCCAGATTGGATTGTACGCAATAGCCAAAGGAATGAACTTCTTCATATTCTTTGAAGGATTTAGAAAGAAGAAGAAGGAGAATGAGAAGCTATGAAGGAAATGCCCAAATAGAACTCCTATTTATAGGAGTGAAAGGAGTAAAGAATCATAAATTAGCTCACTTTAATATCCAATAAGAAGAACTCCCATAATGGAGTTGAATGGACGGTGGCCGGTGGTCTTCTTGACCTTTAGTTTGGCCAAATGAAACTTGACACGTGGCATATGAAAGAATGTAGTCAAATCTCGAAATGAGAAAAGACTTAGTAGATTCAAGCATCAAGAAAAAGCTAAGTGTCAACGATAAAGATCTTTTCGAGTTCTTGAAGTCAGAATTCCAGAAAGAAGATTTCGAGAAACCATAGAGTGAGATTTCGAAATAACAGACACAGAAAACTCGAAAACAAGATATCTGAAGACTTAGAAGATTTCTGAAGAAAGAAAAGAAAGTTCGAAAAGTCAGAAGACAAAAGAAAACAGTTATTGAAGATCAAGAGCAGTTTTTTGATTAGCAGAAGACGTGGCAAGCATGCACGCTGCCAACACATAGGGCTAAATGATGTGTCAAATGTACATTAGTTAGCCGTTAGAATTAGGAATCTATAAATAGGTGAACTTTCAATGTAATAAAGGTTGTCAAATCACTCATACTCAAACTCTGAAACACCTTACACGTCCAATCTTGCAGCGACAAACAGGTTACAAGGAGCAACAGTATGTGATGAACCCATCCATTTCTTTAATGCAATTGTTCTTACAATTCAATTTCTTTTTCTTTTTTACATTCTGCAATCTACATTCTGCAATTTACATTCAGCACATTTTTCTTTCTTTTGAACTTTTACTCTTACTTTCTTTGAAAGTTTGATTCTTCTTTGATTTCTGAAAATCCAATTTGAACTTTGATGAAATTCTGAATCAAGTAGTTCTAAACTTTGTTTAAAAATAAGTTCTTTGATAAAATTCTGAATCAAATAACTTGAAACTTATCATTTCTGGATTTCTGTAAAATTGAAATTGACTTGGTGAAATTATGTACCAAATAGCATAATTTTTCCAGAAATTGAACTTTTGAAAGTCTTTTATAAATCAGAAACACCATAAATCTACTTTTTAAAACGAGTCCCGTAAGAGGATCTGATTCTAATCCCCAGATTGTTCTTAGAATCAAAGTGATAAAGATAATTTTCGAATTCACATTTTATCACCACAAACAAATTGGCACGCCCAGTGGGACAAAATTGCCAAAAGTAGTGTGTGTTATGATTTTCTGAAAATTTGATCTTGCATGCGTTTGAGAAGTGGTAGAACGATATCTGTTCAAATGGCTAATGATGCAAGGCAAACAGGAAGTGGAAACAATAATAGGGAAACAACGACCAATACTACAAACTCTGGTAGCCCACCACCCCAAGGAAATGAATCTGTGAATAATAATGAGAATATTGGGGGAAATGGAAATAATAGTGTTAATACAGATCAGACAACAACTACTACCTTGCCAGAACACCCTGTAGTATGTCAAATAGGTTCTACTATCCATATACCTAATTTTGTGTCTATGTCTCAAAATGGACAACCAATGTATAGGTTGCCATACGGGTTCGTCCCAAATTTTGGGACGACTCCACCAACAATGTCAACAGTAGGTCCTACAATAAATCGTGGACCCATTTTTAATCCCTCCGTGGGAAATTCTTCTTCATCCATTACAAATTCTACTTTGCAAACTTTAAGGCAACAGATGGATGAAAGTAATCATGAAATGATAAATATGTTGACACAACAAATGGCCACAGTATTTGATCCATTGGTACAAACAACAAATACTAATTATAGTTTGTTGGCTAGGCAAATGGAGAGGATTGCAGATGTGTTTGGAGCACCCACAGATCCTATAGTCAGACAAGTGGCTAATACGAATCCTCCTGTAAATCAAGGGGATCAAAATAATCAAGTACCAAATCCTGTTAATCCAGTCGAAAATAGGGAAGAAAATTCTCCTAGAGTTATTCTGAACAGAAATCAGAATGCTGATGAAATTCTCGAAAGGATAAGAGCAAATAACTTAGGGGGGCAACAAAATGTTGTTGGTATTGTTGAGCAAGTCCTAAATAGACATGGATTTAATGTAGGATTTGCAAATCATCCATACTTAGTATCTCCTTTTACCTAGATGGTTTTACAAACTGAATTGCTTCGGGGATGGAAAGTTCCCAAATTTACCAAGTTTTCTGGGGAAGTAGGAGAATCTACTGTCGAACACATTGCTCGATATCAAATCGAAGCAGGTGATTTGGAAAATAATGAAGAATTGAAAATGAAATATTTTCCTAGTTCTTTAACCAAAAACGCTTTCACTTGGTTTACAACTCTTTCCCCGAACTCAATTCACTCATGGAATCAATTAGAAAGAAGTTTTCATGAACAGTTCTTTAGAGGGGAAACAAAAGTTACTCTTATGGATTTAGTTAACATTAAGAGATCTTCAAATGAGTCAATAGATGACTATTTGAATAGATTCAGACAAATGAAAGCAAGATGTTTTACTCAGATTCCTGAATACGAATTAGTTCAAATGGCTGCAGGAGGTTTAGATTATTCAATTCGAAATAAATGGATTAATCAACAACTTAGAGATATGGCCCAATTGACTGATAAAGTTAGGCAAATTGAACATCTTAAGAAAGAAAAAGAAAGGTTCGGGAAACCTAAAAAAATCTTTCGAAAAGATAAAATAGCATATTTAGAAGTTTCTGATGATAGTGATTTCGAATATGATTTAGAAGATAATAATGTTCATGTGGCAGAACTTAAGCCAGGACCTCCTTATGTTTGTCAATCTTTGAAACCCAGTGGAAATGCTAACAATGATATAAAAGATAGATTTCCTAAGAAAAATTATGGTTTCGATATTTCGAAAGCTGATCAAATTTTCGATATATTAGTGAAAGACAAACAAATAATTCTGAGTGATGATCATAAAATCCTTTCTCAAGAACAGAGAAGAGGCCGAAAATATTGTAAGTATCATCATACCTATGGACATTGGACTAATAGTTGTGTTCGTTTCAGGGATATTATTCAAGAAGCCATTAAACAAGGGAGGTTGAAATTTGAAGAAAAAACTCCAATGGCAATGAAGATTGATTGGGATCCACTTCAGGTGAATGCAAATTATGCAGAGCCTTTGAGCATCAACATGGTTAAGGTGGAAGATTCGAACTCCATTCAGCAAGCCACTGAGATGGCTGTTGATGAAAATCAGAAATTTCAAGACATTTTTTCCAAAGGGGGAGAGTCCTTACTTGAGTTCCTGAATAGGAAGAAAGTTGAGGATGCTTCGATAGATTTATGTCCAAGATGTCATGCAGTATTTGATAGATCTGCTACAAAGGCATTTTGTGATTCTGGAATGAAGAAGCATTATCAGGAAGTGGTTACAAAAAACCAAAAGAATGATAATAAGCAGAAAAAAGTGAAACCTGCTTATGGAGGTTGGATTTCGAATACAAGTTCGATTTCAGGAGAAAGAATGCCTCCAAAAGAGAAGTTTATGAATAAGGGTAAGCAACTTATGCACCCAAACTTCCAAGTTTCTGATAAACCTCAAACTTTTGTGCCACCTTCAACAGTCCCTCCAAACAAATGGATTCGTCCTGAGTATCCTAAATCTCAATACAATTATCAAGGGTATCAACAAAGGCCTTATTTTGGAAATAGGCCACAAATGACGAAAACCTAATGGAGGAGAGCACAAAGGATGAGGAAGGCTGCCTTCGAGGAACAGGGAAAAGCAAACATGATGGTTGAAAAAAGTAATACACAACCCAAGACTGTTCAAGCAAAAAATACTCAAGTAATTCAAGTACAAGCAAATGCAAATCAACCTTCATATGCACAAGTTGTAAAGAAGAAACCATCTTTCCAAGTGATTGTAGGTTTCAATGAAAACGAAGATGATTTGTTGACAGAGAATTTCGAAACTGGTTTCACAGATGGTCTGAACGACATTTGTGCAGTAGTCTCTGTTTTGCCTGCTGAATATGCAGAAGAACTTGAAAAGGACTTGGAAGATGAAGATTATGAAGAAGATGATATAGGTGAAGGTCCAATTTGCTATACTTACATTGGCAAACAGATTTACCAAAATACTTCTGCAGTATTCGAAAAACCTACTGAGGATATGCAACTTACATTAAGCCTTTGTTTATTAGGGCTCTAGTTGGAGATGGAAGTATTGGAAAAGTACTTGTGGATTCTGGAGCGGCAGTAAATTTGATGCCGAAATTCATGATGAAGAAATTGATGAAAACTAAGTTTGATTTGATGCCTCATCAAATGATTATCACAGACTTTAGTGGGAAAACTTCAAAATCAAAAGGAGTGTTATGTTTGGAGTTAGTAGTGGGAACTATCATGAGACCCACTATGTTTGTTGTGGTTGATTCAAAAGCAAACTATAATTTATTACTTGGAAGGGAATGGATCCATGGTGTAGGTGTTGTTCCATCTTCAATGCATCAGAGACTTTGCATGTGGACTAAAGAGGGTGTACCCATTTATGTTGATGGGGACAAGAATTATTTTAAAGTCGAAGAAGATGTTGTTGATGTTAGGAGTACTGAAAAGAAGGTCATGAAGATTAGACCTTATGAGGTAAATGATAAGTATATGTTGACCCCTACCAAAGTTCCATATTCTTTGAGAATAGATCCAAATTTTGAATTTGTGTTACAGTGTGATGTCGGCCCTTTCAAGGCCGCAGAAATATCTGCATGATCAGACCTAGAATAGATTCGAGCTTTTGGGCTCGAATTTCGGCCTACATGACCGAAAAGAGGGTAGAAGCGGCTCTCGAAGCCGAATCTAACCAAGATAAACAGAATAAAGAAGTAACGGCCCCTAAGGCCGAATGGCAAGAAGGAAGAATAGTCATTGAGGAGATAATAGAAGAAGAAACCTCATCAGAAATAAGAAGTGAAGATTTTGAAAAAGTTTCTGAAGAAAGTAGAGATTCTGAAAAGAAGTATCTTGAGAAAGTGGTCAAAAGGGTTGAGACATATGTTCAAGAGACACAAGGGTTCGAGTTCGAAAAGTTAGATTGTATTTATGATGACTCTCCTTTGGGTTTTGAGGGAATTTTGTCTCAGGGCATTAAGAAAATGGAAGCTCAGGATCCTTTAGAGGAAGTAAACTTGGGAACTAATAGTGAGAAAAGACCCACGTTTATAAGTCAGAATCTCGAAGGAGAATTCAAAAAGAAAATCATTGACTTGCTAAAAGAGTATAAAGATTGTTTTTCATGGGACTATCATGAAATGCCTGGTTTGAGTCGAGAATTGGTTGAGCATAAACTTCCAACTTTTCCAGAAAAGCGACCAGTGAAACAGACCCCTAGAAGATTTGCTCTAGAAATAGTTGCAAAGATTAAAGAAGAAATTGAGCGTCTTCTAAAGACTAAGTTCATTCAAACTGCCAGGTATGTTGATTGGATTTCTAATATTGTACCTGTTATTAAGAAAAATGGATCTTTAAGGGTATGTATTGATTTTCGAGATCTTAATAATACAACCCCTAAAGATGAATACCCAAGGCTAGTTGCTAATATATTAATAGATTCGGCAGCAGGAAATGAGCTTTTAAGCATGTTAGATGGGTATTCTGGTTATAATCAAATTTTCATTGTCGAAGAGGATATTTCGAAAACAGCTTTTCGATGTCCTGGTGCAATAGGTACTTATGAATGGGTAATGATGCCCTTTGGTTTAAAAAATGCTGGTGCAACTTAGCAAAGGGCCATGAATTCGATTTTTCATGATTTAATAGGAAAATTTATGCAAGTCTATATAGATGATGTTGTGGTTAAGTCTGAATCAAAGGACTTACATTTAGATCATTTAAGACAAGCTTTCGAGAAAATGAGAAAGCATGGTTTGAAAATGAATCCTATAAAATGTGCTTTTGGTGTATCTGCAAGAAATTTCTTAGGATTTCTTGTACACAAAAAAGGTGTTGATATTGATAAGAACAAAGATAAGGCAATTCTCGAAGCAACTCCACCTACTACCAAGAAACAGTTACAATCTTTTCTGGGGAAAGTGAAATTCCTTCGAAGGTTCATTCGAATTTATCAGGAAAGACAAGGGTGTTTTCCTCATTACTAAAATTGAAAAAAGAAGAAAACCTCAAATGGGAAGATGAACATCAACAAGTCTTTGAGGAAATCAAGAAATATTTGACAAATCCTCCGATTATGACTCCTCCTTTGCCAGGAAAACCTTTGAAGTTATATATTTCAGCTTCAGAAACCACTATAGGAAGTATGTTGGCTCAAGAGGACGAAAATGGCGTTGAAAGAGTTGTTTACTATTTAAGTAGAGTCCTTAATGATGCAGAAACTAGATATTGTGCTATAGAAAAACTGTGTTTATGTTTGTACTTTTCTTGTACTAAACTTAAGTATTATGTCAAACCTCTTGATGTATTTGTAATTTCTCACTTTGATGTAATAAAGCACATGTTGTTGAAACCTATATTGCACAGTAGAGTTGGAAAATGGGCATTAGCATTGACTGAGTTTTCGTTAAAATTTGTCCCATTGAAATCAATGAAAGGACAAGTAGTTGCAGATTTCTTAGTTGATCATCCCCCAATTCTAATTGAAGAGTCAGTATATGTAGGTTTAGAGCCTTGGAAATTATATTTTGATGGATCCAAACATAAGAATGGATCAGGGATTGGAATCCTATTAATTTCACCCAAAGGATTTCCAACTCAAATGATGTTCAAAATAAAACATCATTGTTCAAACAATGCAGTAGAGTATGAAGCTCTTATTGCTGGTCTCGAAATTTTAGTTTCTCTGAATTCGAGAAATGTTCACATTAGAGGAGATTCTCAATTAGTTATCAAACAGGTAACTAAGGAATATAAATGTTTAGATCCAAAATTGGCTAAGTATTTGGTTCAAGCCAATAAACTTCTAGAAATGTTTGATGAAGTAAAAATTGAACATATTCCAAGAGGTCAAAATTTCGAAGCCAATGAACTGGCTCAAATAGCTTCAGGATATAGAATTTCGATTGGAACTCTCCGAAAAATCAGTGATATTCAGAGGAGACTTCCAATGAAGGAATTTGATATTCATAATATAGATCTTCTAGATCAGAACGATTGGAGAAGAGAAATTGTGAGTCTTATGTAGGAACACAGGGAAACACTAGAAGGGGGGGTTGAATAGTGTTTCTAAATATTTTAAGAAGCTTTTCGAAAACAGATTTTCTGACAGGTTATTAGAGGGCTGTCTGAAGTTTTTAGATAGCTGTCTGAAGTTGGTTTCAGACTGCTTTAAAATGGTTCTAAACGAAGTTTCTTCTTTTTAAAATATTAAATAAAATATTCAGTCCCCTTAATTAGTTTAAAACTGAAATGACAAAGATAAGGGAAGAGTAACTTAGCCACAGAATTTATCCTGGTTCACTCACTACCACTTGTGAGCTACATCCAGTCCCAATGCCAACAAGCACTTGGATTTTCTCTTAATCTTGCAAGATTACAAGTATTCTTTTCTATCAAGCCTCTTCAGGCTCTACAATCAAGTATTCTTTTTCAGACAAGCCTCTCCAGGCTCAACAACACAAGTATTCTTTTTCAGACAAGCCTATCCAGGCTCAACAACACAAGTATTCTTTTTCAGACAAGCCTCTCCAGGCTCGACAACGATTACAAAGAAGAGAAATGCTTAAGCTCACAAACTGTATCAGTTTTGAAACTTAAACAATTACAGATGTACAAAGATAACTGAGGTATGCTCAGGATAATACAATATGTGTGTACAAAGATGATAAAAAATCTATCAGAGTGTTACAGCGAAAAACTTGCAGAGTTTCTGTTCTTTTGCTATATTTCTCTCTCTTTGTTGGTCTTCAAATGAGGGGGTATTTATAACCAAATGATTTGAATCATTGAAGACTCTCAGGTTTGTGAAATCAATGCTAGCCGTTGTGAGACAGCTGCTACAGTACAGAATATTCTCTGACATATTCTGATATTCCCTGACAATTTCTGACATTTTTACAAGGTTTGCTCCTGCCAAAAAGGTGCTCTTTGTTGCTGCTGCAATTGCTGCGTAGCAGAGGACACGTTGTGACAGAGAACGTGCTTGAATTGCATTGCACAGGTGCCAGCTGTTTGTAGCAGAGAACATGCGTGAAAAACGTGCAGAGGTACATGGATTGTCACAACTTCAGACAAGAGATGCCACGTCATCAAAAGCTTTCAGACGACTTTGATGCTTCAGACGGGTTGATCATCTTCAGACAGCATTAGCTTCTTCAGACGGATCCAACACTTAGTCTTATACAGTAGGCTTCTTGCTGAAAATCATAGATAAACAATTAGACAATTGTATCTTATGAGAAACAACTTAAGTTGAATTTGTTGATCCTTAAAACTTAGAGAAATTTCAGTCTTTAAAACATCATAAACCTCTTTATGATATTTTTGAGACTCAACATTCTCCCCCTTTTTAATAATGACAAATTTAACTTAAATTATGAAAAATTGAGAGATTAAGATTTAGCTCCCCCTGGGACAAATATATCCTTTTAGATGCTTTTATGTATGATTTTCTCAGAAGTACAGACAACTTTGAACTTTTTCATGTACTCCCCCTGAATCCTGTAATCACTCCAGATTTTGTTAGATTTAATACTCCCCCTTTTGTCATCAATCAAAAGGGAATCATAGAGAAATAACAGTAACAGATCAATAAATCATACAAGATTATGAACTACAGATAGAGTAAAAACAAGTATCAGAGCAAGAATCATGAGCACTTGAGATGGAATAAAAACACTGATTGTATTAAAATGATGTAAGGATTAAACAGACAATCAGCACTTGAAAAAGAAATATGAACATAAGACAATGGCAATAAATTAGTCCTTCTTCTTCAGCAGGGCTTCAGACAGAAAGGAGATCAGTTCTTCTTTGGCCTTGTCTATGGCAGCTTCAATAGAAGACTTCAACTCTTGTTGACCACTTCTTATCAGCTGTTGCTCATGAAGAATTTCTTGCTGATTCTGAATAACCTTTTGTGCTTTCTTTTCTGAGACTTCACATCTCCTCTCAGATTCTTCACATCTCTTCTCAAGGGCCTTGACCTTGGATTTCAGCTTCTGGTTTTCTTCAAACAGGTCAGGTTCAGACTCAACTAGGATGAGCTGAAGGTAGGGACAAACAAATCTCAAAACTCCAAATCCAGGCTGTAAGCCATATTCTGAAGGATTGTAGACTGGACAGAAAAAGGTCCCAACATACTTCAGAAGCACCCAAGCTTGGTTGAATGAATCTGCCTGTGGGGGAAAGTGATCTCTTAAGAAATGGTACTGAACATTTGTGAAGTGTCCAACACCCATTGCAGATTCAGCATTAGGATCACTACACCCAGAAGAAGACCCAGCAGCTTCTCTGATCTTCCAGTAAGATTCCCACATCCAGTTTTCAAGCAGGTGATTCAAGCCACCTCCTTATGACATGATAAACTCAGGAAGACCTTCCCATTCTGAAGCAGTCATGGCTTCAGACAGGGGTGCTGATACAGAATAGACCTTAGTACCCTTCAATTTTTCATCTTGACCTTCTTTGAGGGGATACCTAGGAACAATTCTATCAGGTTTCACCAAGATTTTGGTTGAAGGCCTGATTGAACTGGTTCTAGGAGGCCTGTAGCCTATCATTCCAACTCCTCTAGCCAAGTCTCTTTGGAACAATTCAGCTTCTGTGTTCAGCATTCTTACCATTAGCCATTCTTCATTGTTCAGCTTCCATGAGTCTTCAGAGAATGGATTGATAAGATCCCATGTATGTTTAGGAGGGACAACACCCTTCCTTATCTTCTCCAAACCATCAGCATTGTTGGAGTATAAAGCCCTTTCATCAGACACAGTCTTCTTAGAGAGACCCTGATGAAGTGAGACAGCAGGGGCTGTTCTAAAGTGATGCAGCTCTTCAGACAGATGCTGGAATTTTGGCAAAGGACAAGAGCCAAAGGAGGTTCTTGTCAGTCTCTTGCATAAGGCTGCAATCTCAGCTGAAAGATTGAATTGATGAACAGATGAAGGTGGTGAAGGAGGTAAAGGTGTGTGAGGTGGAGATGATGTTGGTGAGGAAGGTGATGAAGGTGAAGATAATGAGCTATCAGATAGCTATATGTACAGAGGTGAGAGGGGTTTGGATGGTGAAGATGTGGGTTCAAGAACTTGGTTTTCTTGAGGTGCAGGGGGTTCAGACAACATGTTGTCTGATGGTATGATGGGTGTAGGTGATGAGGGTTCAGATGGTATGAAAGGTTCAGAGGGTAATGAAATTAGCTGTAAAGTTGGTAGAGGTTGGGAGATAGGTGGAGAAGGTTGCTTTTCAGGTGATGAAGGAGGTGAGGGAGTTACATTATCAAATCTCACCTTGATCCTTTTGTAAGGTTTGGGAGCAACAACATCTTGAGCTTTAGCAGCTCTTTCTTTTTCTTCCCTTTCCTTGGTTTCCTTATCCTTCCTTTCTCTTTCTTCAGAGGAAAGAGCCCTTCTTCGCTTGAAGTATTGATTAGCCTTTACAAATTTTTGATACCTTCCAGCAATGTCTGCTTCTTCTAGGTGAGAAGCAGTACTTCTGATAATCCTAACTTCAGACACTGTCTGAAGTAGTTTATCCTTCTTCTTTTTCCTCTGAGGTGCACTTGACCTCTTTCTTTTCTTTGAGGCTTCAGCAATGGCTGCTTGCTTGTCATCCTCATCATAAGCAAGTTGTGAGGCAATTGCAAGAGCTCTGTTAGTTCTCTCTTGCTCTTCTTTCAGTTCTAATTCTTCTTGTTCAATGGCAGTAGCCAAAGCAGCAACCTGAATCAGTTCAGGGTCAGAGGAGCATGCAGCAAGAGGTTGAGCAGCAACTGCATCAATATCCACAGCCTGTCCTTCCATTATAGAAGTAGGCTTTGAAGATTGTGCAGGTTCAGACACCTGACCCACAATTTCAGACAACCTTTGAGAAGGTTTCTGAACAGGTTCAGATGATTGAATCTGTACAGATGCAGAAGCTATCTTAGCTGAGCTTCTTACAGGTAGCTTCTTCAGCTTAGGTTGAGGTGACGCCTTTGAGGGCTTGAACTCATGTCTTCTGATATCTCCATTTAGTTCATTTTCCAGAATCTGCATAGTGGAACTTCTCCTCTGAGCTTTCTCCATCAGCAAACTTTCTTTCATGGTTGGCGAGGGAGGCCTTGGAGTCAGCTTGATCTTCATGCTCTTCAGATTTGATTCACCAAACATAGGAATTGAGTGGTGATCAAAGAGCTGGTGAACTGGAACTTTAAAATGCAACAACACCTTGGTGATGATGGTGTTGTGAGGAAAACTTCCAGCAGAGTCTCTCAGCATCTTCTGAAGGTGGTACATGATGATATTTGGAAGATTTATCTTCTGCTTCTTCAGAAGATGAATGAGGCAGAATCTTTCCAGTTCAGACACATGGTTTCTGCTGCCACTTTTAGGGATTACAGAGTTCCCCAAGATAGCATGCAGAACCCTAGCCTTATCTGACATATTCTTTGCATCCAGACTAGCAGGAGAGGAAGTTCCATATAAAAACTCAGTAAAATGCTTCTGACCTCCATTTCTTGATTCCCAGCCAGGAGAGAAGACAGCACCTTCAGTCTTGACACCACAGACAATGGCCAAGATGTCTTCATCAATAAAGATAGATGTACCAAGCACATTAGCCTTGATGGTGGTGTAGATGCCTTGAGGGTTAGGGATTCCTCTGGCTGTGGCCCAGAAATCAAGTATACTCTGCTCATGCCAATGTGAACGATTTTTGTTGAAGTATTCAAGCCATCCAGCAGCTTGAAATTCTGCATGAAGATCCATTCCTAGTGCTTCAAGTTCTTCCAGAAAGACACCCTTGGTCTTCACAATATTATCAGCTCCAGACTTCTTTGGTGCCATTGTTGAAGGATGGAAAGAACTTGAGAGAGAAAGTGCTTTCTTGAAGATGAAGAATAGCAAAGGTTTTGAGAGGGTAGTGAGCTGTAACGTACCAAGGACTCACTGCCTTACAGTACTTATAGACCTCTGAGGCAATGATGGCAGAAACTGGCCGCGCAGACATAGGGTAACGTGCAAAGTGGATTTAAACCGTCCCTTTATTGCCACGTCATTTGTTCATTTCAGAAAAGTGCAAGATTTCAGACATCCAGTTAATTTCAGACGACTAAAACTTCAGACAGGTCACATGTTTCAGACAGGCTGAAGTTTCAGACACATTATTTTTCATACACACTCACAATGCATGAATGTTTAGTTTATCTCTGATGAACTTAAACCTATCTTCAGTTAGAGGTTTTGTGAATATATCAACCCATTGATGCTCTGTATCAATAAACTGAATATCAAAAACACCTTTCTGAACATAGTCTCTAATGAAATGATGTTTGATTTCTATATGTTTAGCCCTAGAATGTTGAATGGGATTTTTAGATAAATTAATGGCACTGGTATTATCACATAACACAGGTATAACAGATATTGCAATTTTAAAATCTTCAAGTTGATACTTCACCCATAATAGTTGTGAGCAACAGCTGGCTGCTGAGATGTATTCTGCTTCAGCTGTTGATAATGCAATTGTGCTTTGCCTTTTGCTTGACCAGCTGATCATATTTTCTCCAAAGAAGTGACATCCACCACTGGTGCTTTTTCTTTCAACTCTGTCTCCAGCAAAATCAGCATCACAGTATCCTACTAACCTGCAATCCTTACTTTTCTTATAGCACAGACCAAGATTAGTAGTACCTTTAAGATATCTGAAAATTCTTTTTACAGCTTTGTAGTGAGTGATTCTTGGATCAGATTGAAATCTAGCACACAGGCACACACTGAACATGATGTCAGGCCTGCTTGCTGTTAGATACAATAATGAACCAATCATTCCTCTATACAAAGTTTGATTCACTAGTTCTTCATTATCATTTTTATTTAAAGATGCAGAAGGGTGCATTGGAGTTGTCATGGGTTTGCAATCACTTAGGTTGAGCTTTTTAAGCATTTCCTTTGTATATTTCTCTTGATGGATCCATATACAATCAGAATCTTGCTTAATCTGAAGTCCAAGGAAAAACTTTAGTTCACCCATTAGGCTCATTTCAAATTCAGATTGCATTAACTCAGAAAATTCTTTGCACAATGAAGAATTAGTTGAACCAAAAATAATGTCATCAACATATATTTGGACAAGTATAAGATCCTTGTTAGACTGTTTTCTAAAAAGAGTTGTGTCGACTTTTCCTCTTTCAAAACCATTAGTTGCAAGAAAACTGCTCAGTCTTTCATACCAAGCTCTTGGGGCTTGTTTCAGACCATAGAGAGCTTTCTTGAGTTTAAACACATGTTCAGGAAAAGTTACATCTTCAAAACCAGGGGGTTGTCTAACAAAAACCTCTTCTTCAATGAAACCATTGAGGAAGGCACTTTTGACATCCATTTGATATAGTTTGATGCGATTATTTACAGCATAAGATAAAAGAATTCTAATTGCTTCTAACCTGGCCACTGGGGCAAAGGTTTCAGTGAAGTCAATACCTTCTTGCTGGTTATAACCTTGAGCTACTAGCCTTGCCTTATTTCTGATAACTTTGCCTTCTTCAGACAACTTGTTTCTGAACACCCATTTGGTTCCAATAATTGTTTTCCCATGGGGTTTAGGAACAAGGGTCCAGACATCACTCCTAGCAAATTGATTTAGCTCCTCTTGCATGGCTAGGATCCACCCTTCATCATGCAGAGCTTCATCAATGCTCTTTGGCTCAATTTCAGACAGGAGAGCAAGAGAATTCAAATGTCTGAATTTTGATCTTGTCTTAACTCCTTCTGAAGTGCTGCCAATGATTTGCTCTTTAGGATGATGTGACTTGTATCTCCAATCAGATTTATGAGGAGGCATCACATCTGTCTGAGACTCAACATTTGTCTGAAGAGGTTCAGAAACAGCAGGAGCTTCAGACAGGTGCTCATCCTTCAAATCGTTGTGATCATTCAGCTCCATTCCTGCAAAATCATCTTCTAGATCTGATAGTTCCCTATCAGTCTCTTTGTTATCATTGAATTTTACATGTATGGTTTCTTCAACAGTTAAAGTTCTAGAGTTATACACTCTATATGCTTTAGATGTTTCAGAATATCCAATGAAAAATCCATTATCAGACTTTGCATCAAATTTTCCAAGATCATCTTTGGTGTTCAGTATAAAACATTCACATCCAAAGATGTGGAAATATGATATGTTGGGTTTTCTTCCTTTCCACAATTCATATGGAGTCTTTTTCAGAATTGGTCTTACCAATATTCTGTTTTGAAGGTAACAAGCTGTGTTAACAGCTTCTGCCCAGAAGGTTCTAGGTAAGTTGCTTGAGTTGAGCATGGTCCTTGCCATCTCTTGCAAGCTTATGTTCTTTCTCTCAACAACCCCATTCTGTTGAGGTGTTCTTGCCACAGAGAAATTGTGTGAGATCCCATTCTCATCACAGAACAATTTGAAATTTGCATTCTCAAACTCCCCACCATGATCACTTCTTATGACAGAAATACAGAATCCCTTTTCATTCTGTACCTTTTTACAAAATATTGTGAAATTCTTAAAAGTCTCATCCTTGTTTCTAAGGAATATCACCCATGTGAATCTAGAATAGTCATCAACGATGACCAAACCATATTTCTTTCCACTAAGACTTTCTTTTCTAATAGGACCAAACAAGTCAATGTGTAAAAGTTCTAGTGGTCTGCTAGTTGAAACAATATCTTTACTCTTGAAGGAGTGTCTTGTTTGTTTCCCTTTCAGACAGCTATCACATAAAATGTCAGATTTGTATGAGAGCTTGGGCAATCCTTTAACAAGGTTGTGTTTTGCTAATCTTGAGATTAATCTCAAGCTGGCATGCCCAAGTCTTTGATGCCAAATCTGTTTTTCATCTTCAACAGAAATGAAGCATTTTACATTTTGACTTGCTAGATCCTCTAGATCAATTTTATACACATTGCTGTGTCTTTTAGCAGTAAAAAGTGTTTGATCAGAGGAGTCTTTGACTATGCATCCTTCCTTAGTAAAGGATACTACATAACCACTGTCACATAATTGACTTATGCTCAGTAAATTATGTTGTAGTCCTTCCACAAGAAGAACATTTTTAATGAGGGATGAAGGAATTATACCTATAGTCCCTATGCCAGTGATCTTCCCTTGCTGATTTCCACCAAAGGTGACCACTCCTCCTTTCTTAGGTCTAAGGTTTTGGAACAAAGACCTTTCTCCTGTCATGTGTCGCGAGCACCCACTGTCCAGGTACCATTTGTGGGGTCTCCTTTGTCCTGTTAAACACATCTGCAACAGGAATGATCAAGTTTTTAGGTACCCAAGTTCTTTTGGGTCCTGTTTTGTTAGCTTTGGGTCTTGCTTTTCTCTTGTGCTTGCACTGAATCACATTGTGTCCAGGCTTACCACAATGAGAACACCCAGTGACCTTCTTTTTGCTTTTAGAAAAATTTAAGATAGTAGGTGGTTCAGACATGTTGTGATAAAAAAAACCTAGTCCACTTTTGTCAGAGGAATGTCTTTGATTTCCAAGCATTATGTTTAAATTTTTTGTTCCTTTGACAAACTTGGCTAGATCATTTGTCAGTTCTACAATCTATTTCTGAAGTTTTTTATTTTCTTCAGACACAGTTTGTGAACTGTGGTTTTTAGTCTCAAAGACCTTTTCCTTGAGCATAATATGTTCTATTTCCAGAGACTCATATTTGTTACACATTTCTGTGTGAGCCTTGGATAGATTCTTATACTCTAGGAACAGTTCCTTGGAACTTTCCACCAGATCATCATACATTTCTTGCAAGGTAAGAGTGAATACCTCAGCTTCAGAACTGTCTGAAGATGGTAGGCTTGCCATGAGACACAGATTTGCCTCTTCTGAGGTGTCTTCCTCCTCTTCTGAAGTTGATTCATCCAGATCCTTCCATGTTGCCATGAGACCTTTCTTTTTCTTGAAAAACTTCTTCTTCTTGAAGTTGTTTTTCTTTAGTTTTGGACACTCAGCCTTCATGTGCCCTGGTTGCTTACACTCAAAACAAATAATTTTGTCAGTTTGTATGTCTTTACCTGACTTACCTCCTTTTGAGGTTGAGGGTTGATTCTTTCTGAATCTTCCTCTGTTCTGTAGCATTCTCTTGATCTTCCTACTTAGAAGAGCAAGATCATCATCATCTTCTGAGCTATCTTCAGAGTCTTCATCTCCCTCTGAAGCTGCCTCAGCTTGCATAGCCTTGATGTTGCCATGCCTAGACTGTTTGGTCTTGGAGTTTAGGGATAGAGATTTTCTCTTGTTGTCATCTTCTCCAAGCTCAAGCTCATGGACCTTAAGAGATCCCAACAGTTCTTCCACTCTAAGAGAGTTCAAATCTCTTGCCTCTTGAATGGCAGTAACTTTGGGTCTCCAGGACTTAGGCAAGCTCCTTAGGATTTTTCTGTTATTATCTCCAGAGTTGTATGTTCTGCCTAAGGACCTGAGTCCATTTGTTATGGTCTGAAACCTTCCAAACATTTGGTCAATGGTTTCAGATTCTTCCATCTTGAACATCTCATACTGATGTATGAGCATACTTATCTTTGATTGCTTGACAGTCTCAGTACCTTCATGGGCTGCTGCAAGAGTATCCCAAATCTCCTTGGCAGAGGTGCATCCATGAACCTTCTCATATTCTGATTTGTTCAAAGAACATATCAGATAGAGTTTGGCCTTAGCATTCATCTGGACTCTAGCCTTTTGCTCCACAGTCCATTCAGTCTTAGGTATAGGCACATCATTTAGCATAGGCACATAGTCTCCATCAGTGACCACATCCCAAACATCAATGTTTGTGCTTTCAATGAACAGCTTCATTCTATCTCTCCAGTAGTGATAATCTTCTCCATTGAAAGCTGGAGGTCTTGTGATAGAGGCTCCTTTTGTGATGTATTGCCTGTTACTGTTTGAAGCTTCCATGTGGATCTTTCAGTCCTCAGACACTTGTTAGGTGTATCAACCCTGAGTAGAGCTCTAGTACCAACTGTAGGAACACAGGGAAACACTAGAAGGGGGGTTGAATAGTGTTTCTAAATATTTTAAGAAGCTTTTCGAAAACAGATTTTCAGACAGGTTATTAGAGGGTTGTCTGAAGTTTTTAGATAGTTGTCTGAAGTTGGTTTCAGACTGCTTTAAAATGGTTCTAAACGAAGTTTCTTCTTTTTAAAATATTAAATAAAATATTCAGTCCCCTTAATTAGTTTAAAACTGAAATGACAAAGATAAGGGAAGAGTAACTTAGCCACAGAATTTATCCTGGTTCACTCACTACCACTTGTGAGCTACGTCCAGTCCCAATGCCAACAAGCACTTGGATTTTCTCTTAATCTTGCAAGATTACAAGTATTCTTTTCTATCAAGCCTCTTCAGGCTCTACAATCAAGTATTCTTTTTCAGACAAGCCTCTCTAGGCTCAACAACACAAGTATTCTTTTTCAGACAAGCCTCTCCAGGCTCAACAACGATTACAGAGAAGAGAAATGCTTAAGCTCACAAACTGTATCAGTTTTGAAACTTAAACAATTACAGATGTACAAAGATAACTGAGGTATGCTCAGGATAATACAATATGTGTGTACAAAGATGATAAAAAATCTATCAGAGTGTTACAGCGAAAAACTTGCAGAGTTTCGGTTCTTTTGCTATATTTCTCTCTCTCTGTTGGTCTTCAAATGAGGGGGTATTTATAACCAAATGATTTGAATCATTGAAGACTCTCAGGTTTGTGAAATCAATGCTAGCCGTTGTGAGACAGCTGCTGCAGTACAGAATATTCTATGACATATTCTGATATTCCCTGACAATTTCTGACATTTTTACAAGGTTTGCTCCTGCCAAAAAGGTGCTCTTTGTTGCTGCTGCAATTGCTGCGTAGCAGAGGACACGTTGTGACAGAGAACGTGCTTGAATTGCATTGCACAGGTGCCAGCTGTTTGTAGCAGAGAACATGCGTGAAAAACGTGCAGAGGTACATGGATTGTCACAGCTTCAGACAAGAGGTGCCACGTCATCAAAAGCTTTCAGACGGCTTTGATGCTTCAGACGGGTTGATCATCTTCAGACAGCATCAACTTCTTCAGACGGATCCAACACTTAGTCTTATATAGTAGGCTTCTTGCTGAAAATCATAGATAAACAATTAGACAATTGTATCTTATGAGAAACAACTTAAGTTGAATTTGTTGATCATTAAAACTTAGAGAAATTTCAGTCTTTAAAACATCATAAACCTCTTTATGATATTTTTGAGACTCAACATCTTATACAAAATCCTTCCCTGGTAAATTGATGACAACCTGTCAGTAGACCTCTGGACTGACAATGGCTAGGACCAATTTGGAGCTACTTGAAGTGCTTGGAGCTGAACCAAGCATGAGTCTTCCTTCATGAGGGTCATCCCTAAGTCACATGCAAGACTCAACTTAAGTAGGATTTTTGTGATGTAATTAGTAATTCATGATGTAATTAGGACTTTATGATGTAATTAGGATATATTGGTCTTTTCTTTAATTAGGGGCGCCTATATAGGGGTTTATGAGGCTTGGTGGTTGTTGCTTAAACCATGGTGAGACTTATCTAATTCTCCTGAATTAGTGGCGTCTGGCGATTGGACTTATCTGCTGCAGGAGGATTCTTGCTTCAGTGGCGTCCCTCCATTTCTTTCCTCTTCACTTTTTCTTTCATTTTCCTTCATTTTCTTGCACTTTCTCACGCAATTATAGCTGCTGTCCAGCACCTATAATTCGTGAATTACTTACTAATTTTTGGTTCTAATTGGTTTGTTTTGCTCAATTCTAGATCCTGTGCAATTCCTGTCATCATAAATAAAAAACACTTGAAATATAAGATTCTGAATTATTGTTTTTTAGGTGAAGAGCTTTATAAAAAAGCTATTGATGGTAATTTACTTCGATGCTTGGGAGAAAATGAAGCTTACTTGGCTTTAGTTGAAGTACATGAAGGAGCTTGTGGAGCTCACCAAGCAGGAAAGAAGATGGAATGGATTTTGAAAAGAAAGTTATTCTTTTGGCCTTCAATGGCCAAAGATTGTCACAATTTCGCAATATCTTGTGAAGAATGTCAAAGGCATGGAAATGTGCAACAAGTTCCAGCAAGTGAATTACATTCAATAATAAAACCTTGTCCTTTTAGAGGATGGGCTTTGGATTTAATTGGAATGATACATCCAGCTTCTTCGAGAAACCATAAGTTTATTTTAGTTGGAGTTGATTATTTTACCAAGTGGGTAGAAGCAATTCCTTTAAGAGAAGTTTCTCAAGAAGACACCATTCGTTTCATTGAAGAAAATATCATATTTCGATTTGGCTTACCAGAAACCATTACCACAGATCAAGGAACAGTGTTTACTGGGAGAAAAATGGTTAGGTTTGCTGAATCAAAAGGGATAAAATTACTTTCTTCTACACCTTATTATGCACAAGCCAATGGTCAAGTTGAAGCAGTTAATAAAACTATTATTGCTTTAATTAAAAGACATATTGGGCAATGTCCCAGAAATTGGCATGAAACCTTGAATCAAATTCTTTGGGCTTATAGAAATTCACCAAGAGAAGCCACTCGAACTACCCCTTATAAGTTGGTATATGGTCATGATGCTATATTGCCAGTTGAAGTGAACTTACAATCAATAAGAGTTCAAAGGCAGTTTGAGTTACCTTCTCAAGATTATTGGAATTTGATGTTTGATGAGTTAAATGAACTTGATGAAGAAAGGTTGGTTGCTCTTGAAAACATAATTAGGCAAAAAGAGCAAATTACTCGTTGTTACAATCGAAGGGTTAAGAAAAAAGAATTCCAAATTGGTGATTATGTTTGGAAGTTGATTTTACAATTTGATAAAAAGTCTAAGAGGTTTGGTAAATGGTCACCTAATTGGGAGGGACCCTTCGAAATTGAGAAAATATTTTTCAATAATGCGTATTCAATTCGAGAATTAGTTGGTGATTTGCGCATAATGTCAATAAATGGAAAATATTTAAAGGAGTATAAACCAAACTTTCAAGAAATCAAAATTATGCATAAAGAAAAATAAAATTATTCAAGGACAATATAAATTCGAGCCCATGCTCGAAGCAAAAGAAGTTGTAGAAGAAACAGAAAAGAACAAAGAAACAAATTAAAAAGGAGCCTCTCTCTTTAACTTGGCAAAGTTGTGCATGAGGTATTCATAGTAGATCTTCAGGCTGTTTTTATTATTTCCAGATTATCAATATCTTTGGAAACCCTAACAATATCCCTCGAAATACCCCGAACAGAGTTTAGAATGTCCATTCGAGTAGACTTCTGCTTTGACAATGTGGTTTCGAACTCACTTTTTGCCAACTTAGTTCTTTCTGCTTCTTCTTGGTACCTTTTCATAAGGCTTTCAAGCCTTAAGTTTTCTTTCTGTAACTCTTCAATCTTCGTAGTATTTTGATTGATGGATTGCTCATATTTGGTCACCTTGATCTTGCTATCTTGCATTTCATCCACCAATTCAACCTTCTCATTTTTCTGCATGACCAATTTCGAAGTGGTCTGCTCGATTTGGTCAAAAGTCCCAACAGTATTATGATATAGCTCTGAAAAGCTTTTGATCCACTGCTGTTGAGACTAAGAAAAATCAGCATGCTTCTTTTCAAAGAAAGTTAAATAACTTTCAATTTCTTCTCTGTAGAGAGGATCCTTCGGAATTTCTTTCATCATAGATTTCTCGAAGACCAGTTTCTTGAAATTCTGAAGAGCTTTATCAATGGAATCCTCTTCACTTAGTGGATTCTGAACTGTTGCTTCAGAGTGAGCTGATGACAATGAGACTTCTCTTGAAAGCACTTCCAAAATCAAGAAAGGATTTTCATCCAAACCTTTGAGGCAATCATCTAAGTCCATGGCACTATATATAGGAGTAGACCTAGATGAATCCCTCGAAAAGCCTGGAGCCTTTCCGGGAGTGCCTGACTCAGTTTGAGTAGTTTGAATTTCCTTTGAAGGAGATTCCTTGGTTCTTTGAGAATCAGGTTCAGGAGAAGGTGTTGGATCATCTTTTTCTTCTTCCATCTGAAGATCCTCATTGGTTGGATCAGAAGGGGATTGAACTTCTTCTTCTTCTCCTTTTTCTTCTTGTTCCTCATCACTCTCTTCGATATTATCTAAAGATTTGACTTTTGGCAAAGACTTTTTCGAAGAGGTAGCTTGAAGTGGACTTTCTATTGTTTTCTCTTCATTAGCACCACTTTCAGCTTGAGAACTTGAGGAAATGTTTATCTGAAATTAGCAAATAACCTAAGTTAGATAAACAAGAACAAAAGGGAAGGGGTTGATATGTTTTCTTTTGAAAAGAGAGTAAAAGGTTTACTTGTTCCACAACCCCACTTGGGATTTGTTTCTTATAAGCCTTAACCTTAAACCTTTGGCCAACTCTCTAATGTTTTACATAAAGAAAAACATATTTCAAAATCAGAAAGAGAAAAGAAAAGTTTTAAAGGTAAGTTTAAAAGATAAAAGAAAGAGGGAAACTTACAGCTCCAATAATTTTTCCTAGAGGAATCACAGAGAGAATTTTCTGCTTCGGAGCCTTTTTCTCTTTCTTTGTATTTTTTCCTCTCAAAGGAACAATTTGTTTTTCAGGGGTAGCTTCCTGTTAAAAGGAAAAAGAACAATTAGAATTCTCGAAATCTATAAGATTTTGAAATTAACAAGAAAAAGTTCGAATGTACCTTTGAGAGAGATTTTTCATCAGATTTGTCAGATTTACTCTTCTCTTGACCTTTTACTACTTTCTTCTTGGAAGAATTCGAATCATCTGCTTTATCCTTCTTACCCACTGAAGCAGATTGGCTCTTGTCAGAAGGTTCGTTATTCTTTTCGACCTTGCTGGACGTAGCCTTTTTCCTGGATTTGGAAGCAGTAGTCTGACAGAAAATAAAAGAAAAGAGATGTTAAATTTTGAAATCCAAATCTAGAATATGTTCAGGTTTCGAAATGGAACTTACAGAAGGTTTTTGAGAAGAGGATGAAGTCTTTCTTTTCTTGGATTTCTTTTCTGCAACTTCTTCTTCTTCACTTTCCCAAATTTCTTCAGCATCCTTCGAGAGTTTACACTCTTGAGCTGAAACAGGAAAAGAAAATTATGAGCATAGAATTGGGATAAGTTAGAAAAGCAAGAAGAAATGTTTATGTTATTACCTTGAACAATGAAGTTCTTAGAAACTATTCTCACATGTTCTATATCCACATGAGGTATGAAAGGGTAATTGTTCAAAGTATATTTTGTTAAAGTAACTCTTTTTGGAAGAGGTTTGAGATTGGTAAAAAGAAGATCAAGGGTTACAGTTCTAGTCCATTCAGGACCATATAAACTTTTTTCCAAACCAAATTTTGCTGTTGGTAAAGGGGAAAATTTTGGACAATATTTTTCGAAAATAGTATTTCCCTTGGGATTTATAATTTTGAAATTTTGTTGATTCGAAGAAACCTTTTCTTTTAAGGAAGAAGCTGCTTCAGAAATAGTTCTATGAATTTTATTAGGAATATAGAACACACGAAAATATTTCTCGAAAGCTTCAATTTCTTTGATAGTTCTATGGATTTCTGCGAAGGAGCAATGTCTTTGGTTAGTCTCGAAAAGCAGGTAGCTTCATCAACTTGAATACTAGTGTAGTATTTAGACCACCATTCTTTAAAAGACAATGTGTAGTAGTATGAAAGCTCGAAGGGATCTGGGCAGATAGATAAAGGCTTTTGGGCCTTTGTAAGTTGTAGTTCATTGAAACCCTTTTCCCCATCAACTAAGTCTTCAATCAAGATTTGGTCTTTTGATGTGCAGAAAGGTGTAGGATGAAGTTGGCTGAGACCAAATTGACGAGCTACAAACTGTGGTTGGTAATGAAAGACTCTAAAGTCTTTAAGTTGAAAACCACAGTATAAAAGATCATAAGACAAGAATTGCTTCCATATTTCCAAACTTTCAGATTCTTCACTTGGAGAATCACAAGGGAACTTTCAAGTAAACCATTCAGGTCCTCGAGTTCGAGAAGAGAAAGGCGCAAGGTTGGGAGAATGTGTTTTGATTTTCAGAAAAGAAGAGACATAAGACTTGAAGAATTCGAGACGGTTCTTTTTCGAGGAAGGGGTAAGGAAAGACAACCTACAACCTTCAATGGAAGTAGGAAGTTTTGCATCTGAAGGTTCATAACTCTCGAATTTATCCTGGAAAATGGCATTTAGCCAAAGTTGAAGAAACCAAAAAGGACCACAAAGTTTTCGAACAGGATCTTTTAACTTAAGGGCATAAATAGCTTCAGAAAGCATGTCATAAACATGGGCTAAAATACATCTGTTTAGGTCTATTCGAATCCCTTTTGCTAACATTTGAGCTAAACGAAGATAAGATTTTGGAATTTGATTAGATCTAGAGTAGAAAACAAAAGCAGATAGCCAATATATGAGAAAAGCAACATGTTCACTTTCAGAAACTTTGCCAGATTTGGCATTGTTTTGGATAAAGTTGGAATAAGTCAGTTTATCCCAATTTGGCTCAATATGTGGTTCAGGTACTTTCATGAAAGGAAGAATTAATTGGCCTTCAGGTCGAAGGCCAGTAATGGCAGCAACATAAAAAAGAGTTGGTGTGATCATACCATAAGGTAAATGAAAGGAATTCGAAGATCTTTCCCAGAAGAGAAATGAAGAAAGGATTAAAGCAGGGTCAAAACTGAGATCATATTTACTCAGTTGAATAAGATCAAAGATACCAAGTTGCTTCCATAAAGCTCCCATGGTGTTTTCGATCCTATTCAACCACATGACATAGGAATCCTTTCGAGCTGGGGGAGTTGCTCGAAAAACATCAGTGGTGTTTTCGAGATGATCAGTTCGAATTAAAGACCTAAAAATTCGAATTTTCTATTCTTTCGAACTTGGATATAATTCATCATATTGATCAAGGGAAGAAGAAGGAGTGTATGGACCTAAGAAACAATATTGTTTTTTCCTAATAGAATAGGGAATAAGTACCTGGGAATTCCAGATAGCTACTTTTTCCTCAACATTTTCAGGATCAGGGACGTAAACTCTATCATCCCTGGAAAGGAAGTCACCTTTGACAATGGCAAGAGGCACTGAAGCAAGACCTTCAGAAGCCATTAATGGAGTTTCTTGAAGTTCTTGAGAGAGAAAAAGAAACAATGGAACAGTGACAATGAGCCGAAAATGCATCAAAAAAAGTAAAATCAGAACCTTTGAGGTGTTAAATCGGTGAAAATCAAGTTAAAAATAAGAAAAAGTGATTAAAAAGGATAAAAATCATACCTTGAGTAGTAAGCAAAAGACGCCCAACAAGAGGAGAAAACAAGGGTTCTTGAGGTTGAAGATGAAGTGGAGAGTGAAAAGTGAAAATGAAAGGTTTTTACTTGGTATTTATATGAGAGAGATTGGCATGATTACAAAGAAGTTTAAAAGGTAATCATGATTACACGTTTCTTGGGACGTGAGTTAATAACCCAAAAACGTGGGAAAGTCAGTTAGCTTTGATAAAGTAACTGAAATATTAATTTAAATTGGAAAATGAAAGGTTTATCTGAAAAAGATATTTAAATTTTCCCTTTTAAATTTTGAATAACTATTATAAGGAATACCAAAAATTTGTTCCAAAAATATCTCTTTCTGCAAAAAATAGATTACTTCTTGAAAGAGACTATTTTTGGGGGGGCATCTATTGGGATTTGATTTTTAGTTGTTTCGAATTCCACAAGTGGTAAAGGTTTGGTACTGTTTCGAATTTACAGAAGAATTTAAAGTTACCTTATCTCGAATTTTGATAATGAGTCTGTTAACTTAGAAAATTCTTGATTGAAGTTAACACAAAGAAGACTTAAGAAATTCGAAAAGAGGATAGACGTAAATTCGAGATATAATACATTGTAGGTATTCCAAAAGGCAAGTGATAGTTCTTTTATTCATGATCCAAATTCAAATTACATTAGTTCGAATACATTGGAAATATATTAGAAAGGAAACTATCCTAAGTGCTCAATATATTATAAAGGAAACTATCCTAAACTAGAATGAGTCCTTGACTCATATCTTCCACACCTCTTTATCTTCTTCCTCCCCCACAAGCTTTGATAGAGCCAAGGCAAAAAGAATGTCTTTTCCAATCTGTTGAACCACCTTCGACATGGGGAAGAAATCAAGGTCAGCATGGGAAAATAATAAGAGATTCATTTATTATATAAATGAACCTATACTTGGCTATTACGTACAACCCAAAAGAAAACCTTCAAAAAGAAAGGCTGAAAAAGCCAATAGCTTTGGCTATTTCGTCAATCCCATCAAAAATGAAATCATTCCGGATTGGATTGTACGCAATAGCCAAAGGAATGAACTTCTTCATATTCTTTGAAGGATTTAGAAAGAAGAAGAAGGAGAATGAGAAGCTATGAAGGAAATGCCCAAATAGAACTCCTATTTATAGGAGTGAAAGGAGTAAAGAATCATAAATTAGCTCACTTTAATATCCAATAAGAAGAACTCCCATAATGGAGTTGAATGGACGGTGGCCGGTGGTCTTCTGACCTTTAGTTTGGCCAAATGAAACTTGACACGTGGCATATGAAAGAATGTAGTCAAATCTCGAAATGAGAAAAGACTTAGTAGATTCAAGCATCAAGAAAAAGCTAAGTGTCAAAGATAAAGATGTTTTCAAGTTCTTGAAGTCAGAATTCCAGAAAGAAGATTTCGAGAAACCAGAGAGTGAGATTTCGAAATAACAGACACAGAAAACTCGAAAACAAGATATCTGAAGACTTAGAAGATTTCTGAAGAAAGAAAAGAAAGTTTGAAAAGTCAGAAGACAGAAGAAAACAATTATTGAAGATCAAGAGCAGTTTTCTGGTTAGCAGAAGACGTGGCAAGCATGCACGCTGCCAACACATAGGGCTAGATGATGTGTCAAATGTACATTAGTTAGCCGTTAGAATTAGGAATCTATAAATAGGTGAACTTTCAATGTAATAAAGGTTGGTAAATCACTCATACTTAAACTCTGAAACACCTTACACGTCCAATCTTGCAGCGAAAAACAGGTTACAAGGAGCAACAGTATGTGATGAATCCATCCATTTCTTTAATGCAATTGTTCTTACAATTCAATTTCTTTTTTTTTGTTTACATTCTGCAATCTACATTCTGCAATTTACATTCGGCACATTTTTCTTTCTTTTGAACTTTTACTCTTACTTTCTTTGAAAGTTTGATTCTTCTTTGATTTCTGAAAATCCGATTTGAACTTTGATGAAATTCTGAATCAAGTAGTTCTAAACTTTGTTGAAAAATAAGTTCTTTGATAAAATTTTGAATCAAATAACTTGAAACTTATCATTTCTGGATTTCTGTAAAACTGAAATTGACTTGGTGAAATTCTGTACCAAATAGCATAATTTTTCCAGAAATTGAACTTTTGAAAGTCTTTTATAAATCAGAAACACCATAAATCTACTTTTTAAAATGAGTCCCGTAAGAGGATCTAATTCTAATCCCCAAATTGTTCTTAAAATCAAAGTGATAAAGATAATTTTCGAATTCACATTTTATCACCACAAACAATAACACAAAGAAATCAGGAACAATACATTGGGATCGCTTCTCAGATCGCTCCTCAAACCAAAAAATAGCTCCACAATACTTGCAAGTGTACTTGATGTCTCCAACATCCATATATTCTACAAATTGAACATATTGTCTTTGTAATTAAATTCTCCCTCCGGTCTCATTTATAAGCAAAAATAACTATATTCACACTTATTAAGAAAGTTTAGTTAAACCCATTTAATTTTCTTGATTTCATCTAAAAAGTAATTGTATTGCCAAAATTACTACATTCAATTTTATTGAAACTTGTTTCAAGTGGACATACTCTCTTCTTATTGACACATGATTCATTAAATAGAGTGGTTGAAAAATATAATATGAATTAAATAAAGGGTAATTTGGGATGATATCATTTAATATGATGAGATTAGTTAACTTTTGCTTACATTTTAGTCCATTATAGGTGAGTGATTTTTTGCTTATAATTAAGACCGGGGGAGTATAAGGATAAATGAAGTAAATTAGCTTAAAATAAATTAAATTGACTAATACCTTGAAATTCAGAGTCATTAAACATATCATTATCAACTTTGTAATTAAATATAAGGATAAATGAAGTAAATTATCTTAAAATACATTAAATTGACTAAGTAATACCTTGAAATTCAGAGTCATTAAACATACCATTATTCAGTTTCATTATCAAGAATATGATCATCATCAAAATGATCGTATCCTGTTTACCAAAATGAAAATAATATAATTAAACTATTAAATAAATAATTTAAGAATGCCCATTAATAATATAATAAAATTTCACTACATTATATACAAATTTGAAATTAATATGAATACATTTAATAGAAATTTATCATTAATTTAAATCTAACTACAATAAAATATTAAAGGAATAATGTTTTATCAAAATTAATCCATAGTTACTAAATGCTCATCATGAATACAAAATATATTAGGTTATACGCATGCATTATTATACCTTATTAAATGTAAAAAATAACAATTCATCGTACCAGTGAAGCTTTGACCATTCAATAATAAAGTGTTTAATTCAATGGAGGGCAATTGCATATTAACTTTCGAAGACAACACTACATGATTAATTATTTATTGTTAGAAGAAAATAAAAACTTTAAAAAAAAAGGAAAAAAATAATAACCAAATAATAAAAATACGATTTGTATCATACTTTATTTGATCCAAGGGCGAAGCTATTTAAGGGCCAAAGGGGGACATGGCCTCCCCTCATTTTTTTTAAAATATATATATATATATATATATTTATTTATTGAATGGAAGTCCAATTAGAAGCTAAGGAGATATTATACTATATTTGATAAAATTAGGTAGTTGATAAGTTAATTGGTAATTGATAAAGTAATTTATTTAATTAAAAATGTTTGGTTTAAACAGTTGATTATTTTCATATAAAATTTATGAATGTTTATATAGAAATAATTAAAAAATATTAAAACATAGAAAATTTGTTTGAAACAACAAATTTTAAACATTAATAATTATAAATATAAAATATACCATATCATATTATTTATATTTTTTTAAATATCTCTTTATACACTATATTTTTCGTCAAATTATAACGTTTAAAAATATGATCACATATAAGAATCCTAAGTCCTTGTCGAGACTTCACCCTAGATATAGTAACATATAATTGACCATGAGAGAAAACGGCTTTTGGTAAATAACACCAACGTGTGACAATGTCTAACTTTGGCTTTTATTAAAGGTCACAACTCATTTATTTTACACTTTTTTTACACCTAATATTTTCCTATACTTTTTTCTTTTCTATCACAGTAAAATATAAAAAACAAATATTAGGAACAATGTATAACTCTACCAACCTAACTCATAGCAATACTACTCTACCTCTTAATCTATAAATTTCATGAACACCAAATATAGTTTTCACATTTATCAAAAAACACTCTAAATAGATACTTCTCTATCTTTATTTTTGTACTATATCTCTTTCACGCCCTAAAAATTGGTTGTTAAAATTTAATACTTAAAAAACTAAGGTTTTTTCCAAATTATTTATTATACACTTTCTTGTGTACTTTATTTGTCTTAAAAATATCTTTTTTTCTTCTGTACCATGTTTTCACCTTATTTCTCTTATTTCCTTTCTATTTCTTACTTTCATACACCCCTCACACATTAAAAATGAGGTGTTAAAGTTTTACACTTTCTTTTATACATCATTTTTTATCCCTCTATTACATCAATTATCACATTTTCATTGTCTTCATTTTTTTATCTTTATTTTCCTTTACTACACTTAACATACCCCGAAAAAAAAGATATCAACATATTAATATATTTTTTTAAAAAAATAATATTTTTTTCTGCACTTGTCACACCCTAAAATTGAGGTATCAAAGTTTTACACTCTATTTTGCACACCATTTTTTAATGTCTATGTTCATTTCCTATCATATAAATTACCATAATTTCCGTCTTTATCTCTTTTCATTTTATTTATTTTTCTTTTTATCTCTTTCTTTTCTATATTTATTACACCCTAAAAGTAAGGTGTCAAAATTGCAATACCCTTAAAAAATAGGATGATTTTTTTCACACTCATTTATTTTACACTTTTTTCACACCTAATATTTTCCTATATTTTTTATATTTTCTATTACAGTAAAATATAAAAAACACTCACTAATAGGTTTAGTTAGGCGACAAAAATTGCATTTTCTGCTGAGAAAATATATCTATGCACGAATCTATTTTTGGGTGGGTTTTCAAGAATAAAAAGTATTTTCAATTTTGGTTTTCAGATGTTTTCGAATGTTACATAATGATAATTGATTTGTTGGAATTCTTTTGTGTTGATAATGATGTAGCAGGAAAAAATTATCTTTCAAATTTGTCTTTAAAAATTGTCCATATGTTTCCTCCCGTTTCTCGAGAGTGCAGGATGTGTATACACTAAATCAAGTATCAGTATATAGCCCAACACACAAAGGCACCAAAAGCCCAAACCGTGACACAATTAAACTGCTAGCCCGACCCATCTCACTCGGTCAATGGCCCAGAACCGCGTTGACCTGCCAAAAAAATTTAAGCACGAGTGAACAGTGCTCAAACACTTGGCCGCGTGTAATATTATAGATAGATGAGTACAGTTTTAAGCAAAAAGACCATACCTAAAATTATTTAGTTTTTAGCTATCACAGTTAGTTTACTTATCTTAATCGGGCTTTTTAGTAGTATAAAAATAATTTCATAAAATAGTAAAAAAATAATAATTTAATTAATTTGTAATTTTTTAAATTACTTATTATATATAATAATAGGTAAAAAGAAATTGAAATGCTTTTGTCATTAAAATTGAAAATAAGTAGTAATAAATAAAAAGAAATTAAGGATAATAAGAGAAATGTATTAAAATATAAGGGATAGTGATGAGAGAAAATTAAATAAGCTAGAAGCTAGAAGCTTGGTGAAGTAGCTTGTGGCTTATAAGCTAGAAGCTCCTAAAATAAGCTACTTTGAGGTAACTTACCAAACACTTTTGTGTTGGTCAAATTAGCTTATAAACTAATCAAATAAGATAGTAATTAGCTTATTGACCTTTTCAAACATACTCATAGTTCAGTGTCTCACCATGTAATTCATGGAGTTAGAAAGATCGGTAAAAACAAATACAGTAAAACAATATAAAAGCATACTTTTACATTTTCAATATTGAAAAAAAGTACAACTTTTGTGTAATAATTATAGTAATTAACTATGGTGATTTCCTTGCTTTCTCTTTACGTAATAGTAATTGTAGTAATTATTTAATTTAATTATAATTATTATAACAATTATCAATATTAAAGCCTATTTTTACATTTTCAATGTTGGAAAAAAATTACTTTGTTATAGTAATTATAATAGTTATTTAATTATGGTGGTCTCATTATTTCCCCCTTATTTAAATTTTATTAGTTTTTATATGAATTATTAATAATGATTTATTGTATTTACTATTATTAGTTTTTCATTTTTATTATTTAATATTGAGTTATTGTAATCTTTTTTCAGTTTTTTATATATGATGGTTCATATTCTCCTAAAATACCATCAAACATGTGTGTTAAATACTCGAAGGGAAAGTTTTGCCGCCCATAGAGGTCCTACCCGGCTCGAATAGGATTGCCTCCCGTGGAAAAAACATGTAGTCTTACATAAAAATAAAAAAAAAATCTCCTGAAATCCAAAAGTGAAGGTCAAGTGAAGGAGAGACGGGTGGTAAGTCATGTCTTTCTTTCATTTCATTATTCATTTCATTGTTTTAATAATAAGATAAAGATTATTAGTATACTCACATTAATATAATTACTGTAAATAATTAATAATAATTCATAATATGGTTTTTCTATAGTGTGTCTGAGGTCACATTTTAATAATCATTAAAATTCACTTTCCAATACCTTTTTCAATACATTTATTATGTGAAAGAGTAACTACTAATTAAAGAGTAATAAATATGATTTTTAAAGCAAATTTAATTCCATTTTTAACCCTGCCTTTCTCACTTATGTCAACACATCTCCCTAACAAAACAATCTCAAAATTTACATCTCCTCCACCACCCTCTTCCCGTCCTCTCCCGCCCACACACCTCCCCCTCTTCCGTTCAGTCCGCAAACAACAAAATAAATAGTAAAATGACACTTAACACTCACCAACAACAAAATAAAATGTGTTTTTATTCCTCCGAATTATATACAATAAGTGGATTTCCCCTTAGGCTAAACTATGATCATTAGCAACCAAAATATTCCCCGTGAGACTAGAAGTTATAGGCGCACCAAATGCATCCACGTCTACTCGTGGCATATTTATTGAAGCCCCTGAAGTTGCCTGTGCCTCTTGCAAGGGATACGAGGAGGGCGATAATGAGGAGGCTGTGGAGGGTGACGGTGGACTGAACGGCGGAGGGGGAGGTGTGGTGGGCGGGAGAGCAGGTGGGAGAGGGCGGGAAGAGTGTGGTGGAGGAGATGTGAATTTTGATATAGTTTTGTTAGTGACACTACAACAATTTTGGGATATTAGAGCACCCGTGTTAGGTTGTGTTAACAATGATCGTTTTAAATTGAGGGCACTCCAAAATTTGGACGGGAGCGCCCTGTAAAGGTGAAATAGAGGGCGCTCACAAGGAGCGCCCTCGTATAGCAGCAATTTTTTATTTCCCTGAAATAGAGGGCGCTCCTGGGAGCGCCCTGTAAAGGTGAAATAGAGGGCGCTCACAAGGAGCGCCCTCGTATTGCAACAATTTTTTATTTCCCTAAAATAGAGGGCGCTCACAGGAGCGTCCTCGTTATTTTTCTTCAAAATTTTTTATTTCTGTGAAATAGAGGGCGCTCTTATGAGCGCCCTCTTTTCTTTTTTCTTTTATTTAATTAATTTTTATTTGTCTAGATTAGAGGGCGCTCCAAGGAGCGCCCTATTTGCCTGTTTTACAGGGCGCTCCCTGGAGCGCCCTTGTTACATGATTAATTTTTTTTATTATGAGGAATAGAGGGCGCTCCACCGAAGCGCCCTCTTTTCCCGGAGATCTAATAAAACCAGTTGCCAGTACAGCATTTCGTTCGTCTCTCTCTCTCTCTAAGCTCTTCCCTCTCTCTCTAACTCCTTCGGCTGTCTCCGTCGCGCTCCTCCGCCTTCCCACGGCCGCTCCTCCGCCCTCTCCGTCACGCGTCTTCTCCCGTTCGTGCGCAAGCTCTAGTTCTCTTCTCCGGAGCGGTTTCCACCTTCGAAGGTGTTGTCTTCTTCTTCTCCGGCGCAGCTGTTCGTCCCCTTCCCCCACACACACAGTTCGGCCGCCGCAAGCGTTAGGGTAAGGAAACCCTAAACCTCCATTTTTGTCCTTTTTTTATTCTGGTTATAGTTTTTTTTGCTATCTGCACCTACTGTTTTGCTATCTGATCACTATGAACATATTATTATTATTGAATATTATTGGTTTTATTGAACCCTTTTGGTTAATGTATTATTGTTGGTTTGAGCTATAAAATTGTTTTATAAATTTGTTTGGTGGTGCTTTATTATGCATTTAGTAATGTTTTATAAATATATATTATTATGACAAGTTGGAATTATTTCAAGTTGATAATGTATATTTATATAAAGATGTATTTGAGATTAGACTCTGATACAGGTTATTGTAGTCTTTGGTTTGGCCACGGAGGCCTATTGTTATTGAATTGTATTAGTGCTTTGGATATTATAAACTGCACTGGTATTTTCTGGGTTTCAGGTGAAGTTCTAAAAATTGGAAATGTCCAGTTTACAGGGGAAACTCTGCCGGATTTTCGGTAGAAGTTTCTGAACCTTAACACTTAAATGTGTTGGTTCTTTTCCTGATTGTTAAGTTAGAATTGGCATGAGAATTTTGAGGAAATCTAAGTAAACATTGGATTAAGCAATAACAGGAAAAGAAGAGATAGATGACATTTTGAATGCATGAATTTTTGAGGAAATCTAAGTATAATACAATTATGTTTTTATTTTCCCTAATTATCCCTAAAGTTGAATACTTGTGTTAATTATACTTGTGTTAATTATATAAACTTACTATTCTGAAAACATGCAAGAGGAAGCTGACGTGATTAATTGTACGATAGCTTCAGGCGTTGTAAGTATGGCTGAAATGGTTGAATGGCTTGATTAGAATTCTCTGCGTTCGGTTTTGTTTGGGTTGTGGTTGGATGGCACTGTTATGAACGTTTATTGCAGGTAATTTCTATCCAAAGCATCTCATAAGTTGTTTATCTCGTTTTATTTGCTTGGATTGACATTGTATATTTTTTCGTATAGTTATCTATATCATTCAGTCTTAGCCCCGTCTTCTCGCACTGATCGATATGTTTTCATATCTCCGCAAACCACCACTTTATTCGACACGAACACAATGCAACATAAGTTGGTGGGAAGTTTGTTGTATAATAGACGCGGACAAGACAAATTGTTCCTCCTTCCATAGTATTTTACCAGATCCCACATGGTACCGCATTAAGGTAATATTGATCTCTTCTGGACATTTTGTTTCTTCATTACTAAGCGCATAAGCATCACTTATTTTTAAATTCATTATACTTGTAGTCTCCTGTCCAAAAAAACGACTCGGATTGTGGGCTCATCGTAATGCGTTACATGAAGGAGATCATTGATCAAAACCAACTGATGTATAGTTGTATAGGTACTTCATATTTACACCACTAAGTTATATCTTGCATAGGAAACTATTCATATTATGACAAGTTTGAATTATTGTTTCAAGTTGATATGTGTGTTTTTACTAAGTGTTGTTCATAGTATGACTAAGTGTTTGAATTTTAAGGAATTAATATGCATGATTTAGGATTAAGTCATTGGGATCAGACTGAAATAAATATGCAGGTTATTATACTTAAAAATTAAAAAATGGAAAAAAAGGAAAAAATTTGAAAAAAAAACCAAAGAGGGCGCTCCTAGGAGCGCCCTTGTTATAACAAATAGAGGGCGCTCCACTGTGCGCCCTATTAGTTTGCACGGGAGCGCCCTCTTTGCCCTTCTATCAGGGCGCTCCATGAGCGTCCTCGTTTTGTTGACCAAACAAGAGCAGATTCTATTAGTGCGCACGGGAGCGCCCTTTATGGCTGCACGGGAGCGCCCTCTAAGGCCTTTTTTGGCATATTGTGAGGTGTTTTTAAAGAAGAGAGAAAGTCGGGGTTAAAAATGGAATCAAATTTGCTTTAAAAATTAGAGTCAATGCTCTTTAATTAATAGTTACTCTCTCACATAATAAATGTATTGAAAAAAGTATTGGAAAGTGAATTGTAATGATTGTTAAAATGTGCCCTGGGGCACATTATAGAAAAACTGTTCATAATATTAATTATTTGAAATGTAAATGTGACTTTCTAATTTTAGAAGTTATATTGAAATAAATTTACTATTATATCCTTATTTAGATATCATAGGTTGTTGTTACTAATTTGGTGCCCGTGTGATGCACGGAAGACGATCGTAATGGGTATGTTAGACGTATAAGTCATAAAATTAAATGTTGTTATTATTTGAAATATAATATAGTTTGAATGTGTATTTGAAGGTGAATGTGTATATAATTCGTAGTAAATATGTTCATGAGAAGAAATTATACATGGTAAAAGAGTTACAGTGAAAAGTAATTAAATAAGCATATATTGGATTAAGTTTATAACTTATGAAGATAAACTTTGATTGTTGGACATAGGAAGGTGGATGCAATCCATGTAAAAGAGAAGTTAAAGTTAAAATAAGGTAGATGTTAATATAAAGTACTAGTATTGGCAAAATAAAAAGAAAAGAGAAGGTTACTTACCTAAATTAAATTTTGGAAGACTTCTTTGAAAACCACATTTGATTGTTAGTTGAATTTTCGTCTTCATCACATATAAAAATTTTAAGTCCATTACGTGATGTTACTCTTGAGAGTGTAAATACAATTGACCATGAGAAAAAAACAATCTTGGAAAGAAAATTCCAACATGTTTAAGAGATTGTCCCTGACTTTTGATGATTGTCATTGCAAATGAGACTGCAATTAGGAATTGTCTTCGTTGAAATTTAAAAGGGATCCTTGTATCTAATGAAATTAATGAGAGTCTTGGAATGAAAACCTTTTCTCCAACATTTTTTCCTGACATGACTCTAACTTCTAAAACATGTGCTCGTTTGAGTAATGATGAGTCTTGTTCCACTGAACAATCTAGAAGACTGGTCTATATTTCTGAATAGCATGACAGGAACACCTACTTTTGTCTCACTAGGAATTATTGTTAACATGTAATCATTCAAAGTCTCAACAATATCATTTGTTGGTGCTAAAATAGCTCGATCTTGAAAGAAACTTGTTTCTTTCATGTTTTCCAATAACATAGGATATATACTTTGAACATTAGAAGCAAGATGCTCAGTTGAATCATTTAGCAACAGATCTTCTGGAATTTCAATATGGACATCATCATTAACTTCTTTCTCTTTCAATATGTGCAACTATTTTCTGCGCGCGCCATAATTGGGACTTTATAGGCGATGTAACTACGACTCTACTATGGTTGAAACTAGGACAGGGATGGAGGATTCTAGTTCCAATGGTGGTGTGAGTGATGATAGTGTGATTGATAAAGCAGATGCAAGGGGGCTGGTTGTTACGCCTTAAACACTTCAAAACGTGCGTCCTTCGGAATAATAACTTGCTTCAGATAGCCTTTGTACTTAAGATGTTTGACCTTATCTGAAACATTGGAACTTCGTTAGGTTTTTCGTGAAGACTTATAAAGAGTTTTCTTAGGTTTATTATCATAAAAACTTAACAGCGAGGTGTCTTAGACTTTTAAAGTCTTAAGACTCAACATTCTCCCCCTTTTTGATGATGACAAACTTAGAAAAACTTAAAATAAATTGAGTGCTCCCCCTGAGTTAGATAGCTTCTCTTGTGCTTAAGACTTGCTTCCCCTGAACTACATACTTCGTATTTTGATTAGTACAATAACTCCCCCTTTAGTCATACATCAAAAGGGTTTCAGAGCAATCACTTGAATTAAAACACATGCAATTTCATAATAGATATCAGAGCAATCTTTAACAACATATGAACCAGACCAATGAAATCTTATATTAGAGCAAAGATTACAAAAAAACAAGATATGTTATGAAAAGCTCATATTATTGAATGTGAAAGAATTTTGAAAAAAAAAGCATCACAGACATAACATTCACTTCTTCAAAAGAGCTTCCCTAATAGCTTCCAAAAGAGAGTCCTTGGTCTTTGTGATCTCAGACAAAATATCTCTCATGAATTCTTCATTATCAGCTCGAATCCTTTCAGTTTGTGCTAATGGATGATCTTGCCATTGTATCAAGTTAGCATGAGTACCTTCCATCTCAGCTTGTGCCCACTCCATCTCCTCTAATCTTCTTCTCAAAACAACATTTTGTTCAACCAAATCTCCCTCATGCTTGTGGAAGACTAAGTTGATGTAGGGAGTGGACAATCTGAAGAAGGTTGCATTCTTTGGAAGTTAAAAATAAGCAGGTCATTATATGTAGAGGTGTAAGCGATTCCGATCCAACCCGCGAACCCGATTGACCCAACCCAACCCGAAGGATATTTAACGGTTCGGTTCGAGTTTCGGTTCGGTTCGGTTCAGACATTTTCTTTCAAACCCGATCTGGTTCGGTTCGGGTATCGGGTTTGCCTATCTTGAACCCGATAGACCCGAACCAAACCAAACCAAGAAAAGAAGCCTTAATCTTATTTCATTTTCCTTCCCATAGAGAACAAAAATAGGCGCAACGACAACACAAGCAGCGGTGGTTCCCTAAACCCTATTTCATTTGCTCCTCTCATTTTATGTTTCCCTATCTCTTTTCTTTTTTTCATGTTATATTTTAATTTCATGTCATCTTCCACATTTTTTTTTTAAAAAAATAAAAATGTTCATGACTCGATGACCCAACCCAACCCAACCCGAACATATTCGGGTTGGGTCGGGTCGGGTTACTCACCCAAAAAATACAAACCCAACCTAACCCGGCCCGATTACACCCCTAATTATATGACATAAAAGTGCAAGTTATGGGAGCTTTTCAGAAGCTCCCATTCTCCTTCATGCAAAGGATCTCCCATAAGAAACCTTCCCCTGTGTAATCTGAAATCAATCCATTATTGGGCAAAGGTACCTTGACTGACAACAACTGAATGATCTTCAAGCTTCACTAAGTCAACACCAAGTTGATCCCCTTTAGGATATGGGTAAGAGCATTGCCCAACATGTTCTCTAATATGCTAGTAAGAGTTCCAAACCCACTTGATCTCAGTGTGATCTAGACCCTCTTTCTGCATAATAAGCTTCCATTGAGTTGGAGTGAGATACTTAAAAGGTCCAAGCCTTGTGGAACCAGTCATGAACTTCTTTAGCTTCTGAGTGAATCTTTCTCTTAGTTGAATCCTTGGTATGAGTTTTTCAGGAACCACTTTGAATTATATGTTGTCAAGGATATTGCAGGGCAAGAGAGGCCTATAAAATCTGCTCCCAAAACACCCGTTATGTGTTGAGTTATAGAATTAGCTTCAGCTTCCAGTTTCTTCAATAGAAACCAATCCTCCTGATCCACCAGTGTACCAATAGGCTGAAATGGATCTAGCTTCTTCAGCTTATGTTGTGGTACTGGGATTCCATGTCTAATCTTCCGTAGCTCATATGAATTGTTTAAGTCACTTTCAGACCATCCAGCTGTCCAGCGAGCAAGAGTCTCTTCAGCAGTTTCAATCTTTAGTCTTTTCTTCAGATCAAAGAGTGAGGGTTCATTCCTGAAGTAGGCTAACTCATCCCTTAAGCATTTGAACTTGGGAACTTGTGGCATGTCCTCTAGAGGAATATGGTAGGGTTTATGTGGCGCCTCTTGGGATAGTTCCAAACCCACCTCAGTAGTGGGAGTTACTGCAGGATCATAAGTTCTTCCTGGGAACTCAATCCTTTCAAATGACTCCACATACTGTGCACCCCAACCACCATTGATACAAGGGACTTCATATTTAAAAGAGGTTTGAGGATCAAAATCCTCTTCAGAATGATGGGGTTCAGATTCCCATTGGGCTTCAGATACCCTTATAATCTGAGGTGCTGGAAGTTCTTCATCTGAAGAACTTACATTACCTAAGATCAATTAGGTCTCTTAGGCTTAGTGGGTTGCTATTCCTTCATATCCTTCATCTGAAGGTTCTTTTTCCTTTCTTCTCTATTCTTCTTCTTGATCTCTTGGGCAACAATATCCCGAATAAGAGCAGCTTCAACACTTGCTCTTCTGGTCATCATCCTTTCAGATGCTTCAGATTCAAAATGAGCTAATCTGAGCCTCTTCTTTTGTGTAGACCTTTTCTCCTTTCTCTTCCTCTTCCTCCTAGCAGCTTCTTCTTTTTTAGCCTTTAAGTCTTCAGCATAGGCTTCTTGGACTACTTTAGAAAGAATGTGGTCTAAGTCTTCTTACTCTTTCTTTATTTTCTCCTCTTCTTCTTTCTCCTTCTCCTCAAGAGCAGTTGCAAAAGAAGATACCTTTTGCATCTCAGGATTAGGGTAGCTTTCAGCAAAAGGTTGAATGTTAAGTGCCACTTTTGGGTCTAAGGAAAGTGCCACACCCTCCGCAACTGGACCTTGATGAATGTTTGCCTGGCCCTCTGATGTTAAGGTAGGCTAAGTTCCAACAGGAATAGTCTCCTCAGAAGTCTTCTGAAGTCCTTCAGACTACCTTCTGGCAACCTTCTGAACTTCTTCAAGCATTCTGAGTTGTGTAGCTGGATTCACAACTTGGACGTTTTGAAGATCCAAATCTTTAGTATTCTTCAATAGTGGCTTGGCCATTGTAGACTTTATCTTGGGCTTCACAACCCTTAGTCTTCTAGCTTGCTCTTCTGAAGTATCCTTAACTTTCTCAAATTCCTTTCTTCCTTGGTCACCATGTAACTCATTCTCCAGGATGTCTAAGGCGGTTCTCCTAGTTGTTGAAGCCTTCATATTAGTAAAACCAACCTAATGGAAGGCTTTGGTTCAGGAGCAACAACTCAAAGTCCCATAGCCTTGATGTTATCCATAGAGCAGTACCCCGGTGCTCTGAGCATGGGCAACTTGTGAACCTCCACCATGCAATGTTGTAGAATAGCAGTAATTAAGGTTGTGTGAGTCAAGCTACTGCAGAGTCATTTATTCTCTTCATTATATTTGAAAGGAGCAACTTGGGTAGGTTGATAGTCTCCTTCTTCAGAAGGTTGATGATGCATAATCATTCCATCTCAGAGACATGGTCTCTACTACTCATCTTGGGTATCACAGTAATAAATAGGATTGCATGGAGAATCCTAGGATTCTCAAGCATGGCCTGAGACTTGACAAACTTGGGATTCTTATACCTGTAGAGCATAGGGTTGAATCTTCTTTTTCCATCGCGACTCTTCTCCCAGTCAATATAGAAGGCAATCCCTGAAGAAGTTGTACCAGTAACGATGGATAGAATCTCTTCATCCACGAAAACCTCCTTCTTCATTACCTTACTAGTAATGGATCTGTACCCTGTGGAACGGTTGATAACAATCTTAGCATTCTTCTAGAACTCCAATACCCCAGGTTCAGACCACTCCCCATCTATCTCGCTAAAAACCTCAACCCATCCAACAACTTTAAACTCCGGATACAGGTTAACACCTATGTCTCTGAGACTAGGCAGGTTCACAACCTTGCTTTTCACAATGTTGCCCCTGCAGACTTCTTGGATGCCATTGAAGAGTTGAAGTTTTGTAGATAGAAATGTAGAGAATGAGTCACGGTGCCCTAACACGTTTCTATTTCCAAATATATAGCTTCATAAACAACCTGATAGTTATGGCATGATTACGAAGACCTTGGGTAACGTGTGAAGTGCAAAGGTCCACGTTTTGAAAAGGTGAATGTTAACCGTCTCAGATTACCACGTTATTTAGATAAGTGAGACTTCAAAACATCACACAATTTTAGACACATGCATTCAGACAGGGACCTCAGATCATGCATTTCAAATAGTCATGCAGTTCAGATAGGTCATTTTTCAGAAAGTGCAAGAACGTTCATATGACTTCGTAGTATCTTAAATCTATCTTCAGCCAGGGGTTTTGTGAATATATCAGCCCATTAATGCTCCGTCTCAATGAACTTAATATCAAAAACACCTTTTTGAACATAGTCTCCAATGAAATGATGCTTGATCTCTATATGTTTTGCCCTAGAATGCATTATGGGATTCTTAGACAAATTAATAGCACTAGTATTATCACACATAATAGGTATGCAATGCTCAAAGATATTAAAATCTTCAAGTTGATACTTTACCCATAAAAGTTGTGAACAACAGCTTGGTGTTTCAATGTATTCAGCTTCAACTGTAGAAAGTGCAAAGGTGCTTTGCCATTTTCTAGACCAGCTTATTATGTTACTTCCAATGAAGTGACATCCTCCATTGGTACTTTTTCTTTCTATTCCGTCTCCAGCAAATTTTGCATCACAGTAACAAACTAACCTACAATCCTTACTCTTCTTATATCAAAGACCAAGATTAGTAGTACCATTTAGATATCTGAAAATTCTCTTTACATCCTTGTAATGAGTAATCCTTGGATTAGACTAAAATCTTGCACACAAACAAACATTGAGCATAATGTCAAGTCTACTTGTTGTAAGACACAGTAATGAACCAATCATTCCTCTATACATAGTTTGGTCAACAGGTTCTTCTCCTTCAATATTACTTCGAATTGAAGAAGGATGCATTGGAGTTGACATAGGCTTGCAGTCATTCGTGTTGAACTTCTTAAGAATTTCTTTTGTATATTTTTCATGATGGATCCATATACAATAAAATTCTTTCTTAATCCGAAGTCCTAGGAAGAATTTTAATTCTCCCATCACGCTCATTTCAAACTCAGACTACATAAGCTCAAAAAACTCTTTGTGTAAAGAAGAATTTGTTGAGCCAAATATAATGTCATCAATATATATCTGAACTAGGATAAAGTCTTTGTTAGAGGTTTTTCTAAAAAGAGTTATGTCAACCTTTCCTCTTTCAAAACCATTTTTATTAAAAAAATTGCTCAATCTGCCATACCAAGCCCTGGGAGCTTATTTTAGACCATAAATAGCCTTTTTCAGTTTGAAAACATGATTAGGAAAGGCAACATCTTCAAAACCAGAAGGTTGTCTAAAAAATACTTCTTCCTCAATGATTCCATTAAGGAATGAAATTTTCACATCCATTTGATATAGTTTGATGCCATTAATTGCTGCATAAGAAAGCAAAATCCTATTGGCTTCAAGACTTGCTACTGCAGCAAAAATTTCAGTGAAGACAATACCTTCTTATTGGTTGTAACCTTATGCAACTAGTCTAGCCTTGTTTCTGACAACTTTTCCATCTTTATCCAACTTGTTTCTAAACACCCACTTACCTCCAATGATGGTTTTTCCATGGGGTTTAGGATTTAGAATCCAAACATCATTCCTAGAAAATTGATTTTGTAACATCCCAAAAATTAGGACCTAGAAAATATAGTGGAAGCCTTAGGCTGTGAATCCTATCGTGATAAGGAAATTAGTGGTAGAAAGAGAGTTGAGGAGTTTAAAGGTCAATTAAAAGGAGAGATAGGGAATTTATTGTTAATCATGGGCTTTATGGGCTGGGGTTTTGTTAAGGAAACCAAGTGTTAATCCCAACACAATTGTAGATTTAACTTAGTAGGTATCACACCCTGAAGTTGAGAGGCTAATAAAGTAACAAGATGAGGAAGAAGACTAAAGTGGTGGAACGATGGAATTAGATGGAGGAGGAAAGAATTTAGCAAAGGGATTGACAAGAATGGGGGAAGGAGTTAAGATTATAGAAGATGGTTAGTAGGGTAATAGGTTTTAAGAAAAGGATTAAAAGGGTAAGAAAATTGTAAGAGGAAAGCACAAGAGTGAGAAATCGGGATTTTAGGTTCTGGTATTCTCGCTCAAGCGAGAATGGGCTCGCTTGAGCGAGATTATCAGTAAAAATGGGAAATAGGTTTTTGTTATTTTCGCTTGAGCGATAAGAGTCTCGCCCAAGCGAGAATCTTCCAGAGAGGGGAATACTCTCTTGAGTAATCTCGCTCAAGTGAGAATGGGCTCACTTGAGCGAGAACGCGAAACCAGTACACTCTCAGCACTCTCGCTTGAGCGAGAATGTGCGAGACCAGTTTTTTAAATAGCTTAAGTTAGGGCTTCAACCCTCATTTCTCACACGCTTCTTCACCTTTTAGAGAGAGAAACTCAGAGAGAGCAAGAGGGAAGAAAGAAGGAAGAGCAAGGAGCTTAGATTGAAGCCTCAAATCTTTAGAGGAGCCTTCAGCCTTGGATCAACATTCTCCACCTTCCCAGTCATCCTATTTCTCCCATGATCCCCCTTCCCACCTTACTTGCTTGTGATTGATTGAGGTTAATCTAGGGTTCATGTGTATATTTGCTTTGATTGCTTGAGTTGTGATTTAGCCCTAGGTTGTAGAAGTCAGGGTTTTAATGATAAGTGTTGATCATGAGATTTGAATGCCATGGAATCCTCATTTAGTATAAGTAACATGTATACATGCCATGAATCATGCTCTCACATTTGAAACCCTAATCATGTACATTGTTTTCATGGGTCTTTGGCCAAGAGGAATTTCATTGGTCTATAAACCAAAGAGGGGTTTTCAGACCAATGAGGGGTCTTCAAACCAAAGAGGTAAAAGAGGAACGAGGTAGTCACATTTACTCCTAGGCCAAGGGGTAAATGGAATTCCTCAAGTAAAAATAAACCACATGCATATTGATAATAAAACTTAATGAGGGTGGCCCTGGACGACGGTCCTAGGTCACATGGTCGAGCGCTCAAAAGGGGTTAACAGTGAAAAGACACCCTTGTTGTGGGTTTGACACCTGAGGTTCAGTTTGAGGTTGACTGCTTGAATTCATGGGTGGTTCTCCACCAGAGGAATTGTAATGTGTATTGCCTGACTGCCTAGTAGACTTGTGATGTATAGCAAAACATGTATCTCTGTACATTTATGTTGCATCCTCATTTGCTTTCTCCTCCTACACTGTATGAATGATCACATTCACTAGGACGTAAGTCTCACCACACGCTTTGTTGAACATTTTAGATATGTAGGATGCTTAGCTGGACCATGGAAAGGAAGACTTGAGGTCTAAGGATGGAGATATTACCCTAGAAGTTATTTGGATTAAACTAATTAGGTTCATTGTGTTTGTATAAGTGATAGCAATGGAATTAGCTGCTTTTGTCAGATTGTAGCCATTCAATGGCGAAAACTGTTTAGTTATGTTATAGCTGAAGCAACCAAGTCGCATTTAAATGATACACTTGAGTTTGTATGTTTTTCTTCCGCTTAAGTAAATGTTGGATTACTTAAGCAAGTTTATGCATTTAATTGTATGTCGATATCGATAATGGCGCGAAATAATTTCATAAACTTGGAAAGGTGTCTCCAACGGACAATATTTCGGGGTTCACGCAATTAGGACGTTACAGACTCAGCTCTTTTTGCATGGCGAGGATCCACCCTTCATCATGCCGAGCTTTGTCAATGTTCTTAGGTTCAATTTCAGAAAGCAATGCAAGATTATTTGTAACGTCCTAATTTTTTAATTCGAATGTAATGCCTGTTGGAAGCACTATTTTAAAATCCGTGAAATTATTTCGCGCATTATTGATATCGACGTACACAAACATAGAAACACTTAGGTAATCCTACAGTTACTTAAGCGGAAATCTAATACATCAATACAAATATAGGTTGGTTGCCAACAAAGGCTCAAAATACACATATTCAACAAACAGGCATAACGGGATATGATAATACATATGTTTTGGAAGCATAAAAGGTATCCCTGAGGGCCCCGCATGTACTATTCTATCCCATAAAAAAATGTTTTCCTATACAAAAGAAGATCTAAACCGAAAGAGTTGGACCTTCACAAGCCCAACCAAAGATCCCGCAGCTCCTCGATCAAGCACTCAGACGAGGAACCTGCACATCTTAATATAATTCCCACATCGTGGGGTGAGACTAGCGTCCTAGTGAGAGTGGTAAAAACATGCAGTGTAGGAAATCATACGTATGAGTTGCAACGGTCAACATAATCCACAATTCCAACACATGAATAAGTAATATGAAATAATGCAAACATGGCTGTAGCGTGTTTTTACCCGACACCCGGGGTCTTTTCGCTATCTGTGACTGTGATTGAGCACTCGACCATGTGACCAAAAACCGTCGTTCAGGGCCACATATGATTAAGTTTTATTATCAATCAATGAACAATACATGTAGTCATTTTTAGCTTGAGGACCCCACATCTCCCTCTTGGCCGAGAGATCGATGTGGTTACCTTGTTCATCTTATAACTAATTGCCCAAAGTCCTATGATGGTCCAGAGACCCTGCGATGGTCCGAAGACCCTGTGGTGGTCCGAGGACCTTGTGACATTTCCTTTCTTGACCATAAGCCCATGAATGCTTAGTGTTATCATAAATATACACACATATAGATATGAATGGCATGGTATGCACAAATGAGCTATTTCATAGATATTTGAAACTCAAACCTAAACATAATCTAGGGTTTTAAGGCACCAATACATACAACTCAAGAAATACTTGCTAGCCCTAGGAACAATCAATCACACTCACAAACAAAGTAAACAAGCAAGGGGAAAGAGGAATAGGGAGCATAAAATGAGGCAAGCAAGATGAAAGTGAGTGGGTGACCACACTCACCTCAAAGACAAGAATGGAGATGCAGGAGGACTGGAGAATGGTGGTTCCAAGCTCCTCTCTTGGTTGAGGACCTCAAGCTAGGCTCATTCTCCTTCATCCTATTTGCTCTTCTATGCTAGGGCGCTCCTTCTCTTTCTAAAATCTCTCTCTAAGAAGTGGAAATTAAAGTAGAAATGATGTCCCGAGCCCTAATGGACCTGTTTCAAAACTAAAACCGCGCACTCTCGCTCAAGCGAGGATTTCTCGCTTGAGCGAGAATACTAAATGAGCTCAGATGTCGCATTCTCACGAGAATGCTCCAGAGAGCACTCCTCGTCTGGATGATTCTCACTTAAGCGAGGCCTTTCTCGCTTAAGCGAAAATCTTCCAGAGAGCACCCCAAAATTAGGACATTTTCGCTTAAGCAAGAGGCTTCTCGCTTAAACGAAAATATCATAAACTGATTTTACCCTGTGATATTGATATTCTCGCTCAAGAGAGGCCATTCACGCTTGAGCGAGAATGCTGTAGAATGGAAATCTTGGATTTCCATCCCAAGCCTTCTATAGAACCTTTATATCCTCTTTCCCTAGTCTCTCCTTAAAAAATATGCTTCTAACGTAATTTCTTTAATCTTAACCTCTTCCTCCCATTTATGTCAACCTTCCAAGCTTAATGCCCTCTATCTCAATCTGAGCCCCTTGTTCAAAACCTCTACTTTCTTCCCCATATTCATACCTTGATAGTCTCTCAACCTCAAGGTGTGATCCCTCCCAAGTTCCATCTACAATTGTGTTGGGTTGAATACTTGGTTTCCCTGCTCAATTCCCCCTTAAAACTCATGACTATCAGTAAGTGACCTATCTCTTCTTTCAATCTACCCTCAAACCCCTAAATCCTCATTCTATTTCTACTTCCTTTCTCTTGGCAGGATTCACAGCCTAAGGCTTCTACGGTATTTTCTAGATCCTAATTTCTGGGAAGTTACATTATTGACTTCTCTAAGTATTGATCTTGTTTTTACACTTTCTGAAGCATCACCTATGATTTGCTTCTTAGGATGATGAGGCATGTATCTCCAAGTATTTCTAAAAGAAGATTTTCCTTAAGTTTGAGACTTAACATTAGTTGTCTGAAGTGGTTTAGCTTCAAATGGTCCTTTAGATGCAGGTTCAAACAAGTCTTTAGTCTTTGTCTGAATCTGTTCAGATGACTGGTTCAGATCCATACCTGCAAAATTATCTTCAAGATCTGATTGGTCACTATCAGTCTTTTTCTTATCATTGAATCTCATGGATTGATTCCTCTAGTACTGATAAGTGTAAATTAGGCGTTATTTTCCTATGTTTTTATTACACTTATCAAGGCTAAAATATTAATTTATGCCCCAAAATAATCCCTTTTTGTGAATAAGTGTGATAGTTGTAATTATTTGGTTTGAATTTGAATTTGATGCTATTTTGATTAGAAATCTGTTAATTTATGCAGATTCATGGAAGATTTGAATTAGGAGAGAAAATAGCATTAAATGGGGAGATTGTTTGCAGATTTGAAGTTTAAATGAGGACAAAATAAATATGAGATCAGCAACCATTTAAACAAAGGATCTTATGGATGACTTTCCCCAATTTGAATTCAATCTTAAATAAATACAAAATCAAGCCAGAAAAGGGAAACAAAGGAAGCCAATCAAGCAAAGGCAAGATCAGAAAGAGATCAAGTGGATAAATGAGGAATTGAAGAAAGTCTACAGCGTGTTTCACGCTTCACCTGCGCTTAGCGCAGGTGAAGCGCAGCTTCCAGAGAGACACGTTTCACCTGCGCTTAACGCAGGTGAAGCGCAAGTTACGTATCAGCTTTTTGAAATCAAATACAGATTGATCATTTCTAGATTTAGATTAGGTTTTCCTTAGTCTATAAATAGAACCTTTTGCAAAGATCAGAGGAGGTCGCTCAGACCCCAGCGAGGCGTAGAATTGAGGATAGGAGCATAAGGATTGAATAAGGTGACAGATTCTTCAGTGGTTTGTCATAGGCTAGTGATTAGGATACAACGAGAATGAGATTTCCGACTAGTATTAGAGTTTAGGGGAGCCTAGACATAGGAAACCTAACCTCCAATTGCTAAAAGTACTCGTTTAATCATAAAGGAATATAGTCTCGTCCCGAGGATTCAAGTGTTTTGGTGAGTGACAGCCCCTTCATAGGCATTCTATAGGAAAGTATGATTAAATTGATAGCCCAGTTAATATAGGAAACTACCTGACAATAGGGGGTATGTCCGCGCCTACAGGAGGCCTGTAGATAATTGGAATTGCTAAAGAATATAGGAAACTACCTGACAATAGGGTGTCCGCGCCTACAGGAGGCTTATAGGAAGTAGTAATTGCTAAGGTATAAGTATTAACAAGTTTATAATTAAAAGGAGAGATTCACATACAGGAGGGGTGCGAAGAAGCGAAATCCAATCCTAGTCCAAGTAATTCTATCTCCTCTCAATTTTATTATTCATTGTTTACTTTTTTTATTCCGCACTACAATTACTCTCTTAAAACAATTGCTCATTTGCTAATTCGATCACTAAAGTTATACGAAGTGAACCGCTCCCTGCGGATACGATATCTTATACTTACTATTATACTGCTGATATTTTGGTACGCTTGCCAGAATATCATCAAGTATTTTTGGCACCGTTGCCGGGAAGCGGTGTTTCACTTCGTATAATCTTGGGAGGTCGAATTATCAAGTTTTATCTTAGGATTTTAGGATTTTTTTAAAAAAAAATTAATATTTTTATTTTATTATTTTCGTTTTCTTAAAATAAATAAAAAAAATTATTAAAAAAATAAATAAATAAAATTTTTTATTTAAAGAAAAAGATAATAATTTTTGTTCCTCTCTCCTGAGCTAACATTTGTTTGAGATCCTTGAGAGGACAGGTAACAGAAAAAGGGGCAAGGATAAACTCAAGGAGACAATTTCAACACTCTCTGTTCAATCACCCCAAGTGAAGTAAATGTTGAATGGCAAAATCCACCAAGAAGAACCCTTGGAGATTATGTTAGACAACAAGAGCCAAAATATTTCTCCCATGCACCAATTCAAGGTAACTTCTCTAATTACAACAATTATTCTAACAATTTTTCACAGGATTGGAGAAGTTACCAGAATCAAAATTTTAAGTGGCAACAAGATGCTGTTTCATCCTATAAGCAAACTGTTGAAGACCAACTCAGGGCAGATACTGCAATACATAACATAAGTTCAAGAATTGAGGAGAAGCTCGATAGACTCATACAAGATATGAATGACAGTCAAAGAACCAAAGAGAGTGAAGAGCGAAGAAGAAACACTGACGCTCTGTTGGAGCAATTAAAAGAAACAAGAGCCAACCAACAGTCAGAACAAATCTCAGCAAACCATTCAGATAGGGACGATTTTATTGAAGAAAAGTGGGACGAATTTATACAATTTCAGTTGTGTTGTGAAAAGGCAGGACTACCCGTTGACCATGTACTAGATGAGATAGAAAATATGACCAACTGTTGGAAGGAGCAATTTTCAGCAAATGCACTACCCAACCCCGAAGAGTAGTGCGATGACATTGTTCAGCTGATAGGGGAGGAAATCAATGACAATCTGGCTGATGAAGAAGGTGGAGCAGAAGTAGAAGAAGAAAGAGAAGATGAAACAAAAAAAATGGTGCTTGAAGAAGAGATTGACTGTGAAAGGGAGAAAGAGAATACAACGCATGGGGATGTACATGATGAAAAAGATCAAGAAAATGAGAAAAAGATTGAACAGGGAGATGGTGAATCAAAGCCCGAGGAAGGAAGGGAAGTGGTATCAAGATCAAAGACCTTGCCTTATCCAATCAGTCCTCTAAAGGAGGATAAAAAAAGGCATGGTGTAAGTGATAAACCTTCCAGACCTCACAAAAGAAAAGCCTGCAATCACACTGACCAGAACAAGGCAAAGAGAAGAAAAGTCAAGCTAGAATCAAATTCAGAGCCTAGAGCCAGATTGAAGATCAAGTGGTCAGGTGTGTTTCATATCAAAGACCCCTGCTAAGCAAAGAAATTGAGAGCAATCAACTGTGAATCATCAAAGCTTCAGGAAAAGAAGACTCATGCACATGAGAGCAAGAAAATAAAGAAAAGAAAAGTCAAGCCAAGGGAGTCAGAAGCATGGTCTAATTCCAGAAAGAAGCCTAAATGGTTAAAGTCATTTCACATTACAGGTTGTTCCAAGGCAAGATTATGGGGAGGTTTATGGGCCAGAGAAAGGAAAGGTGCAGCTCACAAGCTCACCAAAAGATTTCAGTTTCAGCCACCTTGACAGAGCAGGCGTCGAGCTATCAGACGTTAAACAAGCGCTTTCTGGGAGACAACCCAGAGATTTTCAAGTTTTTAATTATTTTAGTTTTGTTTTATTTCTTGTTTGTTAATTAGGATTTTTCATTTTTTAGGATTTAGGAAATTTCAAAATTGATTCGAATAAGTTTGTGGAAAATAATTTTTTAAAAACAATAAGAAGTAGCAGAAAACGTGAGTGAAAATTGCAAATTCTCATTCTGTTTTCTGCGCTAAGCGCAGGAGAAGCGCAAAATTGCAATTTTATTCAGTGTTTTCTGCGCTTCACCTGCGTTGGGCGCAGGTGAAGCACAGCAGTACGAAATTTTAAAAATCTTTTGTTTTCTCATGTACTGTTTCTCTACTTCCTAAGCTTTTCTTTTCACTTTTTCCACTCACAAACCTCCATCAATTTTGAAACTTTCAAATTTCATGCATATTTTCTTAATTTTTTACCAATTGAGATCTTCATCTACTTTGTTTTTATGATTTACACTTTAGGGTAACAACCTTAGGACTGTGATTGTTGATTATTGCTATCTTGAATGTGATGAAGAACAATTTGCTTGATTGGAATGCTCTTTGTTTTTTTTGAGTTATTGAATTTGAAAGTGTTATGCTTTATTTCTTTCAAAAAAAATTTAACTTTCACTTTCCATGGATAGATTGAATGCTTGCAAAACAAATGAGTATATTTTTAGGAAGTCATTACCAAGTGCAATGAAATTTTGTTGTGAAGAGATTGATTCTTTTGAAAGCATGAAACTTGGTTAATGATAGGCTTCCATGTTCTTCATGAATTGGTATTTGCAATAAGGCATCATTAAAATAAATATGTTTTTAGCAACTAATTGTTGTTATTTGACTTTTCAGATGCCTAGGACTAAATTGCTAGTCTTTCCCGTGGCTTTAGCTCACGAGGAGAAGGCATTGTATAAGAATCAAGAGTGCACAGGCTGTTGCAAAGTATAAAGGTCTTAAATCATGCAACTTTATGTTGAAAAGACCAGTTGACCCCAAATCAATCAAGAGTTACCAGACCTATACCCAAGCATGTTGTTTGAAGAGTTCCGGATATTCTAGCAGTGGCCTGGGGACAGGCCTATTCATTCACGGGGAGGTGAAGCAGCAACAGTTGGAGAGTATGACAAAGACTTACAGGATACATAGGATGAAGATTGACACTGGTGTTTTTCTTTCTTTTCGTTCTTTTATTTTCTATTTTCTTTTATAGGATTAATTTTTTATTTTAGTTAATAAGGATTTTTGTTTATTTTTCATTTCAATTTTTAAGGATTTTTAGGATTTAGGACTTAGGAAATGAAGGGAAATTTTTTCAAAATTTCTGAAATTAGGCAGTTTAACTAGCCAAATTAGGAAAGAAGAAAGGGTTTTGTGATTAATTCCATAATTAGTTAGGATTAGGATGCTTCACAGGAGAACCTATCAGAGTAGTTAATTAAAACCAGTAAGTGTTTTATCAAGGAATTTAGCCAAGAAGCCGATGCGTTTGAGAGCCCAAACACTTGAATTGAGAGTTTTTCACCGCTGCTTGTCAACTTTTATTGATTGAGTTTTTGGATCTTATTCTGCTTATGGAAAATTTGGAAGTGACAAAGGCAAATTTTGTTTTCAATATATTTGCTCAGTGCCAAAAGGCCAACCCTTGATATAATTTTTCCAATTCTTTGATAACCCAATTGAGCTTTTAATGATTATTCTTGTGCACCCAAGCCATAATTGATATATATATTCTGTCCTTACACATTTGGAATAGAGAGCAAGGTGCAAGTTGAGATAATGGGAAGAAAAGGTTGGTGAATTAAAAATTCAAAGAGCAGGTACATGAAAGCAAAAAGAAGATCACTCCCCCAAAAATTAAAAAGAAAAAGATGATGAGTAAATTGAATAAGTTGGGGGGAGTGCAATTTCAAACAAAGAAAGAGGCCTGCAAAAATGAGAAAAATCAAGAATGAGATGGTGAAAGTAGAAAAGTTCCAAATCAAGCAACATCAAAAGATGCTCTCTATTTCAAATGTTCATTGATTATCTAGAAAAACCATGAATTCTTGATAGCCCAGCCTCATTACAACCAAAGAAAGACCTTTTGATCCATATTGACCATGAACATGTTTAGGAACTAGAAACGACTATCAATCTTAGTTGTTCAACTGTGGTGAAAACATTGAGGGGAACAATACCCGTGAGCATGAGTGAAATTCCTTGGTTTATCAGTTATTGCTTTAATTGCTACTTTTGAGAAAGTTTGACTGTTGATTGTGTTCTGTTCTAGTTGAGGACTGGTAACATCTCTTGATTCTAATTTTTTCTGATATTTGGAAAGTGACTTCTGTCTTGTGAAGAGATGTTGAAAATTTTTCTTTATAGTTGTTTATGAGAATTGTACACAAGGGTGATTTGATTTTTTATTGCAAAAGGTGTCTTGCTTGAGGACAGGCAAGAAGTTAAGTTGGGGGGGTATTTGATAAGTGTAAATAGGCGTTACTTTCCTATGTTTTTATTACACTTATCAAGGCTAAAATATTAATTTATGCCCCAAAATAATCCCTTTTTGTGAATAATTGTGATAATTGTAATTATTTGGTTTGAATTTGAATTTGATGCTATTTTGATTAGAAATCTGTTAATTTATGCAGATTTATGGAAGATTTGAATTAGGAGAGAAAATAGCATTAAATGGGGAGATTGTTTGCAGATTTGAAGTTTAAATGAGGACAAAATAAAGATGAGTTCGGCAACCATTTAAACAAAGGATCCTGTGGATGACTTTCCCCAATTTGAATTCAAGCTTAAATAAATACAAAATCAAGCCAGAAAAGGGAAACAAAGGAAACCAATCAAGCAAAGGCAAGATCAGAAAGAGATCAAGTGGATAAATGAGGAATTGAAGAAAGTCTGCAGCGTGTTTCACGCTTCACCTGCGCTTAGCGCAGGTGGAGCGCAGCTTCCAGAGAGACACGCTTCACCTGCGCTTAGCGCAGGTGAAGCGCAAGTTACGTACCGGCTTTTTGAAATCAAATACAGATTGATCTCTTCCAGATTTAGATTAGGTTTTCCTTAGTCTATAAATAGAACCTTTTGCAAAGATCAGAGGAGGTCGCTCAGACCCTAGCGGGGCATAGAATTGAGGATAGAAGCATAAGGATTGAAGAATGTGACAGATTCTTCAGTGGTTTGTAATGGCTACCATGAGTAGCTAAGCTCTCCAGTAGGATTGGATGTAGTGGATTCAATCCCCAGGTGTATGTGAATTCTCTTGATTTTAATTATAAATCCCTATTTTTATTTATATCGGTACTTTTATGCTGTTCTTAATGCATTACTTCCGCGCGTGCGCCGGAGTCGTAGGCTAGTGATCAGGATACAGCGAGAATGAGATTTTCGGCTAGTATTAGAGTTTAGGGGAGCCTAGACATAGAAAACCAAACCTCTGATTGCTAAAAGTGCTCGTTTAATCATAAAGGAATATAGTCTTGTCCCGAGGATTGAAGTGTTTTGGTGAGTGACAGCCCCTTCACGGGCATTCTATAGGAAAGTATGATTAAATTGATAGCCCAGTTAATATAGGAAACTACCTGACAATAGGGGGTATGTCTGCGCCTACAGGAGGCCTGCAGATAATTGGAATTGCTAAAGAATATAGGAAACTACCTGGCAATAGGGGGTATGTCCGCGCCTACAGGAGGCCTATAGGAAGTAGTAATTGCTAAGGTATAAGTATTAACAAGTTTATAATTAAAAGGAGAGATTCACATACAGGAGAGGTGCGAAGAAGCGAAATCCAATCCTAATCCAAGTAATTCTATCTCCTCTCAATTTTATTGTTCATTGTTTACTTTTGTTATTCCGCACTACAATTACTCTCTTAAAATAATTGCTCATTTGCTAATTCGATCACTAAAATTATACGAAGTGAACCGCTCCCTGCGGATACGATATCTTATACTTACTATTTTACTGCTGATATTTTGGTACGCTTGCCAGAACATCATCAAGTACTAAGGTTCTAGAGTTGTAAACTCTGTAAGCCTTTTAAGTTTTAGAATATCCAATGAAGAATCCTTTATCAGACTTAGCATCGAATTTTCCAATATCCTCTTTTAGTATTGAGTATAAAACTCACATCCAAAGATATGGAAAAAAGAAAAGTTGGACTTCCTTCCTTTCCACAATTCATAAGGAGTCTTTTTGAGAATTGGTCTTACCAATATTCTGTTCCGAAGGTAACAGGCTGTATGAACAGCTTCTGCCCAGAAGGACCTGGAAATAGTACTTGAAATGAGCATGGTTCTTCTCATCTCTTGCAAACTTCTATTCTTTCTCTCAACAACCCCATTTTGTTGAGGTTTCTAGCCACAGAGCAATTGTGAGAGATTTCATTCTCCTCACAGAAAAGTCTGAAGTTTTGTATTTTCAAACTCTCCACCATGGTCACTTCTGATGGCAAAAGTACATAATCCTTTTTCATTCTATACATTCTTACACAATATTTTGAAATTCTCAAAAGTCTCATCCTTTCTTCTCAGGAAAATCACCCATGTATATCTAGAATAGTCATAAACTATGACCACTCCATATTTCTTACCAATAAGACTTTCTGTTCTAGTAGGACCAATGTGAAGTAGTTCTAGAGGTCTGTTAGTGGAGACCACATTCTTGCTCTGAAAATAGCTTCTTGTTTGTTTCTATTTCACACAACTCTCACATAAAATATCAGATTTGTATGAAAGCTTGGACAATCCTTTGACAAGATTGTGTTTTGTAAGCTTTGAGATTAATCTCAAGCTTGCATGCCCAAATTTCTAATGCCAAATCTGTTTTTCATCCTCAACAGAGAGAAAACACTCCACATTCTGACTTCCAAGTTCCTCTAGATCAATTTTATACACATTGTTGTGTCTCTTAGCAATGAAGAGAACTTGATCATCTGAGCTTTTTACTATACAACCATCCTTGGTGGAGGATACTACATAACCACTATCACACAATTGACTTATGCTCTGTAGGTTGTTCTAAAGTCCTTCAACAAGCAAAACATTTTTAATAGAAGACAGAGGTGCCATACCAACTGTTCCTACACCAATGATCCGCCTTTGTAGGTTCCCTCCATAGGTGACCACTCCACCATCTCTGGGTCTAAGGTTTTGGAACAAAGACCTTTCGTCTGTCATGTGTCATGAGCAGCCACTATCCATGTACCATTTGAGGCATCTCTTTTGTTCTGTTAAACACATATGCAACAAGAACAATTAAAATTTTAGGTTCCAATTGCTTCTTGGGTCCTTTCTTGTTAGTTTTGGGTTTCTCTTCTTATGGTTACACCTTGACACATAATGACCATGTTTTCCATAATAAGAACACCCATTACCTTTCTTGTCAACCTTTTTAGGATTTTTAACTTTAAAAAGAGAAAGATCTAAAGATTCATCTGAAGAATACCCTAGCCGACACTCATTTTGGGAACCTTTCTAAATTCCTAAAAGCTTATTCAATTTATTTGTTCGTTTCACAAACTTGGCCAAATCAAGGGTTTTCCAAATCTGTTTTTCATCCTCAACAGAGAGAAAACACTTCACATTCTGACTTCCAAGTTCCTCTAGATCAATTTTATACACATTCTTGTGTCTCTTAGCAGTGAAGAGAACTTGATCATCTAAGTTTTTGACTATACAACCATCCTTGGGGAAGGATACTACATAACCATTATCACAAATTGACTTATGCTCAGTAGGTTGTGCTAAAGTCCTTCAACAAGCAAAACATTTTTAATAGAAGACAGAGGTGCCATACCAACTGTTCCTACACCAAGGATTCGCCCTTGTTGGTTCCCTCTAAAGGTGACAACTCCACCATCTTTGGGTCTAAGGTTCTTGAACAAAGACCTTTCGCCCGTCATGTATCGTGAGTAGCCACTGTCCAAGTACCATTTGAGGCATCTCTGTTGTCCTATTAAACACATCTGTAACAAGAAAAGCAAAAATTTTAGATACATATAGCTTCTTGGTTCCTTTCTTGCTAGTTTTGGGTTTCCCTTTCTTCTTATGGTTACACCTTGACACATGATGTCCAGGTTTTCCACAATGAAAACACCCATTACCTTTCTTGTCAACCTTTTTGGGCTTTTTAACTTTATAATTAGAAATATCTGATGATCCATCTGAAGAATATGTAGAAACCATAGGAACACTAGAAGGGGGGTTGAATAGTGTTTTATAATTTTCAAACTAATTTTGGAAAACCTTTAACAAGCGAGACTTTTCACAAAGGTGTTTTATCAACTTGCTGAAACTAGGAGTTAAATACTTGTTGAAGTTACTTCACCAGGTTCAATAAAACAGTTTTGCAAACATGTTTTTCAATATGTTTAGTTTGTTTTTTTAGTTTCAACGTTATAAAACAAAGTACTCAGAACCCTCCAAGTTTGTATAAACCAAATATAAAAAGATAAGGGTAAGAGAAGACTTAGTCAAAGATTTATACTGGTTCACTCACTTCCACTGTGAGCTACGTCCAGTCCAAAAGCTAACTGGCTATAGATTTTCACTATCTGAACATATACAAGTATTCTTTTACAGTCAAGCCTCTTCAGGCTCAATACAACAAGTATTGTTTCCTACGAAGCCTCTCTAGGCTCTAAACCAAGTATTGTTTAAACAACAAGCCTCTCCAGGCTCAAACAGAAAACTGTTTATGAAAAGAGATTTCTTAAGCTTTGAAACTACACAAGTTTAAAGCCTAAACTAGGTAAGATGTACAAGCTACTGAGTATAACTCAGGATATGAAAATGGTGTACAAATGAAATAAGATGAAAATATTTCTCAGAGAATTTTTACAGCACTTCAGTAAGTTCACATTGGTTCTCTCTATTTCTTCTCTACATGAATACTTGTATTTATAGAGAAAGATATGAGACCGTTTAAGCTTCTCTATAAATCCCATTGTGAGATAGCTTTATTTCCGTTGAGACACAATGCTTCTGGTAGCTTGCAGCAGCAGACATAGCAGGTGTAGATGTGCAGAGGCTCTGACTCTACTTTTTCTGAGCAAAGTGTACTTCATAGCAGGGTTTACCTTTTTGATGAATAAGTATTTGAAATATACCAAAGAGCTTCTATTTCGCTTTGCCATAGAAGGTGAGGTGCAGACAGCTGGCAGAAAGCAACGAAAAGACTGTAGTCTTCCAAAGGGATCAATCAGAGAGACTCATTCCCAAGAAGATACAAAACTCAGTATGACGTCTCAAGACTTCAGAGAGTTCACTGGCTTCAGCAGGACCTGATCCTTCAGCAGGTTCCCCTCCTTCAGAAGGTTGCACCACATCAGAGGGTTGCATAACTTCAGAGAGTTGCTCCTTCAGAAGGTTGTTGAAACATAGAAAATGCCTTTAAGAGAATTTGCTCTTCTTTTAGAGAACTTTAATCAAATTTATTATACACTAAAACTCAGGATTATGAGACTTAAACATTATTAATTACTTAATAACAATTTGAGACTCAACAGAATACCCTAGCCCACACTTGTTTTGGGAACCTTTTTAAAATCCTTAAAGCTTATTCAGATTCTCTGTTCCTTTCACAAAGTTGGCCAAATCAAGGGTTAGCTCATTTCTTTTGAAGTTTATTTACTTCATCAGATTGGTTTTCAGAACTATTCTTCCTAGAATTCCCAAGTTCTTCCTTGAGTAGAAGATTCTATTTCTCTAAAGCCTCACTCTTATTACACATTTCTGTGTATGCTCTATTGAGATCCTTATATTCTTGGAAGAGTTCTTTTGAACTCTCTAATAGATCATCATACCTTTCTTGAAGGTCATGTTCAGAATGTACCTAAGATTTAGATCTACCTGAAGAGTGTAGACTTGCCATTAGGCACATGTTTGTTTCTTCAGCTGACTCTTCTTCCTCTTCTGAGGTTGAGTCATCAAGGTCTTCCTAGGTAGCCATCAACCCCTTCTTCTTCTTGAAGAACTTCTTCTTGAAGGTTGGTTTCTTTAGCTTGGGGCAATCTACTTTGATATGACCTGTTGTTTGCACTCGTAACAAACAATTTGACCTTTGTTAAAAGATAAAGTTTCCTTACCTGACTTCTCCTTCTTACCTCTAAATTGTTGGTCTTTTCTGAACCTTCCCTTCTTTTGAAGAATTATCTTATTCTTTCTGCTCAGCAAATCAAGGTCATTGTCTTCAGAGCTCTCTTCAGACGCTTTTGAGCCATCTGAAGTGTCCTCAACTTGCATTGCTTTCATGGCTCGATGCCTAAGTTGTTTGGCTTGGGTGTTCATTGCCAATGACTTTTTCTTAGTCACATCCCCACCAAGTTCTAACTCGTGAACTTTTAGAGATCCTAGAAGTTCTTCTATTCTCAGGGAGTTAAGATTTTAGCTTCATGTATAAGAGTAACTTTGGGTCCCAAGCCTTGGGTAAACTTCTTAGAATCATTTGATTATGATCTCTAGAATCATAAGTTTTTCCCAGAGATTTGAGTCCATTATTATTGTCTGAAACCTACCAAACATTTAGGTAATGGTTTTTGACTCTTGCATCCTCAACATCTCATATTGATGAACAAGCATGTTGATCTTGGACTGTATGACGTTTTCAGTCCCCTCATGAACTGACACCAAAGTGTCCCACATCTCCTTGGTAGTGTTGCAACCATGAACTTTCTCATATTCAGGATTGTTCAATGAACAAACTAGATAGAGTTTAGCCTTAGCATTGAGATGCACACGAGCTCTCTGACCACCAGTCCATTCACACTTAGGTATGGGTTTTCCACCACGCATAGGGACATAGTCACCATCAGTCACCACCTCCCACAGATCTATGTTGTTAGAATCAACGAAGAGCTTCATACAATCATTACAGTAGTGGCAGTCTTCCCTGTTGAAGGTTGAAAGCCTAGTCACAATGGCTCCTTTGTGATATAGTGGTTTATGCTTGATGAGGCTGAAGGGAATCAAGCATGTGATCAGGGTGCAGCGGAAATAAATGGATTCCCTCCCTTGTTATGATCGTTATGCGAAAACACGAATCAAGGCATAAAAAGGTATAAAACAACAGGTCGTACCTTATTAGGATTGCGAACGAGGCAATAGCAGCCACGTCTCTAGTGGTGTCCACGCCAACAGCCGAACTAGGAAACCCTCCTCAACTCTGCTAGTAGTGTTTAGAGAGTAAGAGCGACTAATCATGTTTGTAGGGTAATGCATCTCATGCTCTATTTATAGAGTGGTGGCTAAGGTTTTACCCCCTCACTCACTTATCCCTAATACATATGGGCCTGACCCATTAGGTTATAATTCTAATCAAATTAGAATTATTATCTTTTCCTAGTGGCTTGTTGTATGCGTGTGACCCAATAGGCTTTTAATATTTGGTTACGATATTAAAATAAAACCCTTTTATATTTAATATCATAAATAATGAGAGGTATCTAGCAATACATCATTATCCAAATACTGAGATTATCAACAACTTTGACGAATCCTATTTTATGATAATTTATATGATCTCTCCCTTTGTCCAAATATCTAATTGAACACAAGGGCATGGATTGTGTCAACCTTGTATAGTTCAATTTATGTTTTCTTGATCCCCAAGTAGACTGTACAAAAAATAAACATCTCATGTTTATCCTTCTGAGCATGGCCATGCATTTTTCAGTCTCACTTTATCAAGAGGCCTACAGATATAACTCCTGTTACATAGGGGGAACAAATCCCATCTAGGTCACTCACATCCCACCACATAATTTATTACATGCCCAAAAACCAACTTTATGATCACCTTGTTACAGGCAATGTTTGATGATATTTAAAGCATATAACTCCTTATGTAGGAATCATAGTGATTTCAGGTCGAAAGACTTCATATAACATTTATCAATATAAGAAACATTCATGACACTTATGTAACAATCCATGCAACGTTCTTAAGGTGGGTCTGTCCAGTACACCATTACTCTTAATGTGTACCTATGTGAGCACATGATATCTTATATCCATGATCTGTGAGATGTGATAATCAATGAACTCACATACTAGTCTAAATGCATCTTTGTCCTAAGATGATACTTGACTAGGAACTATTTAAGAATACTTCTTCATAAGATCTCACGATCAAGTCATCTACTTGATTTCTTATGAAGTTTAACTTTACTATTCTAAGGACAATAATTATATTCTAAAAGAATAAGTTTGCCTTTATAAAATAAAATGATACAAGTGATGGATGTTCATAAATATATAAGTCTCTAGTGCATATTCCTAACAGAGGCTTCCATATGCGTTGGATCTACTCCTCTTTCATTGTTAGGTGCTCAACCAAAAGGCTGAGTTGTGATACTAACTGTAGAACCACATGAAAACACTAGAAGGGGGTTGAATAATGTTTTTACAAACTCTTGGCAGATTTTCATAACCTTTTTAGAAAAATGAGTTTACAAAATTCATACATTCTCAGAGGCTGTTTTAAATTTTATCTCTTATCTGAAAGCTTCAGATAAGAGGTTTTGTAATGAAATATTTTATTAGTTAAAATAGAAAATAGTTTGTAAACCTTACGTTCAGATCCCCTTTGATGTTAGTGCAGATATAATAAAGAGAGTTAAGGGAAAGAAGCACTTAGCCACATATCTATCTTGGTTCACTCACTACCACTTGCAAGCTACGTCCAATCCCAATGCCAACAAGCTACTGGATTTATCCACTAATCTGAAACAAATTACAAGTATTCTTTTATAGTCAAGCCTCTTCAGGCTCTAATAACCAATTATTATTTCCACACCTAGCCTATCTAGGCTCTTACAAGTATTGTTTTTTCACCTAGCCTCTTCAGGCTCTAACACTAAGTGTTTACAAAGAAAACAAGAACTTCGAACTTCAGATAAGTTCTTCATTCCAACGAAAAATCTACAGAAAGTTGGGTAAGACACATGATATGAAGGTTTGTACAATCAAAGAATCAGAGTATAAATCTATACAGATTTTGACAGAGTTTTCTCTCAAAGAAAATTTGCGTAAGTTTCTTGCACTATGCTTCACGAAGATCCACTTGAATTTATAGATATTATTAGCTTGAAAATGTCATTGAGAAGCTCGTTGTGAGATAAAATTAAATGTTCTTCATCCCGTAGTGAGATAACTCTGATAAGTATAAGGTTGTAGTGATGTTCTAACTTCTACAAAACCTGCTACGCAACATTTCCTCATTTGTGCTTTTTAACAAACGTTAGCCAAAAGTGATCTTTTGTCTTTCTAAATTTATGTTCTAAGGTTGCGTGAAGGAAGTGGTCAGACTTTGACTTGCCACGTCAGAAAGGCTTCGACTTCAGACAACTCTTCAGTCTTCAAATCACACTTCAGACTTCAGAAAAAACTTCAGAACCTTGTTGCTACAAAGCGCCTTGAACACTTCACAACATGCTTCCTTTATAACAATTACTTGCTTCAGATAGCCTTTGTACTTGAGATGTTTGACCTTATCTGAAACATCAGAATTTCGTCAGGTTTTTCGTGAAGACTTATAAAGAGTTTTCTTAAGTTTATTATCATCAAAATCTTAACAGTGGGTGTCTTAGACTTTTAAAGTCTTGAGACTCAACACGCAAAACGCATAATTCTAGGTTGGGTTTTAGCAGGGAAATTAGTAGAAAATTCATCAATTTCATGTTGAATTTTCCACTTATTTTTTCTACTGTGATTCATAAAAATTTATCAAGTACATTTGTTTGTTGTTTTGACCACTTGCCTGTTAATCAAGGAAATGCTAAGCTTTTTGGTAAAAAATTTTATTCAAGTTACCAATAAAAATTAAGCCAGTTTTTAGAAAACAGTCAATTTTTACCATTTCTGGTACATCATATTTAGGCCACATACAAGCAATTTTCTTTAGAATAGGGAGTTATTTGCAATTTCTTTAATATTTTTGTTGGGGCAAAAGAAAATTTAAAAAAGATACAAAAAAAAAATTCAAAATAAAAGAAATACAAAAAGAAAATAGTCAAAAGAAAAGAAAAGATTTCAAAAAGAAAATAAAAAAAAAATTGTGTAGAGGAAATGTTAGTCCTCATTAGTTAAAAAAATAATTGAAGTAAGAAAGAGCCAAACATTTCATCCCTTTTCTATTGAGATTTGCAATTTGCTTGTATCAAATTTCATTTTTTTTTTTTGTTAACCACAGGTATCCCCTATTACCAGGGGCAATCCTGTTCGGGGCTTAGTCACAGTTAAGGCTCCTCACCCCTCCCAAAGAGTGTGTTTAGTCGGTATCGAACCCGGAATCTCTTCCCACAATCTAAGCTCGTGTTGCCAACTGAGCCACAAACCTTTGGTTATCAAGTTTCATTTGAGTTGTAATTCGTAGTTTTTTGAAAATTTGACAAATTTGGTAGCTTTTACCTTTGAATAAAAAAACAAACAAAAAATGATTCTCTTTGCAATTTCTGTGTGTTTTGTCTTGTTTGCAATCTACTCTTGTGTATAAGGCATTTTTCTAGTTAGATTTTCTTGTTTGTCACATCAATTCTTAAGTTTCGTCTTAGGCAATTTCTAGCTTTTCATAGATAATCTTCATTGCTCGTGCATTTCTAGCTTTGGTAGTTTGTTAAGTCTCAACGTTTGGTTTTCAAGAGCCTAATCAAATCTTACTTGAGTAGAAGAGGCTAGAGTGATACATTATAGAAAAAAAACAAAAATAGTGACATACACGAGTGAACCATCTTTTGAGTGAAACACTTACCGAGTGCAAAGGTCTAAAGAAACTTTAAAAAAATGACTGTCCCACACCTAAAATCCTAAGATATAGGGCTGAATTGGAAGCTAAGTCCCAAAATTTATCTAGGATGATGAGGAAGAAGATAAAAAATTTAAGGAGGGAATTAACTATAAGTAGGGGAGGTGAAAGAAGACACTCTTCTCGACATGAAGAAATGATGGAAGGAATAGGGTGAGAGATGAAGATAGGTATCACATGGAGAGTAGTGAAGGATAAAGGAACTCAAGCCATACCTATAGGAGGGATGAGGAAAGAGAAAGTAAGAGAGGTGAGAGGAGAAGACCTAGAAGACGTGAGGAAGAAAGAGAGGACTATTACAATGATGGGTAAAGAAGGAGAAGAAAAGAACCTAGGAGGGAAAAAGAGCCTAGGAGAGAATAAGGACTAAGAGGAGTCAAGGTTGAAATTCCATCCTTCCATGGAAGCAATGATGTAGAACAATATTTAGGTTGGGAACTTAAAATTGAATAAATCTTTAGTTGCCATAGGTATCATGAAGATGAGAAGGTCAAAATAGCTTCTCTTGAGTTCAAAAATTATGCTTTAGTGTGGTGGCATCGGCTTCAAGCTAATAGAAGAAGATGCGGTGCACCTTTAGTTTCCCCTTGGGAGGAAATGAAGGACATAATGAGAATGAGGTTCATACCTCAATATTACATTAAGGAGTTATACACTAAAATCCAATCACTTAAGCAAGGAGACAAGAGTGGCGATGAATATTATAAGGAGATGGAACTTGCACTTATTAGAGCCAACATCATTGAGGATAGTGAGGCTACAATGGCTAGGTTTATAAATGACCTAAATTTTGACATAAGGAACATAGTGGAATTGCATCTTTAGGTTGAAATTGAGGACTTGGTTCACCAAGCCATCAAGTAGAAACCCAACATCAAAGGAAGAGAAGTTATAGGTGTTCAAATTTGAGCTACCAATGCAAACCCAACAAGGAAGTTTTGAGGAAAAAAGAGAACAAACCCCAAGAGAGAGAGGTAATGAAAACCCATAAGGTAAATCCTAACCCTACTCTTCTAATCTTGTGAATGTGAATGCTTCTACTTCTAGTACTCGTGATATTAAATGTTTTAAGTGTTTGGTAAGGGTCATATTTCTTCCCAATGTCCTAACAAGAAAACAATGTTAATAAAAGAAAGTGGGGAGTATACTAGTACAAGCTCTAAAAAATCAACACCAACTAAAAGTGATGATGAGAATGAAGACAAAGATTTGAATAAACACTAGGACTGAGGAAATGTCTCCATGATTAGAAGAGTCCTAGGTAATCAATTCATCAAAGAAGATGACCAAAGAGAAAACATTTTCACACTAGATGCATAGTTAATGGCCAATTTTTCTCTTTAATCATTGATGGAGGGAGTTGCACAAACATAACTAGTTTAAGAATGATAGAAAAGATTGGATAGAGAACCACCTCTCACCATAAACCTTATAAGCTAAGTTGGTTAAGTGATGATGGGGAAAGGGTAGTGGCCCTTTCTATAGGAACATACCAAGACGATATCATATGTGAAGTGGTTCCTATGGAGGATACTGATCGAGGCCGCACTCAACCAACTATTAAAACTCAGAATATGTAGTTAATGGAAAATTAACCAAAGTCGTCTCTCAAGGAATTCAATAGCAAATTCAAATTTACTCACAAGAATTGTTGATTCAAAAGCAAGCAAGGGGGGTTTTGTTTGGTTGTTTCTTAAAATTCAAGAACATAAATCTAAATTTCGAAATTCAGAAAATATGTATGAGAATGGATGAATTCTCAAGGTCATTCACATAGGATCTTTCATTGATTTACAGAAAATTATCAATTCCTACACAAATTCGAATTAACCAATTAAGCATCAATCAATTCATCAATTATCTCATACAAGGATTAAGCAAAATTGTGTGAGAATCTAATCCCTAACCTACTGAATTAAGCAAACAATAGATTCATCTTAGAATTAAGCAAACTAAAATTCAAATTTAGGATTAAGAGGAGAAGAAGAACCATGAAGGATGCATTCAAATTCAAGATTCAAAATCCTAGAATTCTAGAGATTAGGAGAAGAGAAAATGTGCAGAAAATTGTAAAACGAAATTGCATAGATGAAACCTCAAGATCCAATGCTTAGAACACTTGAGAATCAACCTTGAATTCAGCCTTCCATGGAGGTTGAAGAGGAAAAACGAAAATGGAAGAAGAAGAAGAAGAAGAATAAGAAGAAGAGAGAAAATGAAGAGACTTCAAATCTGAATTTAGAAAAATGAGAAAGTGTTTTTTCCAAAAGAGTAACTGCCCCTATTTATAGATCTACTCCTAATTAATCAGATCTAGATGATGTTTGGGCCGAAATTAACAAGTATGAGGCCCAATACACTAATACAAATCTTAAAACAATGTTGTTTCTGAGACAGTTTCCGTAGCCCAACTTCGAACTACAACTGCTCCTAATTGCTTCATGGTAATATAGTCATATAGCATATTAAATTAAAGCCCCGGAAGTTAGCTTTCCAATGCCACTGGAATCACCCAAATCGGACACCTATAGCTCAAGATATCATCAAAACAAGACAGGTAGGTCAGTAGGCTTAAAATCCGAGATTAAACAACATTTACAATTAAAGCCCAATAAAGCCCAATTCGGTAAATCCCAATTAAATCAGTGGTTTTAATCACAATTATAGTCCAAGAAAGCTAATATTAATTATGAAAAGTGTGAATAAAAATGTGTTCATCAAATTCCCCCACACTTGCCCTTTTGCACTCCGGGCAAATACCACATGAAGCCAAAAAATATACCAGGGAGCACAATGCAAATACAAATGGCATAATCATCAGGAGATCCAAGGAATGCATAAGAGTAGACAAAATACAACATCGAAGGAATTATGGAGTCAAGAAAAATATGAATGGAATTCCCTGCAATTTAGCAAACAAGAGGGTGAATCTAATCAAAGGGGTGAATCAAGAGTGATAAAATCCTCACAAGACAAACTCTCCAACTCTCAAGTGTTTAGGCTTGTGTATATACACTCAAATCACTCATGTAAGCAAACACTACTATAGGCTTGGAAAGACTCTAATATCCACAACAAATGAAACACATGCAAGCAAAGATCAAGAGGACTTCAAATAGGATGTAATGGGGCCAAGGTAAAGGTAGGGAAAATGAAGGATAAGAAGCTATAAACCAAAGAGAATAGAGGAGCAATGGGGAGTAAATCCATGAATAAATGCAAGTAGCATACATCTCAAGATTACAATTTAACTCCTCTTTTCTACCTTTTGTCCCATTTTTTTATTTCAAGAACACTTTATTTCTTTGTTTTTTTTTTTAAAAAAAAAAACTTTTCTTCTGGGCTTTTCTTTATTCCTCTTTTTTTTCTTTTTTATTTTACTTTTTCAAATTCTTTTGTAACTAGCCAAAGGTCAACAATATGATATCCACATGAGGAGATAAGATAAGAAATTCAAGTACACCCCCCATACTCATTCAAGAACCTATTCCCAAAACAATTCCAAAGCTCCTTTATCCTCTAAGGCAAGGACAATCATGGTTTTTCACTTTCAAGGCTTGTAATGAGCTTTCAAAAACAAGAAATGGGATCCATAGGCTCAAAGGGGCTAGCAAGTGGAAAATCATCAAGGTAGGCTAATATGGCTAGTAGCTCAATTATCAACAAAAATGCCTCAATCATCTCAATACATTCATGTGAACAAAGTTGCAATTCAAAGAGTCAAGCCAAGTTCTAGAGCACAAGCAAACAAGATTGAAATCACACAAGAAAAAGAGAGAATGGCATAGAATAGTCCATCCATCAATAAGGTTCAAAATCTCACCAAGGACAACTCTATCACAAAAGATTCAACCCAATAATTATCAAAACCAACTTATTCACTAAATTATAAGGAATCCAAACAACATAAATCAAGAAACCAATTGTCCAAATATGATGAAAATGCCAACTACCAACACAAATCCTAAAAATCCAATGAAAAACATGCCAAATGTATTATTTTTCCTACTGTCAAAAATTCTATTTTTGCTGTAAAATTCGGATAACTGTCAAAATTCTGCTGTAAAATGAAATTCTGCTGAAAAATACTGCGGTATAAAATTATGTTGTAAACAACATCAATAAAAATGTACAGCAGCTACAGTAATGCAAAAACAGCAACAGCAACAATAAAACAGCAAAATAGACAGTTTACAGTAATTCCAGACAGCAAAACAGTAACAGCAATAGCTATAGAATAGCTACGAAAATGCTGACAACAACTCAAAAACATAAAATTTCCTATAGAAAACAGCAAAAATATAGTAAAACAACAAATTTTTTCAATCCTAACAATTACTGAAAATTCTAAATCAATATAATCCTAAACTCCTACTGCAAATCTCCTCCCCCACACTTAAATCACACATTGTCCTCAATGTAAAAATAATCAAATTAGAGAACAAGAGACATAGTGGCAATGAAAGTGTGAGAAAAGAGAAACTCCCCTTCATCAACTCCGTCCTGGGAATTCTTGAATCATTCGGTACCACCTGTACCAAGCTCATCCAAGTGCTGTCTGAAAAAGATATGGAATTACGATGTGCAACAACTTGGTGACTCCCTAATTACTTGCAGCAGAATGTTCTCCTTTTGATCATCCTCCACGCCTACATGCTCGAAGTGGCTAGGCAGTGGCTTCTCCAAAATGGTGGCTTCACAATAGATGGAAGAAATGTGGTACTAGGAGGTGATTCTGCCACCTGCACATCAACAAAGTCAGATTTATATGTAATTGTTGTAATCAAGCCTGTGCATTCTGACTCTGTTGAATCACCAGCTACTATATCAACTCCTAAACCTGCAGAATCACTACCAGTATTCACAAACTTGTCAATTTCAGCACATGCCACTACACGTAAAAGAATCAGTACATGAATCACATGTGTAACCATTGCTGAAATCAGACAAGACTGGAAAATCCAATTCTCCTACAAACTCAGATAAAATTTTGATCAATAAGAAGTTCAACATGTAAATCATCATGAAATACAGAATGGTCCTCAATAGGATCTAAACTCATAGCATGTGAACACAAAGCATCTGCACTCATTATCTGAAATCCTAACATTTGGACTCATGGGATGTGAACTCATAGAATCTGAATCCATAACATTTGAATCCTGAGATTGCATTTGATGTAAGGTAGTGGCCATTTGCCCAATCTGAATTTCCAGATTTTGAAGTGTGGCTTCTGTTGCTGCTGAAAATTCAGATTGTCAACTGCCATTTGCCTTATCAACTCTTCCAGAGAAGGATCACTTGTGGAAGGTGCAGCACTTGTGGTGGGGGCTGGTATGGCCAGCTTGGCTCAACAACCTGAAAATGAAACTGATTAGGCACATAAAGTTGTTCTGAGGAGGTATATAATAATCATAAATATCTACAGCATATGCTGGAGGAGAGAAATAATCCTCAGACTCATGCAAAGTAGGGTAAGAATCTGTGGGATGCTCAGGTGATGTACAAATCCCACACAACTTCACAGGTATCTGAGGGTACTGCTAACTGATTGATCAAAAAAGCTAAATGATCCATATTGTTCTCTACTCTTCCTTGATCAACAAATATGATACATCCTCCTCATGAACTCCCATAGGAAAAATCATTGAGTTGCTTCTGGAACTAAATTCTTGATTATATGAAGCCATGCACTCAATGAGTTCTCTCAAAGTCAATTCAGACATAATATTAAAATTAGAATCAATAAAATAAGAATGAAAAGAAAAGGAAGAAGAAACAAAATTAGACACAGAGACACAAACAGACTCACAATCCCTAAACTAGACACTATCAAACAAGGACTCACTATCACTAACGGAATTATGCACCAATGGAATCCTAGACTCTCTAACCAACCTATGATATGTCTTATCAATTTCTGGATCAAATGAATGTAGGATACCTGGGTTTTGCTCTAGTCATACACCAAATGCACACAAAAATGCACAGAATGAGGCATACAACAGCATGTTAGCATATAAAGGCAGCCTATATCAAATGAGCAGAAACCAATGAAATGGATACATGGAAAACACTATATTAACATAGGAAACAACCACAAAAAATTTCAGAACAAAATTCAAGCCTAAGTACCAAAACTACCTAAGGTAAGAAAGGGAAAATACACCAAAAAAAACTTAAAAAATCCTTTAAAAATAGAAAATGACCTTTTTTGGCAATTTTATGGTCGACCTCCTAACGAAATCTTGGAGGGGCTGATCTAAGTAGCTTTTTCTACCCCCAAAAGCATATAAAATTTGTGAAATTCTGACACTCCTAGCTCAACTTATGTCAATTGAAGTCAACGGGTCAAAATAAGCCAGTACAAAGTGTAATCTCACAATCTGGACCTATCTAATAGCAGTTGGGGTATCTAAATTCATAATTAATTAAAAGAAGTGTGGACACAAAAATTCAACCTCTAACTATGTTAAACAAAAAAGTCATATTCAACAGCAAAAGTCAACAGTAGAAAAAGTCAACAACACTTGATCAACTTATGCAATTCAATCCAAATGACACCAAATCTATTCTAATTTCATTAAACAATTTCTAAACATCAAAACATGACTAAACACACTAATTACAATGACTCACACATCACACAACTCAAAACACAAATTGAACTTCACTAAAAGCAATGGAACAGTAACTATGACAGATTAGGCTACTACCTCAAAGTTGTGAACCAAAATTTATCAAACTGAATCTGCACAACCAAGGTTAGTATACCAAAACACAATATGAATTATGACTCTACCTCCTAAACACAGAACAATCATACGAATTAAAGAATCAACACAAACTTAAAATTTCAAAACTCACTCTACACTCTCTACTTCACTAATAGAATCACCTAACTAAATTCACCTAATTGTTTCAACACATTTTATGACTACACAAACAGATTTGTTACAAGAATAAGGACTCAATCATCCTACACAAAAAACAAAATGAAAACTCAAACAGAAACACAATTACAAAAACAGAATTGCAACACTATGTGAGTGAATCCGAAAATGAATTGAATTCCCCGGCAACGGCGCCAAATTTGATCGAGGCCGCACTCAACCAAATATTAAAACTCAGAATATGTAGTTAATGGAAAATTAAACAAAGTCGTCTCTCAAGGAATTCAATAGCAAATTCGAATTTACTCACAAGAATTGTTGATTCAAAAGCAAGCAAGGGGGTTTGTTTGGTTGTTTCTTAAATTCAAGAACATAAAGCTAAATTTCAAAATTCAGAAAATATGTATAAGAATGGATGAATTCTCAAGGTCATTTACATAGGATCTTTCATTGATTTACAGAAAATTATCAATTCCTACACAAATTCAATTAACCAATTAAGCATCAATCAATTCATCAATTATCTCATACAAGGATTAAGCACAACTTGTGTGAGAATCTAATCCCTAACCTACTGAATTAAGCAAACAATAGATTCATCTTAGAATTAAGCAAACTAAAATTCAAATTTAGGATTAAGAGGAGAAGAAAAACCATGAAGGATGCATTCAAATTCAAGATTCAAAATCCTAGAATTCTAGAGATTAGGAGAAGAGAAAATGTGCAGAAAATTGTAAAACGAAATTGCATAGATGAAACCTCAAGATCCAATGCTTAGAACACTTGAGAATCAACCTTGAATTCAGCCTTCCATGGAGGTTGAAGAGGAAAAACGAAAATGGAAGAAGAAGGAGGAGGAAGAAGAAGAAAGAAAATGAAGAGACTTCAAATCTGAATTTTAGAAAAATGAGAAAGTGTTTTTTCCAAAAGAGTAACTGCCCCTATTTATAGATCTAATCCTAATTAATTAGATCTAAATGATGTTTGGGCCGAAATTAACAAGTATGAGGCCCAATACACTAATACAAGTCTTAAAACAATGTTGTTTCTGAGACAGTTTCCGTAGCCCAACTTCGACCTGCAACTGCTCCTAATTGCTTTATGGGAATATAGTCATATAGCATATCAAATTAAATCCCCGTAAGTTAGCTTTCCAATGCCACTGGAATCACCCAATCGGACACCTATAGCTCAAGATATCATCAAAACAAGACAGGTAGGTCAGTAGGCTTAAAATCCGAAATTAAACAACATTTACAGTTAAAGCCCAACAAAGCCCAATTCGGTAAATCCCAATTAAATCAGTGGATTTAATCACAATTATAGTCCAAGAAAGCTAAGATTAATTATACAAAGTGTGAATAAAAATGTGTTCATCAATACTCATTTTTGTTGGGTAGGCCTTGGCAGTTTGATAAGAGATCTATCCATGATGGCTACTCTAATCAATGGTTCTTTAAACATAGAGGGATGAAAATCAATCTAATGCCTATGTCAACCCATGAAATATGCGAGGACCAAGCCTTAATGAAATTAGGGATAGAGAAAGAGAAAATTGAAAATTTGAATATTAGAAATCAAAAGAAAAAGAAAAAGATGGAAGAAAGCATAACAATACACAAGAAGAAAGAATGAAAAAAAAAACAAAAAGGGAAGAAATGCTCTTACTTTAAATACATTTTGCTACTAACCTTGTTTATGGTGATGAAAAGCAAAGAAGAACCAACTACTTCTGGCAGAGGAGCAAGAGGATCACACTATATCAAGGGGGTCTTCTTTACCCTTATCTTCTTATTCCTCTACTTATTTGGCTTACATGATTCCCAAGTATTTTTTGCTAAGAGCATCAATTTTGAAAACTTTGGAATAACACTTATGGGTTTCTGTTCATGATACTTAGGCCGAAGGAAGCTCTTTTAAAGGAACTTCCATGAGACCATCGACTAAGGGAAGCCTCTTCTTATCTCAACTCCATGTCATCCATTCCATTTTCCTACCGACCTTCTACCCATGCATTCTTTTTGTTGCATTTTCAAATTTGAGGAGATTCCTCCTCAATCTATGAGTTAGAGAAGGGTTGATGGTGCTTCCCCAAACCATTCAAGAGATTTAATTATCCCTCATGAGTTAATGGTGTATGGCCTTGAACTTATCTGCTAAAGAAGTTTCCTTCAAAGTGGTGTTCATTCGCCTCCTATCTCTTGTATTTTCAAATTTATCTTCACTTTTTATCCATTTTGTGCGCTGAATTTTCAACTTTGTTTACTGAGTTTTACACTGGCCCATTGATTTCTAGCTTCAATTCTAGATCAACATTCGTACTACTATTTGTTACTTACTTGATTTAATATTGTTTTTTTCAATAATTTGTGATAAGGAGATTGTTGGACTTATGCTATATTGGAACATACAAGTTGTTCATCACGTCTCTCCTATATTAAGAAGTTTTGGTTTTGTTGTAGGAAGTAGACATTTTATATTTTAATTCATTTTACAGTGCCAAACAAGTTTCAATAGATGTGGAACTTGTATTGTTTTGTTTTTATGCTTTAGGCAATTGATATGTGTTTGTTAATTGGTCTTAACTTTGTTTATAATCATGATAGAGGAACTCATGTTTTTGTTTTCAAGTTTGGATAGCTTGGAAGCTAAATTACTCAACCAAGTGTTGATTTGCCACTGGTATAATCGATTACTTTAGTTGGTAATTGACCCCCAAGTTGAAGCAAAACTGAAAATGACATGATTTCAAGTACATGAACGAAAATAATCGATTACCTGATAAAGATAATCGATTACCACTGCACCTGGTAAAAGATCAAAAATAGGTGCTCACGGGTTTAATCGATTACCATAAGTAGTTATCGATTACCCCTGTTTCTTGTGATGAGTTCTGTGAACAAAACGTTCTGGTTTAATCGATTACCCATTAAGCTAATCGATTACCACAGATTCTGCAGAAAAACTGGACGTTTTTAACTATTTTTAAACTGTTTTCTAACTAACCTTGAATCTCTAAAAGTAATATATATATATATATATATATGCAAATTTCAAAAATAAGAGGAGAGAGAGAGAGGAAGAGAAGAACAGAGAGAGTTGATTTGTGAAAAGAATCTTAAAACTCTTTTTGAAAAGTTTTCTTCAAGAAAAGTCATCATGTCCAGAAAAGTCATCAAGTCAAGATGCTTAGATAATTGGAAAGAAGATTGATTTACACTCATGAAGTTTATCTGCACAAACAAGGTGTTATCGTTCTAAACATAGTTTTTCTATAATTGTTTTTTATTTGTATTGTCTCTTGAATAGGGAATTCATAGAGAAGAACATTGTGTGATATCTCAATAACGGGGTGTTTATTGAGGTTGTTTGTGAAATCTTGTGACGGGGTGTCATAAGTAAGGTTGTTGTTCGAGTCACGGGGTGTCACGGATGAACATGCTCTTGTGGGGTGCAAGAGTCAAACCTTTTGTTTGTTAGAAATTCTTTCTTTAGGATTAAATGTGCATGGTGTTGTAATCAATTCTATAGTGAAAGCAGATTTAGTGGTGTGCTAGATCTAACTGGATGTAGGCCCCTTTTAGTGGCTGAACCAGTATAAATCACTGTGTAATCTTCTCCATCCATACTCTATCTTGAATTGGATTCTTGGTTTTATAAACATGCTTCTTGATCAATAAAATAACATAAAGTTGTTAGAAAAATTGATTGATTTTTTATATATTGAATTGTATATTGAAAGTTAAATCATTAACCCTTATGGAATCAATCTTGATAATCATTACTTACTGTTTTTCCAAATTGGTAATCAATTACGCACTGAATTGGTAATCAATTACCTATTGCAATATCTTTGATCCGCTGCACATATCTCTTGATTTTAAACTCTGATAAATTGATATTTGAAAATATATTTGAAAGAATTTTTTAAGGCAGGTTTTTGAAGGGAAAACGAAATTTGAAAATTAATAAGCAAAAAAATTTTAGTGAATCTATTGAACCCCCCTTCTAGATTCCCTCTGGACCAACAGGGAGAACTAAGCTATTAGTTTTGATTATGCAGTATTGAATTCCTTTAGTTTTTTTTTGGGCTAGTATTTCCATATAATTATAAATCTTTGGGCCTTGAGTGAGGACTTTTTAAGTTCTTCTTTGATAGATTTGATGGTAACTTTTAGCTGCTTGGTTTGATGCAACCAGAATGTAATCAAATTGAAGTAGGATTTTCTGATTGTCCGAGTGATATTATAAAGTTTTGTTAGAAATGAAGTCTTTCTTGTTTTTTTTTAATGTTTGCATTTTTATAATGCTCAGATCAAATGCAAGCATTAGAGGTATTTTAATATGTTTCTTAATTTTTGTTTTCTTCTGGTTGGTATTTTTCCCGGATTTCATGGTAGTCTTGTATAGTGTACGTTTCAAATTTGTCTTCACAATCCATGCATTGTTCTATTATTTTCTTTAAGTGATCTTATCTGGCTGTACCTGTTGGTCGTTTTGGTAATTATTCACAATCCATAGATGTTGAAACAAGATGGAATTCAACATACCTTAGGTTAGATGCTGCCTTTAAACATAAAATAATATTTGAAGGGCTTCACATGGTAGACACTAAGTACGCTAATTAATTGGAAAAGGGGAAGGGTGTTCCTACATCTAAAGATCGGGACTATGTTCGTACACTTATGCCATTTTTTAAGTTGTTTTTATGAAGCTGCCATGGGCATTTATGGTTCCACCTATTTGACGAGTAATATGTAAAATAGTTGAAGTCCTTAGCATTGGAAAAAATATCAAACAAATGATTAATAATATGGATGGGAGTATAAGCTCAATGGCACAAAGCATGAAGACAAAATACGATAAATATTGGGGAAATACTGATAGTTTAAACATGTTATTGTTGATTGCTCTTGTATTAGACCCTAGATACAAACTGAAGTTCATACGTTGGTTGATCTATCAAACTTTTGATAGTGATGAGCCATCTAATTTGAAAATTAATGTAAAGGCATGTTTGACATCACAATAAAATGGTAGGGCACCACACTCTAAAGCTAACTCATAAGAGGCTCAATTTAGTGAAGAAGGGGTTGATGATCCTTATGGGTTTAGTCAAATTTTCCAATCAGTTGGATGTAATAATTTGAATTAAGTAGATACCAAGAGGAAACCTTAGAGAATCGAGGAGACTTAGATGTTCTAAATTGGTGGAGGATAAACTCGAGTTGGTTTCCAATCCTTGCAAACATTATAAGAGATTTGTTGGTTATATCATTCTCTACCATGGCTTCTAAATCCACCTTTAGTATCGGTGGAAGAGTGCTTGATCCATCGGAGTTCATTGACATCGCAAACAATGGAGGCTCTTATTTGTACACAAGATTGGCTCAAAGGAACACCTTCACTATTGCTTTCAAATGAAGATTTTGAGGTCCTTGAGAATCTTGAACAAGGTAAGATGTTTTCTAGTATGTTATTACTTATTACTTATTATATTGTGACATATTAACTAATGTTTTCTTTGTTTTGAAGAAATGATTCTCTCAAAGATGTTCAGTTGACTTCTATTTCACTTGATAATGATTGGAGATTGTTGCTTTTTTTATCTCTTGTATTGTTGTTGAAACTGTATAATTCAGTTAGTTTAAAACACTATAATTTAGTGAAACTTGTAGAACCACAGGAAAACACTAGAAGGAGGTTGAATAGTGTTTTTACAAACTCTTTGCAGTTTTTCATAAATCTTTTCAAAATAGAGTTTACAAAACTTCATATAGGTTTTCAGAACCTATATGAACTTTTATCCCTTATCTAAAAATTTCAGACAAGAGATTTTTCTGCAGAATTGTTTGCTTTGATTGAAGCAGAGAAATGCTTCTAAACTTACGCTCGGATCCCCTTTAACGTTAGCACATATATATAATAAAAATAGTTAAGGGAATTGAAATCCCACATTTTTCTTAACCACTTCATTGAGAGGAGCAGCTATCGTGCTAAAATCCTTAACAAACCTCTTATAGAAGCTTTCCAAGCCATGGAAGCTCCTTACATCTCCCAAGGATTGAGGTGTAGGCCAATCATCGATAGCCTTGACCTTCTCCTCATCAACGTGTACTCCTTATTAACTAATGACATAGCCTAAGAAAGTAACACTCTTTTTAAAGAAAACACATTTTCCTAAATTTGCAAACAAATGTTCCTTCTGCAGATAAGTTCCAATGTTGGACTCCACTAACTCAGGAGAGTTAGATAAGTCTCATGAATGGTTTGGGGAAGTACCATCAACCCTTCTCTACTCATGAAATTGAGGAGGAATTTCATCAAAACGGTTTTACTGTATTATCAAGTGTAGAGAATACAAGTGAGGCTCCTTTTATAGGAAAAGGGGGCGGCCAAATTACAAGGAAAAATAGAAGATGAGTGAAAATGTATCCTACTTGGGTGTTGAACCCAAAGACTCCAAACACATGTAGTTTAGAAGCCACTTAACCAATAATACTTCTAAAATAGCGCCTATGTCTAATTAAGAGGAGTAAAAACTACAATTAAAAATAAAATACAAGGAAATCCTAAATAAAGAGGTACAAAGGGTTATGTGCCCTTGGGTAGGACCACTTGTGTCTTTCTAGAGGTCATTGTTCTTAAAAATTTAGGACACAAGCTTGTATATAATTCTTCCTTGATTCTTTTGACCCTCCCTCTAGTTATAAGACCACTCAGCTCCTCCAATGCTATTTTATTAGGTGACTCCTAGCTTTACCATCAGAAAAGTAGTGAACTAGGTAAGGCATTCTTAGTTAAAGAACTGGGAAAATATTTCATTTTAACAGTTCGATATTGGCCAAATTGCCACATTCAATTTGATACCTAGCCATGGGGCGGTGCATTGGTTCTAATTGGAGGGTATGGCATTATTTGGCTAACTACGGGCTTTTCAGGCCCTGGTAGTGTTCCAACTACAATTTTATCAGCTTTCATCCCTATCCAATCGGGCGGTTTGGTTCCTAGATTGGCCATCTCAAGCATGCTCGTTGGCCATATTGGCTGAGGAATTCCCTAGGGAATTTCCAGAATCACTACTTAGATTGCTATTTTCCATAACTTTCTTTCCACTCCTTAAGTTCATACAACATTATGAACATCCAACCGAGCATGCCAATTTGTTTATCCCTTAATAATTGGTTAAAACAAATATATCTCTCGAGCAATTTGGGACGAGATACAAGTCCTCTTACTGGGTTCTTTTAAGTGTTGTTCTTAAGGTGTTCAAATGAAGAATTAACGTAGAAGAAAGATAAGTAGAAGAAGATGATGATGATTATAACACTTCGAATTGAAATCGAACATAGTAACGTACATTATAACAGCAAAGAAAAATAGAAACGTAAATTGCATAAATGTAAAAGGTGGTCTGCAATGTGTACTTGCTTGGTGCAACTAATTGCCTTGGTCTCTAGATGGACGTTGTGGCTTCTATGTGCTTGAGTACTTTTATGTATCGACTTTGTAGCCTTCACCTTCATCCTATTTATAAGTTACCTTCAAAACTGCTTCGAGTTTGGGCCTTGATTTGATTGCTTCGAACTCTAAGGTTTTCTAACTTCTCAAAGGGCTTCGAAACAAGCTCTCACCTTTCCTGACCTTTGAAATTGTTAGCCTCGAACTCGAAGTCATTCCTACCTAAAGAAGTTACTCGAAGTTTTACCTTGGTCGAACCTTTTCTCTTTAAGACTTAGAAGGATTTTATATTTTCACCACAACAAAGATATTTAGTAATTAATGCAACTAAAAATAATATTATATTGGGTGAAATATGTTTTGGTCCTTGTAAAATTAGCAACTTTTGCTTTTAGTCCCTATAAATTTTTTTTATTAAATCATCCTCACAAATGTTTTTTGCAATTAGTCTCTCTCCTCAAATAATGTGTGTCAGATGCTGAGGTGGCACGTTTCCTCACTGTTATGTGTCCATTGTTGTAATTTCTGGCGGTTATAACCGCCAGATAATTGTGTTTGACCGCTACAAAGCCCCCCAAGTTTCCCCAGCTCGCTCTTCTTCCCAGAAAAAAATCATTGTTGTAATGATGGTTCCAAGGCTGATATATGGTCCTGTGGTTGTCATTCTCTATGCTTTGCTCTGTGGGTATCTTCCATTTCAGGGTGAGAATGTGATGAGGATTTATAGGAAGGCGTGTTAAAGTTGAACATGAGTTACCGGATTGGATTCACCACAGGCCAAGAACTTAATCTCTAATTGATCTGCTTGTTGTTGATCCTGAAAAGAGGTATTCAATAATTGACATCTTGCAGGATCCTTGGTTTTGTTGTCTTTTTAAGCTATTTCCAAAAGTTTGTCTATTTTCAAGTCCCACATTGCTTGGTGAGGGAGCCTTATGAGGGTTTATATATTAACTTGTGAAATTGGTTTGTTTAAACAAGCTAGTGAGAGGTGGGCTCGCGCGCACAAGGATGGCCTAGCTAGGTGCAAATTCTCCGATTTGCCCCCCCCCCATGCACGCACGATAATGGCGCCTCACCAGCTTTTTGCTCCCACTTTTCTTTAAATTATTTTTAAACTGAAAGACTAATCCTTATCTCAGAAAACGGTTTTTTACTAGATTTTATTTTTTTGACTTGGTCTAACCGGATTTTTTTGGGATTACCCTTAACCTCCACTATCTGAGAAGTGGTTCCTGATTTTGCTCCACCATCTATCTGTTGCTTAATTTTGAAACCTTAAATTAAAAAACTCCACAGATAGCAGGCTACTAATACCTGGTTGTTTTTCAAAACGTTTTCCTTCTTCCTCTCCTCCCCTCGGTTCTGCTCCTTTGATCCTACTATTAGTTTTTTTCCAGTTCAGTGCCACCTCGTACCTGCCTACGGCGGTCTGGGACGAACCTGTTGTATCCTGGGGGAGCATCACATCGGTCGATGAATCCTAAGGACAGCGTGCCCCTCACGCGCCTCAGGTCTTCTTACCTTTGCAGCCTGCAGAATTCATCTAGCAACAACAATCTTAAGGATTCATTATGTCTTCTGCCCCCTCTGCTTCAGACGCTGATCCTTCCAACGGTGATGGCGACCCGAAACCACCTCCTCCTCCCGTCCATGCCCTCTATGCAAAACCCTTCCCTGATATCTCAAGATTGAGGTTTTTGGAGGACAAAACTACCGTAGATGGCAGGAGTGCCTTTTCTCTGTTCTCGACCTGCATGGAGTCGCTTCCGCTCGTACAGAATCAAAGCCACCACAGACTGGCTAATCCTAAAACTCGTAGAAGAGTGGACCAATGCTAATAAGGTATGTCACCATACAATACTTAGTACTCTTTCTAACGAGTTGTTCGATGTTTACTGTTCGTATAAGGAAGCAACAAAATATGGGACTCAATCCATACCAAGTACACTGCTGAGGACGCCGGAAAGCATAAATTTGTCATCGGCAACTATTACAAATGGGAGATGACCGAGGACAAAGGATATCAAGGTGCAAATCAATGAGTACCACAAGTTGATCGAGATCTCAAGGGAGAAAACATGAATTACAAGACGAATTTGTAGTTGGTCTATTGATTGAGAAGCTGCCCCCTTCCTAGAACGATTACAAACAGCAACTCAAACACAAACATAAGCAATTGTCGCTGGCAGATCTGATCACCCATATCATCATTGAAGATACCAACCGCAAGGAGCTCAAAGTGGCCAGGGCAAAGGCTCTAGCAGCACGAGCCAATCTCATCCAAACAAAGATAACAAAAAAGGTACGAAGTCAAACTCTGATCACTTTGTCCCTAAGGTTACTAATCCCAACGCTAACTTCAAGAAAAAGGGAAGTTGCTTTGTTTGTGGAAAGCCAGGTCATCAAGCATATCAATGCAGATACCGTGCGAGGAACGACAATCCTCCCAAACCAAAGGCAAATTTGGTAGAGGGAGATGATATCATTGTGGCGGTCGTTTCTCAAGCTAATATCGTGACTGATGTGACCAAGTGGGTGGTAGACTCTGGGGCTACCAGGCACATTTGTGCCAATAAAGAGGCGTTCACCTCCTACATTGCTGTAGGGGAAGGAGAAGAACTTATATATCTTGGTGATTCCAGAACTGCACCAGTTCAAGGAAAAGGAAAAGTACTTCTCAAACTCACATCAGGGAAGACCTTGGCTTTGAATGATGTACTGCATGTCCCTAATATTAGGGCCAATTCGGTTTCTGTGTCCTTGTTGTTAAGAGTTGGGGTTAAGGTGTCTTTTTGAGTCCAACAAAATTGTGATGACCAAAAATATGTATTTGTTGGCAAGGGATACTGTGCTCAGGGACTCTTTGTTCTTAACGTTTTTCTGAAGTATTGAATAAAATGTTTCCTCTTCTGCTTATATGCTGATTCGTTGATATATGGCATGCTAGATTAGGCACGTTAATTTTTATTATATTAAGAATATGCGCCAAATTGGTATGATTTCTGGTATTAATAATAAAAATCAAGGATAAATGCGCTTAGTTTGTATTGAATCTAAATTAACCAAGAATCTTGTCTTCCTGTTCAACGTGAAACCGATTTACTTAATTTAATTCATTCTGATTAGGTGATTTAAAAACAAACTGTAACAAGAGGAGGTAAGAAAATTATGTGACGTTCATAGATGATTGCTCAAGATACACTAGGTTATCTAATTAGACATAAAGATGAAGCATTTGATATGTTTTTATTATATAAAGCTGAAGTAGAAACCAATTAAATAGGAAAATCAAGAGGGTTAGATCTGATAGGGGTGGTGAGTACATTTTATTTAATGAGTATTTGTGAAAAAGAAGGCATAATACATGAAGTAACTCCACCTTATTCACCAGAGTCTAATGGGGTAGTCGGTATAGAAAGGAAAAATAGGACCTTAAAAGAAATGATGAATGTCATGCTCATTAGTTCAGGTGTGCACTAGATAACCTTGTGGGGGGAAGCCATTTTAGCTTCCTGTTTCTTGCAAAATAGGATCCCACATAAGAAAACCGGTAAGACTCCTTATGAAATTTGGAAAGGGTATAGCCTAACTTAGTTATTTGAGAGTGTGGGGGTGCCTAGCTAAGGTTATGCTTCCTGACCCTAAGAAAGGAAAATAGGCTCTAAGACCTCTGATTGTATGTTTGTTGGCTATGTTGAGCATAGTGTTGCCTATCGGTTTCTTGTCTTGAAAAGTGATGTGCTTGATTGTAATACATTTTTGGAAACAAAAAATGTTGAGTTCTTGGAATATGTGTTCCCTTTGAAGTCTGAAATCTGTTTCTCGTGCTACAATTCAAAATAACAATGAGAACTCATATGAGGATTTGAGAAGGAGTAAAAGACAAAGAAAAGAAACTTCTTTTGGAATGATTTTTATACTTACTTGATTGGAAATGATCCTTTAACCTTTGATGAAGTTGTTTCTTCTTCCGATGCTGAATTTTGGAACGAGGCTATTAAACTGAAATTGATTCTCTTTCTAAAAATAAAACTTGGATTTTAGTTGATTTACCCTCGGGAGCAAAAGCCATTGGTTGTAAGTGGATTTTTAAAAGGAAACTTAATCCTAACGGTTCTATGAAAAATATAAAGCAAGATTGGTTGCGAAAGGTTTTTCCCAAAAACAAAATATTGACTATTTTGATACATTTGCTCCCGTGACTAGAATTTCTTCAATTCGAATTTTAATAGCCTTGGCTTCTATTTACAAATTGGTTATACATCAAATGGATGTAAAAACGGCTTTTCTAAATGGTGATTTAGAAGAAGAAATTTATATGTCTCAACCTGAAGGATGTGTAGTTTTCTGATCAAGAAAATAAGTTTTGTAGACTTCTCAAATCCTTGTATGGTTTAAAGGCAAGCTCCAAAACAGTGGCATAAGAAATTTAATCAGACTTTGATTGATGTTGGTTTTTCTACTGTTGAAGTAGATAAATGTGTTTACACAAAAGTTGTAAATGGTGAATGTGTTATCATTTGCTTGTATGTAGATGATATGTTTATATTTGGCACATGCTTGGATGTAGTGATTAAGACTAAGCTTTTTCTTGCATCTAACTTTGATATGAAAGACATGGGGTGAAGCAAGTGTGATATTGGGTGTTAAAATCATAAGGAAGGGTGATAGTATATACTATCCCAAGAACATTATGTTGAAAAACTTCTTAGGAAGTTTGGACACTTTGATGACAAGCCTGTGAGTACCCCTTATGATGGCAACACTCAATTAAAGAAAAATCGAGGGTGACCCTATTTCTCAGTCTGAGTATGCACAAATAATTGGGAGCTTGTTACATTTAATGAATTTCTCTCGACCTGACATTGCCTATGTCGTGGGCAGGTTGAGTAGATACACTCAGAATCCTAATAAGGATCATTGGGGTGCACTTGTTAGACTCATGAGATACTTAAGAGGCACCATGGATTATGGTATTGTGTATAGTGGATTTCCTGCTGTATTAGAAGGATACAGTGATGCTAACTGGATCTCAGATTCAGATGAGACAAAATCCACTAGTGGTTACATCTTTACACTTGGTGGTGGTGTTGTCACTTGGAGATCAACCAAACAGACTATAATAGCCAGATCCACTATGGAATCTGAATTTATAGCTCTGGAATTGGCCGGTAATGAAGCTGAGTGGTTGAAAAACTTCTTAGCAGATATTTCCGTTAGGAATGAAACCAACACCATTAATGTATGTTCATTGTGATAGCCAGTCGGCTATAGCCGTTGCAAGGCAAAAGACTTACAATGGCAAAAGTAGAATATTCAGTTAAGACACAACGTGGTGAAGCAGTTGCTGAAAGATGGAATAATTTCCATTGATTATGTAAAGTCAGAAGTGAATTTGGCCGATCCTCTGACTATACCCTTGGGTAGAAAATATATATATGAACATCGAGGGGAATGGGACTAAAGCCAATTTGATACTAACAGTGATGGTAACCCAACCTTTTGTGATTGGAGACCCCATGAAGAAGGTTCATATGGGTAAAAACAAGTCAGCTGTTAGTTTTTGCTAGCACTATTTTACTTGTCCCTTCCTATGGTGTATGAGGTGCTAGACTGCATATTGGAGAGGATAAGCTCAAAAGGCTTTAATGATTCTCATATCCCTTATGGGTGGTGTATGAAGTGCAGCATACACTTGATGAAATCACCCTATATGAGTGTCAAGTGGGCCGCTTGCATGAGATTTAGGCGAAATCTCTAGAGCACTCATGAATACCAGGCGGGAGCGCATGGCCTTACAGCGCAACACAGCGGTAACGGCAAGAAATGTAGGGTGTAATGTGATTGGTAAGACCTCTGGCATACACTAAGTGTCTTGGTTCATAGGAACTCGTTCCACCGATTCACTTGTATGTTACGACTTATCAATCTAGGTCTGGTTCAAAGTCCAAAAGACACCAGATTCGACGCATTAACATTCATGTTAGTGGTTCAGAGCAGAACTTTCTTCTTTTTAAATTGTTTTTTAAAAACTTTTGAAATATATGGGGGATTGTTGTCTTTTTAAGCTATTTCAAAAGTTTGTCTATTTTCAAGTCCCACATTGCTTGGTGAGGGAGCCTTATGAGGGTTTATATATTAACTTGTGAAATTGGTTTGTTAAACAAGCTAGTGAGAGGTTGGGCTCGCGCGCACAAGGATGGGCCTAAGCTAGTGCAAATTCTCTGATTTGCCCCCTCCCCATGCGCGCACGATAATGGCGCGGTCGATGAATCCTTAAGGACAGCGTGCCCCTCACGCGCCTCATGTCATCAGCAACAACAGGTTTCAAATTGGGTTCATGAGACCCATTGCCATTGCTTTTTCGATGAAGGAAGATAACATCAACATTGATTTCAATAAGGATGGAGATGGTGGAGAAGAAGGAGAGGTTCCTGATATGGTTGGGGCAATGGCAAAGCCAGCTCGTCCTTTTTACAATGCGTTTGAGATCATTTCGTCTTTGTCACATGGTTTCGAACTTAGGAGCTTGTTTGAGACGAGGGAAAGCGATCCCTGTCTTTGTTCATATCCAAGTTTTCGGCTTCGGCGGTGGTGGAGAAGCTTGGGGATGGTGGCAAAGAAGCTCAGGTTTAGGATAACAGGGAAGAAAGAGTTCATGGTGAGGATGCAGGGATGAAAGAAGGGAGGAAGGGGAAGCTGGCCATGACGGTGGAGGTTTTTTGAGGTGGTGCCGGAGGGTGGCAATGGTTCAGTTTTCTGTCACACCTTAAATTTCATAAGCAAGAATTTGATCCGTTGGAAACCAAATTCTTGACTCCGAATTTATAATGTTACATTTCAATATCAACCCGTTCTATAAATCATCCACAATTCCAACTAATCGAGATAATTTAAGGTGAACAAAAGAAATTGAAGTCTTTTATACTAAACATAATGCTACCCATTCATTCATAACAGTCCATTTTTACAACTAAATTAAAGTGGCGTTCACAAGTCCTTACATACCAAAGGGGTTTAATTTACACAATAAGTTCCACTAACTACTAAGCTACCGTACTTGAGTTATAATGAACGATTCATCAATACATTCAATTACAATATAACCAAAATAAAGAACATCATCATCTTCCACAGACACCATAACCATCTCATGGTTGTGCATTCCGAGAAGGAGGAGGCACCTGAACATCTATAAATCCACATAACGCGTGGTGAGATAAAAATCTCAGTGAATAAAACTCTATGCATGTATGCAAAACAGTTATTTATGACAATAAGGCATTTCATTCATAATTCATAACTTAACAAATGCATAAGGATGCTCTTGTATGCTTTGCCACTAGGCCATGTACACATCACATTACAGAGTTAGACTCGAGCTCGAACTACAGGGGATATCTCCCCCGGGGACGAATCCCACCCTCACATAGGCCGAAGCCCCATATTGACCGAAGTCCTTTGATCATGAAACTTGGATTGGACAATTGATTTAAGCATTCCGGAATTGATGAATATCGAAATCTCGGTGATTTCGACAATTTCGACATTTCGAACCTTTCGAAACCAACGAGATTCAATGTCAACCGACAACCGCAGTGTATACTCATCAATTCCGAGACCCCAAATCAATTCCCAAACACTTAGTTTATCATTTCGGCACGAGGTTAATCGAAAAGAACGGAACGTTTCGACGTTTCGAGAGTTTCGAAACTTTCGAGAATTTCGAAAGTTTCGAAACTATCGATTATCAAGAATCGATCCGTTTCTAACCGATTAAAATCATCCCCATAGTTCAAACAATCAATTTCAATCACAAACCAACAATTACGTCAAGTAAATCAGAGAATTGGAAGAGAGAAGGAGGGGGTGCATGGGTATAGAGACCAATTCTAATCCTATCAAAAAGTGAGAATTACTCACTATGATTGTAGAAATCCAAGTGATTAGAAGGAAGGAATGAAGTTCCTAGCTCCGTTCCGGCGTTCCTACTTCGATCCGGCAACTTCTCTCTCTAGGGTTCCCTCTTCTCTCTCTCTCTAGAAATGAAACTCTCCAAAATAATGCTGAAAAATGCGTCCTGGGTATTTATATTTTTGTCTGGTAATCGATTACTGAAGGCAAAAATATCCTAAAATCCCATTCTGGGCTCATGGTAATCGATTACCAACTTTGGTAATCGATTACTGAGTTCCCAGGCTGATGGTAATCGATTACAAGGGTTATGTAATCGATTACCACGATCCAACCCCTCTGGTAATCGATTACAGACCCTCTGTAATCGATTACCAGTGGCAAGGTCTCTGGTAATCGATTACAGACCTTCTGTAATCGATACCATTGGCAAGGTTCTCTGGTAATCGATACAGACCTTCTGTAATCGATTACCAGTGGCCTAAACTTAAGAGTTTGGTTCAACACAAGTTATAATACCCATTCTTTCTAATTTCATTCCTTTCCTTACTTCCTTAGGGTTCATACCATAACATTAACCTATAAATCTCAATTAATCCTATCTAAAGTGGGATGTTACATTTCTAAGTCTGCCAGAGACACGCTTGAGTACATTAAGTTCTGTGAGGAACAAGTGAGACCTTCCCTCAAAGACAATGTTTGGAGCTTGGCAGGGTGAAAAGTAACTCCCATCAGTAGTTGGCAATTGTGAACACTGGAGTGAAGTGCCTCATTTTCAGTATTTTAGATTGTTATAATTTTAGTCTGCTTTAAGTCACCGAGTTTCATTTCATACTATTGTAAATTTGGAGATTATGATTATGGTGTTTGAAGTTAGTACACAAGCGAAAATCATCCCTCCAAATTATGGAAAGTAAAAACAGAGTTATTCATTCACTTCACCATTCTGATTTTGGTCTCTATTGATGGCGCCATGTTAGTTACCAAACAAATTATGATCTCATATTGACAAAAACAAATGATGTTGTTGAAGAATGATTTAAATTTGGAAGGTAAAGGAGGCTAAGTACCATTAGGTTTGTAAATAGATAATTGGAAGGCTTGGATTGGATAATTAAGTCCCAGTTTTTTTTTTCAATAATCTGATACCATATTTGTGTCATCAAAAGTTCTGGTGCCAGCGGGGGGTTGCAGGGGTGGAGGTAGCAGGGGGAAGGGAAGATGGTGGGGAGTGGCTGGGGTTGGAAGAGTGGAAGTAGGTGGGGGAGAGTCTTGAGGAGCAGGGGAGAATGGGGTGGGTGAGTTATAGGGGGTGAGGGAGAAGAGGGTGGGAGAGAAATGGTGGGGAAAGTTTTGTGGCGGTTTAAGCATAATCTCTGGCCGTTTAGGACCGTTAGAAATACAAAAATTGACACTTAGGAGAGAGAAAATGTTCCACCTCATCATCTCACACATGCCTTTTGAAGGGAGGGACTAATTGCCAAAAAAAATTCGGGAGAACGCTTTAATAAAAAAAACTTTTATAGGGACTAAAAGCAAAAAGTCGCTAATTTTACAGGGACCAAAATATTTTACCCAATTATATTTTTTTATATATAGTATAAAAAAATTCATTTTTATTTTTATATGGATTTAATTAGTATACACTGTCAGTGTAAAGAAATTTTACACAAACATTAATGATATTCCGCCACATCATTTAATGAATATAATACCCCCATGGATTATTAAATTCAATAAATTATGTGATAGGTATAAAACTTTTTTATATAAGCATTATACATATATTAAACTCTTTTTATATATAAGACCCGTATTATTAAGAAGTTGTAAGGTTATCCGTTTGGTTTACAGTTGAGTAGAATTGATTCTAGACATGAATGGTTGAGATGGATGATACACACTTACGAAGTACGTTGGGCGGAAAAGATTTTAAAATTAATTCTACAGAATTAATTTTGGATACTCCAAAATTTAAATCAAACGGCCACTAATTCATTCACCTTTAAAAAGTTTTGACTTTACTGCACTATTCGAAGTATCCTTTCTCGGTGAAAAAGGTAGGCTTCTTCCCCTACTTCTGGTGACATGTTGGTGATTATCATTTCAATCCATCAAATCCAACATTCTCTGGTCACCATTTTTATTTTTATTTTTCCCCTCATATATCCCTCCTACTCCTACCTTACTAACCTTCATATATCCCTCCTACCTTACTAACCTTAATACCATCATCATTTTAGTTAATTACTGATAGCTCCTTTGGTTTTTTATTATAAAAATTAAAATTATGATTTCATAGAATTAATTTTAAATCACTTTCCTCCAACATATATATGTATATCATTCATCTCAATCATTAATTTTTAGAATAACCTTACTTCATTTTAAATCAAAGGGACACTTAATAGCTCAATCAAATGGGATTTTATTCACCACCCCAATGACCCCCCACTTTTGTCCCCCACCATATATCAATACATTTAACTATTGTTAATTAATGTTATAATATTTATATTCGTCCGCCACTCCTTTGTCAGCTTTTTATTGTATGAAATTTGTCTCTCTTCCGAATTTATGTTATGTTATTCACATTAACTTGTTTACCCTTTAGCCATTATTATTTATGCCCACTGGCACTATTACTTCAGCAGTATCGTTTGCATTTATGGTCCTGTCGATCTAAAGACACACTGGCAGTGTGGAAGTTTAATTTATAATTTAACCTAATTGTCCTTCTCAGAATCATTGTATAAATAAATTGGCTTTCACAAGTGACATATTACCAATTCTTCGGAAATATTGGTGTTAATTTTATTAGGTTAGGAAGTTTTGATTCGAATTTGATTTTAGTTCCTAAACTTTAAAATTATCGGTTTTTGGTCTATTATATTCTGAAACCACGTAACTTTAGTCTCTTATACTCTGAAATCACGTAATTTTAGTCCAGGGACGAATTCAGGATTCACATGAAGGGGGCCGAAATTTTTTTAATAATAAATATTAAATAGTAATCAAATTCATCATATCTTTTATTTAAGTTATTCATATAGTACATTCATGTTATAAAATTTATGAATAATAACATGTATCAAATAATTTTTTTTTATAGAAATCACTTAAAGAGAATAAATTTCAATAATAAATATTAAATAAAATTTATATTATAAAACTAAATGTATTACACTCATTTTATTTATTTGTTTTTCAATTATTACATATATATTGTTAATATTTTAATTTATTTTCTTATATAATATGTATGTAATATATAGTGAGGGAGGAGGGCCAAGGCCCATGCTTGCCCCCCTTCAATCAGTCCCTCCTTTAGTCCCCTCTCTTTACACTGTTAACTTTTGACGTTGACGTGGGAAAATAATTTCTATATTAGTTTGTCTAGTTAGATTCAATGACCATAATGTGGCAATTGAATTACACCTTAACTCATCCAGTCAATTTTGTTGACATTCCCTGTTCATGAAAAATGTGAAGTTAAAATTAATAAAATCGTAAATAAATCCCGACGGTATGAATTGAGGTTGTAATTCAATTATCGCATCATGGTCATTGAAACTGGCTGTACAAATTGACACAGAAATTCGTTTGTCATGTTAGCATTAAATTTAACGGTTGTTAAGGGGAGGGCAGGGGCGTAGCCAGGAATTTTTCTTTGGGGGGCCGGAATATAAAATATTAAAAGGGTGTTTAAATATGTTTTTGGTCCCTCAAAATATGATTGAAATTTGATTTTGGTCCCTCATTTATTTTTTCATTGGTTTTGGTCCTCAATTTTTTAAAATCACATGCTTTTAGTCCTCCTTATTAACAATACTCTGTTAAGTCACTTTCGCAGTTTCACTATGATTTTTCCCGAGTAAAAATTCACAGAAATTTTCTTGTGATTTTTTCTCTAGAAAATTAATGTGTAGTAAATTTAAAAAAACTACAAATATTTTTAACAAAAATGCTGCTATAAAATTTCTTTACTTATATAGTAATTTCCCGCAAATTTTATAATCTAAACGATATTTCCTTTGAATTTTGAAATTTGCAGGAAATTTTGAAAGAATATAGATAGAAAAATCCACAAGAAATATTACTATGTCATCACTTAACAAAATATAACTAACGATGATAACTAAAATCATGTGATTTTGAAAAATGGAGGACCAAAACCAATAAAAAATTAATGAGGGACCAAAATCAAATTTCGCTATATTTTAAGGGACTAAAACATATTTAACCTTATTATAAATTATGATAAAACTATTAAATAATTTCAGTTAAGAATAGTAAATTTTATTTAAATAAAACTCTTTGTTCCTTCATCTGCATAAAATTTCTCAACAAGTTGACAAATTTGTTCAATATCAAATGATTTTAAAGAGTCTTTGGGATGTAAAGTTGAACCGGGGTATAAGAAATTAAGAAGTTCAACTGCCTTTTTGTTAAATCTTTTATTTAATTCAGATAATTGCAAATCAAATTTTTAGTTTTCCTTATCATGTAATTCTAGAAAACACATTCAAATCAAACAAAATCTTTTTTAATGTTATATTATGTTACCTAATGACATTTTCTCCCTTCTTTCCTATTCTTTGTAATGCTTGTATGTTCCCCTTTTGATCTTTTTACTTTTTATTAACTAATATTTCTAATAAAATCTTATCTATAATTTTGAATATTATCTTATCTTCTCTAAATAGAAAAAATAACCTGTTAGGCGTTTAAATTAAATTCGAAGTAACGAATCGAAACGCGAAGCCAAATGAGAGTTCGAAGAGAGTGAACAGAGAAATTAAATAAGGGAACTCGAAGTGGCTCAATAAATTGCTAAATAAAGGAGATTTTATTGATTTAAATTTAAATACAATAAGTTTATTCCTAAGTAAAGTTTCGCTATTCGAACTTCATGCCTATGCCCTAAATTATTTTGGCAGGTATTTGCCTTGAGCTGAAGGGGGCAATGATCTTCAAAGCTCCCTGCCAGTGTCATGTCTTCGGAAGGGAGAGGCACCAGAAGGTCGAACGATGAGAAGGAGAGGCTCGAAGCTTAGGATCTTCCAAATAAGCCAGAGCCTTCGATCCATCATCCTCTTCTTTGACCTTTTCTTCCTCAGCACCTTCCTCTCATCTTCCTTCTTCCACCCTCCAGGATCAGAAGACTGAGCGCAGAGCAAGCATGTGATTTCCTGCTCTACTGTTGAAGCTGGAACCAAGGAGGAGGAAGCAATACCAGACCTTGCATGGGGCTAAGGCCTGGTAATTTGGTTGTGCTGTTCAACCTGAAGTCTTGGTCCTCTTTGAAGTGACCATTAATGTTGGACATTCGACGACCTGATCAGGTCGTATAGAATAGCCAATACTAAGGGCTTCTCCATAGGAACAGATGAAGACAATGGTGCATGCTCCCTGATGTCGTGCCTTTTAAAGAAGAAGAATTTTGATAACTCTGAGAAGGCCATCTCCAGGGGCCAATAGGAAGCAGTCTCATGCACATTGACCAAGATGGACGGTAGTCAAAGAGGGCGGGTAGTTCGAACGCAAGGAAAAGGAAGCCAAGTTCGAAAGAAGGTTTCTGTGCAGTGGGAGTCTCAGGCTTTGAGCAATAAGGTTCGAGGTAGACCTTAGCTCGAAGACATAGTAGCCTGGAGAGCTCGAAGCTCTTTTCGTGTTCGAACAGAACAACTTTGGAGTGAACAGATTTGAAAGGTCAGTTACCTTCTTTTATTGTTTAACAGGTGCTCACAGCCACGTCACCTTCAACAGTTACTAAAGGAGACCACCAACGTTCATGCAAGAGAACGTGAGGCTATGACGGTTCCAAAGGCAGTTGTGAGGAGCCATCTAGAGGAAGACGGTTACCAAGGTGAAGGCCTATAAATAGGAGAAAGCTTCACAGATCAAAGGTCCGCAACCTGAACACTCAAAAGCACCCTGAAAAAGCCGCAACATCCATCGTTGCGATCAAGGCACAATACCAGCAAGCTTAGAGAAAGTAGGGAGCTGGCAGACCAACCTTTTTCGTTTTCTTTTACTTGTTATTTCAAGTTTTCCATGTATTTTCTCGCATGTTTTCAGCACTTTTTATAAGCTAGGAATCCATGGCACTGTAACCGATTTCTTCAGTTGCTTGTGTCTGTAAGTTACTTTTTCTTTTAATGCAAGTTAAGGCCTTGTCAGGGGCCATTGTTACGCATCCAATGTTTCTGTTTCTTACTTGTGTTACGTCTCTTTGTTCGAACTTCCCCTAAGGTTTCACACTAAGGTAGAACCCACAATAAATAACAAAGGATTCGTATCTCGTCCTAGACTAATCAGAGATACATTTGTTTGTGCAAAAATCCAGGACAAACATAACCAATATAAACAAATGAAGTAATAAAAAGTTAAAAAATTGACAAAATAAAGATAAATAGCAAGAGTCGTAAAGAAATACTTAATAATACAGAATCTACGAAATTTTTAGGGGGGGCCGAAGTAGTAGTTCATGAAATATATTATACGAGACTTATATAGTTAATAAAAAATTTGAAAATTTTTGGGGGGACCGTGGCCCCTGTCAGCCCCCTTGGCTACGCCCTTGGGGGAGGGACTAAAGTTACGTGATTTCAAAACATGAGAGACCCAAATCAACGACTTTAAAGTTTATATTAAGGACTAAAACCAAATTCGGGTCAAACTTGAGGGACTAAAATCATATTTTACCCATTTTATTACTATAATTCCACTAAAGTACTGACTAGCCTATGTGAGAAGAAAGAAGATATTCTTCTAGCAACTATATATATATACATACGGCCTCTTTTACCTAAAAGAGTTAGGGCCCATGTCAAGAAGAAATACGATTTTAAATTTCAACAAAGTTTAGACTTTAGACCCACACCAATAATGCGTGATACAAAATCCTTTAAAAAGATACATCCAAGGAAAATTTTGATTCTTCAAAAAGATTTTAAAAAATCAATAAATTGTTTCCTTTTTATACATAAAAACTAAGAGTTTAATATATATACACGGTCAGTGTAAAAGAATTTTACACAGACGTTTAATGATACGTTGCCACATCATTTATTGAATTTTATAATATATGAGGCGTCATATTTATTAAATGATGATGTGGAAGCATACCATTGGATGTATGTGTAAAACTTCTTTACACTGACAATGTATATCAATTAAACTCAAAATATAAATATTTAAAACTTCTCATATTTAAACAATTTCAAGCATTTATTTACTAACTTGTGGTTGGTTTATATGGCACTATATATTGTGGATGTTGTCAACTTGAATAAAATTATTTATTATGAAGGATACATGTGATGTAAATAAAGAATTACAACTAACAAAGTCCAGCACAGTTGGCAAATAGTTGAGTCTTTTAAACATGTTGATAGAGGTTCGATTCATGATGATGTGTATGGAAAAAACTTTTGTTGGGAGAGACAAAGTTCACTTCGGTAATATCTACACCTCGAAGGTATTAATGTATAGTTTTCGACTATGGGATACATTTAGTGTAATTAATGGAATGTTTTAAAATAATGATATGTGAATATCTTATTATTCCCAATATTAATTAAATAATGAAAACAAAATCTCTCTTTAATTAAATAATTAATTAAAGATGAAAATATATTAATGTAATTTAATATAAAAGTTTAGGGGACATATATGTTATAAAATAAGAAAGCTTCATGGTTGAATGAAAATATATATGAACAAAAAGTTCTTTCACTCTTGAGAATGAAAAATCAAACTTATTATACAAGAGATATAGGTTAGGATAAGGATAAATTTTGAGTAAACAAATAAATAATTGTCATTAACAAAACATATTGTGATTGAAAGCATTGAAAGATATTTTCTTTGAACCCATTGTTTGATAACATCCTAAGTGAGTCAGTGTATACTCTTGGGGAAACAAGGAGGAGGGGGGCCAAATTAAGGACAAAGGCCTTTGTTAGGAATGAAAAAAATAATCGAAATATCATACAGTACTATGCTAACATTTATTCCTAGAAATAAAAGTCATTTATTTCAAATTGAAATAAAATTTAATTAATAAAGAAGGCATCCATCACGTTTTGACTTTTGACAATTTGTAAGAACCGGCAACTCAAAACTCTAACCTAAGTACATTACTGACGGGTTTTTTTAAGTGATATATATTTGATTTTTTTTAAATCAGATTTTTAGTTTATGTTTTGTAATGAAAAAAATTTAGGTTGAAAGAGCTAGTGCTATTGTGAGGTGGATATCTCACAAACTCATTGACGATACCTTTAGTTTAAAAAAAAAACTCTATGCTGACTGCTAGGCGAAATCTAAGGCAACAAATTTTGCGTGGCACTGTTTAAACGGTACCAGCTAACATGTGCTCGTGACATTCCATCCAATCTACTACAGCTTAATACTAATACAACCTTTCTTTCTTTCTTTCGGTTCTCTTCATTCTCTGTCTTTGATTTTCTAGCCTTTTTTTTTTTTACTTTTCCTTTTGGTTAAGCATTTATGTATACAATTCTTACAGTTATCCTCTATATAATAAATTAATTTGGGCATTGCAGCAATTTTGTGAATAATGGATGAGTAGATGACGACCTGAGTTGGCCCCCTAATACGCCAAAAGGAAGAACCAACATGACTCGTGAAGAACACTGGACACAAACAAGTTGAGACATTGTTCAGTTCACCATCAAGTGCAATAAACAATTTCTACAAATAGGAACTCACCTTTTGCATCTGTTACACATTTTTTGGAATTTTTAACCAACTGAAAAAAAAAGACAATGAAATTTTATTTGTGAAAAAAATTAAAAGAATGTTTTCCAATGGAAAAAAAAGGGGGCTCTCTCTAGGTAGTCTCCCAAGACATTCTAACGCACAGACTTGCATAATTGGTCCAATGGGGCCTCATAAAAGTGTATCTCAAGTTCAAATCGCACTCCCCTAGAGCTTCTATTGCAATCATGTTTAATTATAAATGTAAGAATTATTATTATATAAAGCACTAAAATATAATAATAAAGCCCTTTCATATACCAGGGAAATAAGGAATGACTGGTACAAAAAAAATATCAATACAATTAATTAATATATAAACTTATAGCTCATTTGGCATTTATCATACTCATCTTTATTCTTATTTTGGTAGAAGCATCACCTTTATAATATAGTACAATGTGTTGGGCGTTATAAAATCATTTTTTTTCTTTTTCTATTTTAGGGTTTATAAGATCCCTTGTATGAACTGAAAAAATATATATATTTGAACAATTGTATCACTGAAAATAACTTATGAAGTATATTACATGCAAATAACATTATTAAGTATTTTACAAGACGTTACAAATTGGGAAGCAGATTTCAATAACAAGGAAGTTCCAACTAAAACCCCAAAAACGCATCCTATAAAGTGGATCCCTCATTTGTCGGTATTGTGAGGGCAAACCGATGCATACAAGTCAGCTATCTACCAAACAGCAACCAACTCCTTTCATACACTCAAGTGAAGATGATAAAAAAGTATACAAACTAGTACATGGACGAACCATAAATGTAACAACGCAACATTAATTTTCTCGGAATCCAAACACTTCTTTATTTGTTTTTTGTTTGGTAGAACCATTAGAGGGAGGGAAAGAAGGGAAGGGATGGGTGTCCCTTGGGATTTTCTTCGCACCCTTTTTTTCCATGATATATATAATTTATCCAAATCTATTCTCTTTGCCTTTCCATTATCTCTAGATAACGTTAAAATATAGTAACAATGTGATATATAATACTCGGAACCAAATTAAAAAAATAAAAAGAAAAAAAAACAAAAGAGAAAGTGAGCGAAGTTAACGCCAAGCAGATGCGACGGTGAGTGTCCTTCCCATCCAACCAAAGCAAATCCCACCGTTTTCTTCTTTCACGGTGAGTCCCGAGTTGACTCGGTTGTTCCCAGTTGTGAGTCGCGATTTAATTGACTCGGCCAGGTTTTGACTCAGCGGTTTCAGCTGGAACCCCGCCATGCTCATGCGTGCGCGCCATTTCCCAAACACTTCACAGCGTTCCACGCGATCCCTTCCTTCACAAGCCACCGAGTTACATACCTTCCGACTCAGGCCCTCCTCCACCCTGACTCGGTCCGGGTTGTCCCTCCCCAACACGGACTCAACCGAGTCGAACAGAGCACCGTAATAAGACCATGACTCAGCCACGCGAGCCAAAAACGGCGCCGTATTTGCGTTCATATCTTGCTCCACTATGGTAACCACGCTTGGCGCGAGTTTCTTCACGCGCCTCAGAAGCTCGTCGCGAGGGTTCTCTGTTGACACGCTCTCATCTGGGATACGATTCAGCTTGAACGCAAAGTTCACCACGAGGGCCTCATCTGGGTCGCAACCCAACGACTCGCGAGTTAACTCGGCGAGTTTCTGAGTCACTGGCACCACACGAAACTCGAACCCGATCCTCAACCTCTCAGCTTGTCGACTCAGCATCTCCCCCACTGCTCTAACCCTATCCTCGCCGCCGTTATCCGCCATCGCCGCGATCTTCACCGTCGGCATCACCTTCCCGTTCTGGCCACGCGCAGAGAGCGCGTGGAGGAGGTGCATGTACTGCTTCCCCTGTCCAATATCAAAATCCACCACGCAGAACCCTTTCCCGTTCACGTTCGCGTTCTCCTCAAATGCAGCTTCGATAATCGCGAGATTCGCAGCCATGAAACCAAACTTGAAGCACGCCGAGTTCTCAAGGAGCAACTGAGTTGACTCAGCGTGTTCCCTGCCGAATAGCTCCGCCACAGGTGGAGGATTTTCCACCGGGTTCATCCGCGATTTCAGAGCCGAAACCATGCAATCGGTTAACCGCTGATCCGAATTCCCGTTCGGGTTCGGACCCTGCGCCAAACGGGCCAGGATCTCCGCAGCGACGTCGTTTTTCCCTTCGGCGATTGCAGATGCGGCTTCCATTAGGGTCTGTTTGGAGCACACCGAAGCAGGTGAAGCCGCAGAAAATGAAGAAGAAGTCGAAGACGTTGTAGACGAAGTTGGCGATGATGAAGCGTGTTTCTGATTCGGAGCCGGACCCGACCCGATCAGGTTCTGATACGTCTCTGACCACTCACTGGTGGTTATAACAGAAGCAGCATCAGCTTCTCCCTCTTCGTCGTTATCTTCTAGAAGCTGCTTCTCCAAATCCTGAAGCCGTTGGTCCATGATCTTCTTTTCCGGTTCAGCGGTCTGAACCCGGTTCAGAGCCTGACCCAAATTGGAGGTCCGGTATTGAAAATTACTATTCGGGAGGATCGTGTTGGTCATGGGTAAGGTCACGTTGTTGGGGAGGTTAATGGGTTGAGGGCGAAGTTGGTGAAGCAAAGGCACACCTAAACGCTGCGTTTGATGAAAACTCAAGGGGTTTTGTAATTCAGGAACGGAAAATTCCAAAGGAGAAGAAGTGTGGTGAAAAGTTGTTGTTGTTGGTCTTGGTTTCACGGAACGAAGTAGAAGGCTTGAAAGGACGTGGTGATTGTTATGGTTAAGGCTGTTGGTGGTGTTGTTGAAGTTTTGGTTGTGTTGGTGTTGGGTTTGGAATTCTGCTAGGGTGCGTTTAAGGGTTGGTGTTTGGCACTGGTGGAGAATCTGGGAAGAAGGATCTAGAAAGATTGGAGGGAGTTGTTGTTGCTGTTGGTGTTGGTGTTGGGTTCGGTAGAGAGAGGTATGAAGGTGGTTGTTGGTGACGGAAGGAGTGGTGATGGGGTTGTTCATGGAGGTTGCCGCCATCGCCGCCGGAATAGATCTGCCGGCGAAAAACTCCGATGCTCCACCACCGCCAGTGAACCCCGGCGACGACATTCTCTGCCTCTGTTTTTCTCTCCGGAGATGATGATTCGGCGAAGAAAATAAGGAAAAACAGTTAAAAGGTTGTGTTTTCGGAGAAACGCATGAGACACAGGTTTTGAGAGAGAGAGAGAGAGGTTTTCTTATGGGGTTGAAATGATTCTGGTGAATATAACGGAGAAGTGGAAAGGGGTTTCTTTTCTTTTCTTTTTTTTATAATTATAAAAAAAATTAAATTGTTATTGTTATTTTGGTTTTAAAATACAGGTGTGGAATGTTTCGTATCAGAGTTTGTACGCATTGAGATCAGGCCGTTGGTTTTGTTTAGGATTCGAGTTTTCGACTAGATTCAGTGAAAACGGACGGTGATTAGAGCATGGCATATCACAGCCGAAACGACTCCTCCTTTGTTATTATTTAATAACGAACTTCAATTCTCGGCAATCCAACGAGAGTGAGCCAAGCGTTCACGCTACCTCTCTCGCGCGTGTTGTTACAGATAAAGTGTGTGTTTGGCCTTGTTGTTGTGAAACTTCTCAGAATCAATGTTAATGCGCTAGTTAAGAGGGAGATTGCGTTAATCAATCACCTGTATTTTTTTATTTGAAAAAGTTGGTATTGCTATTGTTTGATTCATGTATTTGACTTTTTTGGTAAACTAGGTTTCTACATTTGTTTGTTTTTTTTATGTTAAAATATTTTTTTAAAATCTGGGATCATAGATATTTTACAGGAGAATTAAGTAATTAACCTCTATCAACTGATCAAATGGTTGAAATATACTGTATTATTTAATATTAAGTTTTGTACAAAAATCAATTAATAGAAGTTTGTGGAGCAGGGGCATCAATTTTTTTTGGTATATAAGGAAAGTAATAAAGTTTCAACCTACAATCTCATATTAAAATTTCTTAATGACAAAGTTGGTCATTATAATTTCTATGGCGGGATTGTTGATATTTTTATGAAATTAGGTAAGAATTTCATTATTATCACAAAAAGTTTAATTAACATTGCGTCTAATTAAATTTTAGCAACATCACAAGATTTATTATTAATAGAAAAATAACGAAAATGAAGATTATTTTTATTACTCTGTCGTGCAAATAAGAATAGACTTATCTTTTAAGATTTCTTACATTATGGTTATGTAAAATCTCAATTAATGTATAGTTATTAGTAGTATTAAGTAATAAGGAAAGTTTATTTTATTTATTTTCCTATTTAAATAATATTTCTTAAAAAGTATATATAAATGATTCAAAACAGAAATATTTTACAATTTCGTTGTTGATATATTCATAGAATCTTGTCAAATATTTATAATTATCACAAAAATATAATTTATCTTTTTCAAATAAAATATTCAATGGGTAACACAATTATTATAATTAACTTTTGATGATATACCCATTTTTTATAGTGAAGATATTATAGGTAACTATCAAAGGATTACATAAAAGTTATGTTGAGAAGCTAAAAAGAGTTTAGGTTCCTTTGACTTCTCCTTTTTCTGCAGATTTTTTTTTTTTGGTACTTGACCAGGGTATCCATCGCCAACAGCAGTGACTAATCCCCTCGCTGGTTTGTAGGCATCTCGATGGGTGGGACAGCTGGCCCTGGATTTTAAAGGAGCTGCATGCCCAAGGCGGGATTCGAACCCCGACCTTGGTTAAGCTTGGATCAGCCCCCTCCGCTGAACCAACCCGAGGGTTTTTTTCTGCAGATTTGACAATGGGATAAGTGTGGGTAAGTTTTTCCAAAACAGCCTGAAATTAATCTCACTTTACATCATGGCACTCATACTGTTAACGTCTATAATGCTTAGAGATGAAAACTCAAACTCACCATATCTTGAAAATATTTGAAATTTGCCCTCTATTAATTACCTCACCTTGCTCCCATGAATATAAATTTATAGCAAAGCATAATTAATGGTAATCCTAAAACTCATATACTTAAAAAAATATTAAAATATTTCTATAATCTTCATTTAAAATTTAATCAAGTAAATAAACAAAAATTTAAATAAAAAGATTTAAGATGTCGTGAGATTTCTTTGTAATTTTCTTTGTTTTGTTTGGGCGTAAAGACCGTTCATAATAAAAAAAATTAAAAACATAAGTAATAATTTGAAATTTTAGTTTGGAGATTAACCCCAAGCCTGTACTAAAATATAGTACAACGTATTAATTTGGAGTGCAAAGTCAGAGATATTAACCCCAAACTTGTACTAAAATACAAATTTAAGTTTGACGATTAAATTATGTTTTTGGTCCCCCAAAATATCCCGATTTTTTCATTTGGTCCCCCAATTTTTTTTTTCTCAAGTGGTCCTCCAATTTTTTTTTCATTCTTATTTGGTCCCTCTGTTAGTGCACTGTTTATTATCTCCGTTAAATGCTTGCATGGCAGCTTAGGTGGACAAAATAAGCATACATGGCATGCATATGTGTTATCTTATGTGTCCTACATGACTTATATCACCACCTTTCATGAGAAAAACAATTATAGAGTTCATCAATGTGACACAAAAATGCGTTGATTCACCACCTATAGGCTTATTTTATCATGTAGGACACATAAGAAGACACATATGCATGCCATGTATGATTATTTTGTCCAGCTAAGTTGTATTAACGAAGATAATAAACGGTAAACTAACAGAGGGACCAAATGGGAATGAAAAAAAAAATTTGGAGGACCACTTGGGAAAAAAATTTGGGGGACCAAATGGGAAAATCGGGATATTTTGGGGGACCAATAACATATTTTAACCAAGTTTGACAACGTGCAACTGTTCAAGTAGAATTAAAAATTGTCAAAAAGGTTTACCGCCGGTATCTCACGTATTAGCTACACTATTGCGCACACATCCCATCATTTGCGTGATTAAGAGCATATTTTGTTTAGCGCTAAAAATGGTATAAACTCATGTTTCTAACGTTAAAAATAGTTATATTGAAGAATTTAAATTTGAGTTTGGTCGGTTTTAATACCAAACCAAACATACTCATAGCACGTTTGGTTTACACCAAAATCATGTTTCAAACAATGTTTGCCCGGATCCACGTTTGAAACATGGTTTTAGTGTAAACCAAACACGCTATTAATCAATACAAATCAAACTTGAAATTGAGTTGGACATGGTTTAAGATTACATTAGACTGAACTCTAAGCTTATAACATGGTTTATTTTAGAGTGTATTTAGTAAAATTAGCTAATAGACTAGTTTTTAGTTTGTAAGTTATAAGTTGTTAATTAGCTGATAAGCTAGGTGATAAATGTAAAATGACATAAAAAGTATAAAAAGAAGACAAATAGAAAAGTGTATTAAAATGTGAAAAATAAAAATGAAAGAAAAATAAATAAGTTACAAGCTAAACGTTTGTGTCTTAGTTTATATTTATCAAATTGCTTATAAACTAGTCAAATAAGCTACCTTATTGGTCTTACCAAACAAACTCAACCAAAGTCACAGTCACGTTATAAATGTGGATCGCAACGCTATTGAAAATTGCATTTCAATAATAATGTGATCAACATTTTTAAGTGATTTTGATATATATTATCCTAACATACTATTAGTCATCATGAAAGATTATTGTATCATAAGATAGACTTTTCTTGGTCTTTGATCGGTAATTCCTCACCGGCACAGATGTGGGTATAACTCTCGGGCCAGGACGGTGGTTAAGTAAAGCCTTTTCAAGAGTGACGTCTACAGAATTCATACTCTTGACCTTGCAGGTAAAGTTTGTGTGGATCATAATCCACTTCCATTGTGACCAGCCATCATTTGATATCATAAAATAGACTTTAAAAAAAATTATAGTTATCAAATAAATTTTTTAAAAATATGAAAATACCATAAAAAAGTAGTTATATCACCAAATCATCATGTATCTGAAAAATTATCGTCACCAAACAAGTTATTAAAAAGATGAAAATATCATAATGTTAGTTATTTCATCACCTATAATACAAGTCCAAACTTGATGACATTTTCATATTTCAAGAAACTTATTTAGTGAGGATAATCTTTTATAATTTGACCAAATGCCATAATTAGTTATTTAATATCTTAAAAGACTTATTCAGTAACTATATTCTTTTGGAATCTAACTTATGACATAATCTTTCAATTACTAAACTGGGGATCTCTTAACATTATCATCATGTTAATCGATTTTTGTTTATATGTTTCATTTTTTTTTTAAATAAGATATTGACTTAAATATATTTTTAGTCCCTAAAAAATTAGCGAATTTTATGTTTAATCCCTATAAATTTTTTTACCTAAGTTTAATCCCTCATTAATTTTTCATTTCCAAGTTTAATCTCTGTCATTAATTGGTGTTGTTAAATGTTGACTGGGTACTGTTACAGTATGCCGACGTGTCTATTTAGGCTGACATGGTTGCCACGTTGGATTTTGTTGAAATTATTTTGCCCCAAATTTTTTAACTATTAATTCCAATATTAATTATTTTAACAAGGTCGTCATCCAAAATTTGGAGCAAAATAATTTCAATAAAATCCAACGTGGCAACCATGTCAGCCTAAATAGACACGACAACATATTGTAACATTATCAGGTCATCACTCAACAACACCAATTAACGACAAGGATTGAACTTAGAAACGTGAAATTATTGAGGGACTAAACTTGGGTAAAAAATTTTATAAGGACTAAACACAAAATTCATTAAATTTCGATGGGCTAAAAACATATTTAAGCCTATAATATTTCATAATTAATTTTTTTTGTCTTATTTCATATTATATCAAGAATTAAGGATTTTTTATTTATATTATACTCGAGTACCCTATTGGGTCCGTCTAATATGCACTTGTGAAAAACGGGTCCAATCTTACACCTGTTTTTTTATCACCTGTTTTTGTATCGGCTGTAAGGAGTCATTTAACCAAATAGCTCATATTTTAGGATTTAATAGTTCATGTAAACAAAAAATATTTTATTTTTCAAGTCAATTTTTATCCACCTAACCAAAATTTCTACCTTTGGGGCTTTGTTCAACTTATACTTGTCGGAAAAAATCCCATTGTAAAGAGAGAAAAGTTCTCTATTCAGCAAAAACAATAACAAATAATCGATAAAAAATTGGAGCAAAGATGATACGAGGAACTCATGTTCCATTATTTACGTTATAGTCAGCCTCATTGGCAACTCAACTACTCCCAATAGTCAAAGTGTTATTTTAATTAGAGGACCAATTAATAAAATAATTTTTTGTCAATGTTGCTCTAGATTATTTATTGTTATTTATTGTGTATAGAATACTTTTTCTCTCTATAGTGAGTTATTTTTTTGTTAGTATAGTTTGAACAAAAACCCCAATAGGTTGGTCAAGTGGAGCAAGATAAGGTCTCGCATTTGACAGGTTGCAAGTTTGAACCACCACTTGTCCCCTTGGGGTGAGGTAAATGTAAGTACCTTTGTAAGCACTCTTTGAGCCCGGAGTCATTCCTTGCCTTGGAGTGGGGCGCCATCCCAAGCTCCAAGGTTAAAAAAGCTCCAAAGGTGAAATTTTAGTTATATAAATATAACTGACCTCAAAATAAAATATTTCTTACTTACATGAAGTATTGATCCTAAATAGGGATGTAAAAAAACCCGCACCCGCGGATATACCCGCATATTTATTAAATGGGTGGGGACGGATATTATACTACCCGCCCCGCGGGTACCCGCTGTTAGACAAGTGGCCTCACTAACTTAAGAGGGGGGGTGAATTAAGTTGTTCAATTTTCTTCTACTTTTCGATTATTAAATCACTGTTCTTTATTTGTACTAAAATTACACTTTATGAGATGAAGAATGAATGCTGATACTTTAAAATAACAAAATTATGCTTGCAATAAATAGATAAGAGTTAAGGGAAGAGAAATTGCAAACTTGATTTATACTGGTTCAGCCAATCCACTTGCTTACATCCAGTCCCCAAGTATCCACTTGAGATTTCCACTATTTGTAAAAGTCTTTTACAAACACCCAATTCTCCAACACCTTGGAACCCTTCCTTGTGTTGAGAATTGATTCACACAACAAGAGAGGCACCCTCTCTTAGTACAAGATAAAGATGAATTGATAAGAACACTTGAACTCTCCTTTAGAGTAGATTATACAAGTTGAAATCCTATAAGAACTCTTAAGAATTTGCAAGTGATTTGGCACAAGTTTAATTGAAGTAATGATTTCACAAAACTGAGTTTTTCACATTAGAAATCTGTTCCAATTTCGAAATTAATTCATACTTATATAAGAATGAAGATGAAACTTTGTAACTCTTGATTGGAAGTCATGACTCTTCATGATTTTCAAAAAATATAACACTGGTAATCGATTACAGGTTTTGGTAATCGATTACTCAGTTCAGTTTTGCGAACCGTTGTGCCTGAAAAATCAAATTTGAATTTCCTGCACTCTGGTAATCGATTACAGGTTTTGGTAATCGATTACACAGTTCAAATTTATTAATTTTAAAATTCTGGAGATTCTTGTAATCGATTACACATCTTGGTAATCGATTACCAGTTCAAAAATTTGCTATTTGAACTGATTTTGACTTTGTAAAATTATTTTACTTAAACTTATTTTTAGTGCCAATACTCTTTGCAAAATTTAAGGTTTCTTTTGACATTATATATCTAACTAAATCAAGTTTAAACTAATACACCTTCTTGTGTTAACTTGATTTTGATTTTGATCTTGATCTACTTGACTTGACTTGAAATAGAACTTTCCTTAGTCATTTGTCAATCTTCCTCTTTTCTTTCCTTTCTGTTGGCATCATCAAAACCTGCAAACCATCATCTACACCCGCATACTCATTAAAACATACTCCCTCCGGTCCTAATTATAAGAACCTTTTAACTACTTCACACAGATTAAGGAAGTTTGTTAATTTAGTTGGTTGCAATAAATTTGTCATAATGTGTATCATATTTCCTGAATTGCCCTTGAATTTATTGAGACCCACATCTTTCTCTTTCTATTTAATTACTCTATTGTGTGATACTCTCTCCACTAATTAATTACTCACCTACCTCCACTAATGGGTATTTTGGTCAAGAAATAATTAATGCATAGGACAATATGAAAAGGTTCTTATAAAAAGGATCAAGACTCACCCAAAAAAAGTTCTTATAAATAGGACCGGAAGGAGTATTTTTCTATTAAATATATTTGAATATTAAGATTTTTTATTATTTTATGATGAGATATAATTTATTTTATATTAATTTTTGATAATATTTTTAATATATTAACATGTAATGGTATTATATAATGATTGTTTATATATATAGTATGATATTATAATTTATTATATAGCATCTCCTCTATTTTTTTTAATAAAATTTAAGTTCTTAAACATTAATGGGTACCCGTGAATACCCGCGGATACCTATTACCCGCATGGGTACCCGTTAATTTTAACGGGTACCTGTACGGGTAGGTACTACCCGCACCCGCCCCGCCCCGCCCCGCCCCGCCCCGTTGACATCCCTAATCCTAAACTATTATTTAATAAATAAATCCCTATAATTGATAAAAAAACAAGATTATAACCATTTTTATGGGTGTAAGTTAGAAGAATGCTATGCTCGATTACCTTATTTTTATGAAACTAAGAGCATGTTTGGTTTAACGTTAAAATATGGTAAACTCACGTTTTTAATATTAAAAATAGTTGTTTTGGGTAGTTTGGCCTATTTGAACGTGAAATCAAACACGCATTAAAAGAAATCTAATCTTATTAAATTATTATGCACAAATTTTTAAATATAAAAACGGTAAAAATGTTACGCCGTTTACATTAAAAAGAAAAGAAAAATATCAGAACCCCGTTTCAGTAAATTTTTAAAATATGAAACTGTTTGAAGTTCAGGCAGGCAGGGCAGGGCAGGGGGCTTTTATTGAAAAGCGCTTTTGAACTGGGAAACAGCAGGATCAAATAGGATAAAAGGATGAAAGAGGTTAGAGGGAGGTAAATGTTATACGCGCGCGTGCAGGAGCTGACATGGGTTTTAATAATGTCTTGTACTCGTGGGAATGAATGCATCTTTATTCAGAAGTGATCACCTGACGGGACAGTTATCAAGCAACTCCAAAAGTGCAGCCACACACGCCATTACAAATCAAACATTCTTAATTTCCCCTCAACACATATATTGAATGTCATCATATTATTATTAACCTCAATCCATCTAAATCCGAAAAATTATAAGTAACTATACTCATTCCCTGTTAAAATTACAACAGAAACTTTCTTATTTTTTATTCCCTCTTTTGAAAAATTACAACAGAAACTGTACTCATAAAAGTGTTTTTAGTACCCAGTTGTCTCAACTCAAATTAATTGGGTATAACGTGATTTTTATATAGTGAAGATCTCAGAAAAAATAAATTAAAAACTAATACTTTAACTTTTGTAACATATAAGATAAGATAACATTTTTATTTTAATTCTTTTAAAAAAATAACAATTTATAAAAATTAAACATGATTAAGTATAAAGAGAGTGTCATATAAAAATTCTTAATAAATACTTTTTAAAATATAAACATATAAAATTCAAAAAATAATAATTTTATATTTACTAATTGATTTTTATTATATTTTAAAATACGAATTTAAAAGTCACATTGCCATGCCTAAAATATGAATGTATATAAAACTCTTTTGAAAAATAAAATTTGGTGAGACAAAATTCGTTGTGTAAGCGATTCACTTTTAAAAAAAAATCAAGAAATCAATTATAACAATTTTATTATTCATGTATATACTTATAATTATAAGGTAAAATATTTTTTTCCTATAAAAGACTCTGATTTTTGTCATTGAATTTTTATGAAATATTTAGGCTATTTTTTAGTCCCTAGTGTTAACTTTATTACTAACTACGAATATATCAAATGTCCATCATAATTAATAATTTTATGTGCAGTACCATAACACATTAGACTTTAAATTCATTCAAATACTATATGTGAGATTTAAAAAGAAGAAAATGTGTAACGAATTTCAGTTGAAGTTGAACATGAAATTTGCCTCTCTAAATGGATTTAAAGAAACTAATATTGTTATATGATGTGTCGAGATACTAGACATAGGATTGATGTATTGTACATTCGACACATATGCAATTAACAATAGAGTTAACAATATAAACTAAAAAAATAACTTAAAACATTTCATAAGAATAAAATATTTTTTTCTATATATTAAAATCAAAATCGGAGTATTTTATAAGGACAAATTATAATTTTTCCCCTAATTATAATAAGAAAAAGGTTAACGAGTGTCCCCGGGATACTGGTTAAGAAATCAAAAATAAAAAATTTTTATTGGAGTTGTTACAACAGTAATTAATATCGTGATTTTCAATTAAAAACCTTTTAATTTGCATTCTTAAACAATGTTCTGAGATAGTTAGCGAAATCGATAAAATCTAATATAATTTAATAATATAATATATGAACTATTTAATTTCCTTATCAAGAAGCTATTTGGGCAGCATCAAACGTGTAGACACGTGGACCAATTACATCGTGCGGTTAGAGGAGTTGGGTTTCGTTGCTTGTCGCTTTAAGATATCGCTCAAGCTCGTACACTGGATTCGAAATTCCAGTAGCTGGTTTGTCGCAACCGGCGATCCCCGGTCGTTTGTGGTGGTTACTGACACTATACGGTTGACGCGAGGGAACTTCAAGATTGTGTTGTCTACGTAGGGCCATTATGGATCTTGTTATGCCTGACACAAGCCGAATAAAGAAATAAATAAGCGAAGAAAAACGGAAGAAAATATTGCGTATTGTTTTTCTCTTTCTACCGCGTTCTATTGGTGTGCAATGACGTAAATGCATGAAATTGAAAAGAGTATGATGACAAATATGCCAGAAGAAATAAACTATTTTGTATGAAATCCATAATTCCATATCTTTTGGATTCTTATTTTTAATATTTAAAAAATAGGCCGATAATTCAATATTCAGTAAAGACAGGGACTGATCACGGTTAAATTTGAACCAATATTAATTAAATATATTTTTAATATTATATAATATTTTAATTAATAAAATAACATAAAATTATGATAAATTCATTAATATGTATAAAGTATTAAATTCTTATAAATAAACTTATTATAAAATTTATAAAAATTTTAATAATTGATAAAATAATAAATATATATGTATGAAATCCTCAATTATATGTCTTTTATTTATCTTAAAAATATTTTAAATTAAATAAAAATTTAAAATTTAAAAAATATTTGAACATTTTTAAAAAGGACTGGTTTGATCGGTTTCCAAACACGATTTTTGACCGGTTCAATCAGTTCTCACCGGTTTTGTGATTCATCAATTTTTCGGGATTAAATTAACCGGTCACCAGAATTCCCAATCAAACTGCCTAGTCCGATTCAATTTTTAAAACTATGATTATTTTCATTTCAACTGGTATCTTATTAATTACGTTCACAAAATATTAGAATTAAAACTATACATATATTGCACTAAAATTAATCAACATATGTGTCACCCTTCATTTTTTTTATTTTTTAATATCTATTTTTAAAATATTTATTAATTCACTACCATTGAATATTTCAAAATAAAACAATATTTCACATATAACTCTTTTTTATGAATTATATTTTTAACATTTTATTGCTAATTTTTATATGAAATTTAAGTGTTTAAAGTTAATATCCTTTCTATTTTTATTTTGAATTAATATATAACATTTTTTAATTTTATAAATGTTAATCACTTTGATACAAATATCATGAATTATTAGACCTTATTTTATGTATGTACGGATAGTAAATATAAAATAAAAAAGCTAATTTTGGTATAATATAATGTCCTCCACGGGAGACAATCCTACTCATGATAAGACTAAATCAAATAAATATTAACTCTATCATGAAAACATGCTCCCACCAAAATACATACATATCTCATGTCATGACTTTTTGACCTTAGGTTCGGGGACAATGTCTAATAACTTTTGGGGAAATGTAAAAATTAACATTAATCAATCAAATTATTGAATCAAATGATATTATCTAAATAATTATGCATACAAAATCTTAGATAATTTCGACATTCATAAATATGTTATTAAATAATAAATATTTACTTATATTGAAACTTCATGATTTATATATATGTTAAAACGAAATGATGCAAAATGAAGTATTAATTATTTGAGTAAATTAACTCAACCTCGTTTCTATTTTTAATTTCTTATATATAAAACCCTCTCTCTTTCTAAAATTTACACAAAATCCTTCCTATTTTATAAATATATTACGTAAAATTGACAAAATACTCTTATTATAAATTTTGATTTATTACATAAAATTACTTCTATTTTATAAACATTACAAAAAAACTCATTTTATTTTATTAATACATTATAACTAAATTCCTATGTCACGGTAAACATTTAAACTATTAAATATTTAATAATAAAAAATTGGCTTAAATATGTTTTTAATCCCTATAAATATAGGTCATTTTGTTTTTAGTCCCTGTAAATTTTATTTTGGTTTTTCATCCCTATAAAATTTTCTATTTGCCATTTTAGTCCCTGTCGCTAACTTTGAGCTTATGTGGCTAACGGAGTGCCACGTCATCCTGCCACATTTGATTTTTCTTTTAGCTTAATTTTGTTTTTAGTCCCTATAAATATGGTCTTTTGTATTTAGTCCCTATAATTCTTTTTTTGTTTTTCATCTCAATATCATCCCCATCAAACATCACAGTGTCTTTTTGTTTCTTCTACTGCATTGTTACACTTGAAATTCTTGAACTCCACATGGTGGGTTTAAGGAAATAAATTCTTTATGTATTCAATTATTTGAAATCTATAATTTTAAATTTGTCCACATTTTCGTCAATTGTTCACTAGTGGCCAATTTTTTTTGTTCCCACGTGTCAAACGTTTTATCTTAAGTTGATCCCCACCCTAATTAAATTCTTAATATAAATACTTAACAATGGACCAAATTCAATGTACTGCAAAATTAGGTATAATTGCTTCGTTTCATTTATAATTTTTTTGTACAAATATTAAAGTACAAAACATAAATATTAGACATAGAAAATGAAATATATTTACTAATTTAATTTTAAAAACTAAAATAGTAAAACGTTAACATATATTTATTTATTATATATGATATTATAAACTATACTCCACTTAAATTATAATCCAACACTTCATAAAAAAAGATAACAATTAACAAATGAATAAATTTTAAAAAATGACGAAACTAATATATTATAATATTCAAAGAAACTAATATACATTATGTATTAAAATCTTCATTTATACATTTTAATATATTTTCTTATTAACACAACACTCATTAAAATGTACACTAATTTTTTTTTCTTTTCAATATATAAATTGAATAATATTTTAACTACCTATATTAATTTAATTAATTTGAATACCAAGTCCATGCATCGCACAAGATCAATACTAGTTTCAATACACTTGAATTCATTGTATAAAGCGGGAAAAACTTGTTATGACATTTTTTTTCTTTGCAATTCTTTTTTTATCCATGACAAAATTTTCACTTGATTTACAATTACAATTTTTTTTTTGTTATCAGGACAAATTACATCAAGTTATAGGTCATCAATAGACATAAATCAAATAAGAATTTTGTTAGTCAATAGACAAAAAAAAAAGAATTGCAGAGAAAAAAAAGGTCGTTACAAATTTTTCTCACTTTATACAGTGAATTCAAGTTTATTGAAATTTCAAATAATTAAATACATAAAGAATTTATTTCCTTAAACCCACCATGAAGAGTTCAAAAATTTCAAGTGTAACAATGCAGTAGAAGAAGCAAAATGACACTGTGATATTGGGTGGGGATGAGATTGAGGTGAAAAACAAAAAAAATCATAGGGACTAAAAACAAAAAGATCATATTTATAGGGACTAAAAACAAAATTAAGCTGGAAGAAAAATCATATGTGGCAGGATGACGTGGCACTCTGTTTGCCACATAAGCTTAAACTTAACGACAGGGACCAAAATGACAAGCGGAAAATTTTATAGGGATGAAAAACAAAAAAAAAATTTACAGGGACTAAAAACAAAATGACCTATATTTATAGGGACTAAAAACATATTTAAGCCTAAAAAATTTAAAATAACATTACAGTGACATAAAAGAATAACCAACTAATTAAGTCATGGTTTAATATCATAAAAAAACTAGAATCATTGCAATAAAAATTTAATAAAAACTTAATAATTTACATTTTTAATAAGAAAGAATATAATTATTTTTTTAAAATCAATTTTAATTTGTATATAATACATTGTACATTACAGGACATAGATTCCTTTTAACTTGTAAAGAAGACACGTAAAGAGATCATTCCTGCGTATTCGGATTTGCATTCAAATAATGCATCATCAATTTATTTTATTTATATTAAATTTTACTCTAAATATATTTGTTAATTAAGAGAAAAAAATTCAACAAATTTAAACTTATTTTTAAGTAAAATTAATCTTACATAATCAAATATAAGTATTCTTAAGATTTCTTCTCTGTTAGGGTTCCAACTAACTTAGTGATAGAATAGCGCAGGAGGAGTCACCTGTAGAGACAACAGCCAGAGACATGAGTAGGCCTATGACCAGAGGGAGGGCCAAGAAGCTGAAGGAAGATATGGGAAGATTACTGTCCTACGTTTTTAGGGACACTACCCTATGAGAGGACACCACCTTACAGAAGGACACTCTTGACCCTGGGATAGGACACCCGTTCCTATGCACCACCCTAGAGTAGGACTTCTCTTGTATTTCTTTTATTTTGTAATTTTCCTACCTCCTACTCTCATATGGGGCGCTAATTTACTAGAATTAGTGGCTAGGAGGTTGCTTTACTAAAAACATTAGGAGTCATGGGTTCAAGGACCCATTAAGATAGTTTTTATTCCCTTTCTTTTTCTACTTGAGTTGGCCGCCCTACTTGGCCATAAAAGGGGGCATCCTCCTCACTTGCTTTTAATCTTCATTCATATATTGAGCTTATGCTTGTATTCTCCCTTGTGAGGTTTGATGGTTCTTGCTTAAATCATTGTGATTCTTATCCGGTTCCATGAGCTGGTGGTGAATCTACACTGCTGGCTTATCTGTTGTGAAGGGATTGCCTCCCTCAGTAGCGCCAATTTCACTTCTATTCTCTTCCATTTTCTTTCATTTTCTCTCATTTTCCTTTACTTTCTTGCGCATTTTAGCTTGCTGCCCAGCCACTGTAATTGCTTATTTTTCAATTCTAACTGGTTGATTTTGCTCAATTCTAGATCCACAACTTGTCTGCTATCAATTGGTCATCAGAGCTTTGTTGAATTGAGCATTCTTGGGGCTGTTTGGAGGTGTTTTGGGCGCTGCATTCATGGCTGTATGGTGCAGAATTTTTGCTCAAAACTTGTTCTTAAGTGATTCTTTTAAATTAATTGTTTGTGTGTGGTGGATTGTTGTAAGTGAGAGAATTGTTGCTTCCATTTTCCAAAGATCGTTCACCTACATTTTCTCCCGTCCTTTTACATTCTTGTTCATCTCCCCCATATAATTGTTCATCCATATTCATCTCTTTACTATTCTGCTTTTAATTTTCAGTCATTTACATTCCGCCATTTAAATTCCGCTTCTCCCATCCTTTTAATTTCTGTCATCCCCTCTACTCTCTGCCATTTAATATAGGTATTCCCCATCCTTTTACTGTCAGTTCTCCCCTTTACATTCTCGCTCTTTACATTTTGTGCAATTTCCTCCTTATTTTTGCCATTTTATGCGCATTTTTTCTGGCTTGTTTTGTTTAATATTATGCTCTTGTTCTGTCTGTTATTCTTCTATTCTGATTGCAAATTTGGATTGAGCGCTAGCATAACCTTAGGAAACACCCGTTTGATTACGCAAAACGCTTGAGTATAGGCTGGGTTTGTAGCTTAGAATACAAGAGAAAATCACCAAAATTAATTGTTGATTTTTTACTGTATTTCTCAGTTTTGAACCATAAAATCAATCCAGCTCGCTTAAACTATTATGTCCAAAGTTTTTGTATAATCCAAGGTACATGCTAAGCAATTTTTGGTGCAAATTTTGATTCAAGTTGCCATTCCGTTTTGCAAAAGCAATTTTAGAAAATAAATAATTCTTTTCAATTTTTGGTACCGTTTTGGTCAATTTTTTAGGCAAAATTCTTGCAAATTTTATTTTAGGTAGATTTCTATTTCTTGTAATTTTGTACAAATTTCTATAATTTTCCGTTGGGGCAATAAATAAAGAAAAAGAAAAGAAGTGAAAAGAATTTTAAAAAAATTATATAGCCAAAAATACGAAAAGAGGTGCAAAAGGCAAAAAGGGTGCAAAAGTCAAAGAAAAGAGGAAAAGTTAAAAGACACCTAAAAATCAAAAAGTCAAAAAAATAAAGAAAAAAAAATAAAAAACAGTAAAAAGTAGCCCAACAATACAATTTTCAATTTACTTTAATTTTTGCTTTCATTTCCTTGTATACAATTATTTTGAGTTGCAAACTGTTGTTTTTCACAAAAAACAACTGTTTTGGAAACTTTTCTTAGAATAAAAAATTAAACAAAAAAAAATCTCTTTGCAATTCTTGTGTGTTTGTTTGTCTTGTTTGACCATCTATTCTGGTGTATAAGCTTTCTTCTACCTAGCTTTTCTTGTTTGTCAAATTATATTCCAAGTTTGTCTTTAGAAGTTTTCCTTAGGCAATCCTAGATAACCATATTGTTGTTCGTTCTCAATCTCGTCCAACTTGGTAGGGAAATAACTTTGATTTTTGTATGAACTAAAATCAATCCTAACCGAGTAGAAGAGGCTAGAGTGAACACATTATAAAAAAGGCCATAAAAAGAGTGACAAACACGAGTGAATACATTCTTTTGAGTGTAAACACTTAGCTTAAGTGGAAAGGTCCTAAAAGCTTTTGAACTTAAAATTCATTTAGGCGTAATGGAAGGAATGAGGTTAGGGGTAAGGAAAACTTAATGATGAGGAAAGATATAAAAATTCCCTCAAGAGAGGAAGATACCCAAAGAGAGAACCATTTTCACACTAGGTGCCTAGTTGAGGGTAAGATTTGTGCCATAGTTGTAGATGGAGGAAGTAGTTGCAATCTAGCTAGCCAAAGGTTAGCAGATAGACTCAACCTACCCACTACCAAACACCCCCAACCTTACACACTTCAATGGGTGAGTGAAGAGGAAGAACTAGTGGTTGATAAGCAAGTGAGCCTTAAGTTTGCCATGGGAAATATGAAGATGAGGTAACTTTTGACATAACACTCTTAGATCATACCCATATCCTCTTAGGAAGACCTTGGCAATATGATAAAAGGGCTAGGCATAATGAGTTTACCAACATCATCAATTTGCTTCATAATGGTAAGAAATTCATCTTAGAACCTATGCCCCCTAGGGAGGCTAGAGAAGATCAAGAATCCATTAGGGAATCCATAGAACAAGAGAAATTAGAAAAATCTAAGGAAAAAGCCTTAAGGAAGTTAACAAATAAAAGGAGGTAGAAAACATAAAACAAATCCTAATAGCAAAAGAGTCTAAGATTAGAAAGGAACTTAATAGTGAGAGACCTTGGTACTTACTTTTGTGTAAGGAACAATGAGAAGAAGAGAAAGACCCTATTGAGGATCTCAATCTTCCTCTCGAAGTGTCACAACTTTTAAGAGAGTTTGAAGACATCTTTCCTAAGGAAATCCCAGATGGGTTACCACCCATCATAGGAATTGAACACCAAATTGATTTGGTGCCTGGGGCTGTTTTCCCAAATAAACCAGCCTATAGGACAAACCCCATAGAAACCCAAGAAATTCAAAGGCAAGTCAATGACTTGATTAGTAAGGGTTGGGTCAAAGAATCTCTTAGTCGTTGTGTTGTTCCAGTTTTGATAGTACTTAAAAAGGACAGGACATGGAGAATGTGTACTGATTGTCGTGCTATCAATAATATCACCGTTAAATACAAGCATCCTATTCCCCGATTGGATGATTTGCTTGATGAGTTGCATGGTGCATACATCTTTTCGAAAATTGATTTAAAAAGTGGATATCATCAAATCCGGATTTGGGAAGGGGATGAATGGAAAATGACTTTCAAAATCAAACATGGGTTGTATGAATGGCTAGTCATGCCATTTGGCTTGACTAATGATCCTAGTACATTTATGCGCTTAATGAACCATGTTCTTCGAACCTTTTTGGGAAAATTTGTGGTGGTATACTTTGTTGACATTCTTGTCTATAGTAAGACCCATGAAGAACATGTGCATTATCTAAGAGATGTACTTGAAGCACTAAGAAAGGAACACCTATATGCCAATCTTGGCAAATGGACTTTTTAGAAAGAAAGTGTTACTTTCTTAAGCTATGTCATAAGCTCAAAGGGCGTACACGTTGATGAGGAAAAAGTAAAGGCCATCAAAGATTGGCCAACTCCTCAATCCGTGGGAGATGTTAGGAGCTTCCATGGCTTGGCAAGCTTCTATCGAAGATTTGTCAAGGATTTTAGTACAATCACTGCTCCTTTAAATGAAGTGGTTAAGAAAAATGTGGGATTTATATGGGAGAAAGCACAAGATGAAGCTTTCAAACTTTTAAAAGAAAAATTGATGCAAGCTCCCATCCTATCTTTACCAGATTTTTCTCAATCATTTGAAATTGAGTGCGATGCATATAATATAGGAATTGGGGTCGTTCTTATGCAAAACCAACACCCCATTGCCTATTTTAGTGAAAAGCTAAAAGGTTCAATGTTGAATTACCCCACCTATGATAAAGAGTTTTATGCCTTGATGAGGGTACTTCAAACATGGCAACATTATCTCCTACCTAATGAATTTGTGATTCATAGTGATCATGAATCCCTTAGGTATATTGTAACATCCCAGAAATTTAGGCCTAGAAGATACAAGAGAAACCTTAGGTGGTAAACCTAGCTTGGAGAGGGAAGTTAAAAGTAGGATGAGAATTCGAAGTTTAAGAAAGTGTCATACAAGAAATTAAGGGAATCCATTAGGAACCATGTGTTTTAACAAGAAGTTTGGAAGAGGGACAAAGAGTTAAGCTAATCAAATTATAGGTCGAATTTAGGAGAAACCGCACCCTGTATCAGAGAAAAGTAAAATGGTTTAAGAGTGAGAAAATGAGGTCTAGTAAAGAAGAGTTTAGTCGGAAGGGAGTGTCATGAGGAAGAGTTAGGGAGAAGAGCAATACCCTAGATCTTAGCCATTAAGTGTGGAAGAATAAGCTTTGTGGTTAAGGGAATTTATTTATCAAGAATTAGAATAGGGAAGGGTTTGGATGAGAAGAAATAAGTTAGAAGAAGGTTTTGGAGGATAGGAATTAGGTTTGAGAAGGAGAGATTTGTATTGGAGTCAAAGAGGGGCAAAAACCAAGGTTGTTGCTTAATTTCGGGTTTTAAGCCTAATGACCTTAGTGCACTAAATTGAAAATATCTAGAGTTTTAGTAATCTAATTGAGGTGATTCCACTTGGATTAGAAAGTTAAGATTCGAGGCTTTAGTTTGATATGCTATATGATAGTATTTTGAGCTTGTTTGCACCCCAAACGGACGCATTCTTGCTCAAGCAAGAAAGCTGTCGAGAAACAACAAAATTTCCTCAATTCCTCTCTGTTAACTGCGCTCCAAGCTGCGTTGAGCGCAATTGAAGCGCAAAAAACAGAGAGCTTTGGGGGGGAACTGCACGCAGCTACCCGTTTGTTACTTTTTAAACATAAAAACTGAGGTTTTTCTTCATTCTCCATCATTCTTCTTCCATTCCTTTACATTCTAGAGAGAGGGAGAGCATCTTAGAGAGAGAGAGAGGGGGTTGTGCTAGGGTTTGCATTTGGTGAAGGAGAAGAAGATTTCTCACCATTTCAAGTTCTTCTTTTCCCCAACCATTTCTTGTACCTCCCTAGAGCTTTTGGTCACTCCTAGAGGTGAGTTGGTTTCTCTACTCACTTCCCTTGATTGATTGAGCTTCCTTGCATGAACCCTAATCCGTTTTCCCTTTCTATCTATTATATGAGTACGATTATTGGTAGGATAGGTTGATTTTGATAGAAATTGCCTATTATGCTTGAACCATAGGATTATGGAGACTTAGGGTAGAAGGAAATTTAACTATGGGAATGTGTTCTTGTGAATTGATAGTGTTGAGGTGATGAACCAAATTTCTAAGTTTCTATTCATGTATATAATTGATGTGCTAATTATGCCTAAAAAGGGACTCCGGTCCAATGAGGGAGCTATATGCTCAAATTTACTGTTGAATGTTAATGTATGGATTTTATGTTTAATTAAAACAGAAGGTTAAGTGGCCACAAGGGAGACGTTCTTTGTATGGTTTTGAGCTCAAATTCCAGGCAGAAGGTGAAAGTGATAAGTGAAGGGAATCAAGCATGTGGTCAGGGTGCAACGGAATAAATGGATTCCCTCCCTTGTTATGATCGTTAATGCGAAAACACGAATCAAGACATAAAAGGCATAAAACAAAAGGTCGTACCTTTTAAGGATTGCGAACGAGGCAATAACAGCCGCGTCTCTAGTGGTGTCCACGCCAACAGCCGGACTAGGAAACCCTCCTCAACTCTGCTAGTAGCGTTTAGAGAGTTAGAGCGACTGCTCATGTATGTGTGTATGTTGGGTAATGCATCTGATGCTATATTTATAAAGTGATGGCTAGGGTTTTACCCCTCACTCTATTAACCCTAACACTTATGGGCCTGGACCATTATGCTATAATTCAAATCAAATTAGAATTAATATCTTTCCTAGCGGCTTGTTGTATGCGTGTGACCCAATATGCTTTCAATATTTGGTTATGATATTAAAATAAAACCCTTTTATATTTAATATCATAAATAGTGAGCGGTATCTAGCAATACATCACTATCCAAATATTGAGATTATCAACAACCTTGATGAATCCTATTTTATGATAATTTATACGATATGTCCCTTTGTCCAAATATCTAATTGAACACAAGGGCATGGAATGTGTCAACCTTGTATAGTTCAATTTATGTTTTCTTGATCCCCAAGCAGACTGTACAGAAAATAAACATCTCATGTTTATCCTTATGAGCATGGCCATGCATTTTGCAGTCTCACTTTATCAAGAGGCCTACAGATATATCTCCTGTTACATAGGAGGGACAAATCCCATCTAGGGCACTCACATTCCTCCACATAATTTATTATATGTCCAAATACCAACTTTATGATCACCTTGTTACAGGCAACATTTGATGATATTTAAAACATATAATTCCTTATGTAGGAATCGTAGTGATTTCAGGTCAAAGGACTTCATATAATATTTATCAATATAAGAAACGTTCATGACACTTATGTAACAAACCATGCAACGTTCTTAAGGTGGGTCAGTCCAGTACACCATTACTCTTAATATGTACTTATGTGAGCACATGATATCTCATATCCATGATCCGTGAGATGTGATCATCAATGAACTCACATACTAGTCTAAATGCATCTAATTGTCCTAAGAAGATGCTTGACCAGGGATTATTTTAAGAATAGTTCTTCATAAGCTCTCACGATCAAGTCATCTACTTGATTCCTTATGAAGTTTAAGTTTACTATTCTAAGGACAATAATTGTATTCTTAAAAGAATGAATTGCCTTTATAAAACAATATGATACAAGTGATGGATATTCAAAATAAAACATATAAGTCTCTAGTGCATACACTAACACTAGGAGCATTGTGACTGATAGAGATAGTAAGTTTCTTAGTCATTTCTGGTGCACACTTTGGCACAAACTAGGCACAAAATGACCCTTCTCTACTACATGTCACCCACAAACAGATGGGAAAATTGAGGTTGTTAATAGGACCTTAGGCACTTTATCAAGAGCAGTGGTTCAAAAGAGTTTAAAATCTTGGGATACTTATCTACCTCATGTAGAGTTTGCATACAATAGGACAAAACATTCAACTACATTGCATATTCCATTTGAGATTATTTATGGCTTTAACCCATTTACTCCTCTTGATATTTTGCCTCTTCCTAACCCCTTTTTTGTTGAGCACGAAGATGGCAAGGCCAACAAGGCCGAGTTTGTTAAGAAACTCCATGCTCAAGTAAGAGCTAATATTGAGCGAAGCCTAGCCTCTCAAACTAAGACTACCAATAAGGGTAGAAGGCGCATGATCTTTGAACCAGGAGATTGGGTTTGCATGCACTTCCGCAAAGAGAAATTTCCTACCCAGCGGAAGTCTAAACTATCTCCTAGGGGTGATGGACCCTTCCAGGTCTTGGAACACTTGGGAGATAATGCTTACAAGATTGACCTTCCTGGTGAATATGGAGTGAGTGCTACCTTTAATATTTCTGACTTGTTCTTGTTTGATATGTAGGTGATGACTTCACAGATTTGAGGACAAATCCTTCGCAAGGGGGAGATGATGATAACATAGCGCAGGAGGAGTCACCTGTAGAGGCAGCAACCAGAGACATGGGTGTTGAGTCTCAAAAATGTTATTAAGAAATTAATAATGTTTTAAGTCTTATAATCCTTAGTTTTAATGTACAACAAATTCGATTAAAGTATTCTGAAAGAAGGAACAAATTCTCTTAAAGGCTTTTTTCTGTGTTTCAGCAAACTTCTGAAAGAACAACTCTCTGAAGTTATGCAACCCTCTGAAGTGGTGCAACCTTCTGAAAGAGAGGTATCTGGTAAAGTATCAGGACCTGCTGAAGCCAATGAAACTTCTGAAGTCTTGAGACGTCGTACTGAGAATTGTATCTTCTTGGGAATGAGTCTCTCTGTTAATCCCTTTTGAAGACTCAAGTCTTTTCGTTGCTTTCTGCCAACTGTCTGCACCTCACCCTCTATGGCAAGGCAAATCAGAAGCTTTTGGTATATTTCAAATTCCTATTCACCAAAAAGGTAGTACCTGTTGTGAAAGTACACTTTGCTCAGAAAAAGTACAGTCAGCGTTGCTGCACACCTACTCCTGCTATGTCTGCTGTTGCAAGCTACCAGAAGCATTCAACGGAAATAAAGCTATTTCACAACGGGATTTATAGAGAAGTCTGAACGGTCTTATCTCTCTCTCTATAAATACGAGTCTTCATGCAAAGAAGAAAATATAGAACAAACGTGAACTTGCTGAAGTGCTACAAATTTTCTCTGTGAAATATTTTCATCTATTTTCATTTGTACACAATTTTCATATTCTGAATTCAACTCAGTAGATTGTACATATTACCAAGTTTAGGCTTTAAACTTGTGTAGTTTCAAAGCTTAAGCAATCTCGTTTCATAAATAGTTTTCTGTTTGAGCCTGGAGAGGCTTCTTGTTTAAACAATACTTGCTGTAGATCCTGGAGAGGCTTGGTAAGAAAGAATACTTGGTGTAATAGAGCCTAAAGAGGCTTGACAGTAAAAGAATACTTGTATCTGTTCAGATAATGAAAATCCATAGTTGTTTAGCTTTGGGACTGGATGTAGCTCACAGTGGTAGTGAGTGAACCAGTATAAATCTTTGGCTAAGTCTTCTCTTACCCTTAACTCTTTATATTTGATTTATACTAACTTGGAGGGTTCTGAGTATATTATTTTATAACGTTGAAACTGAAAAACTATTCAAATATACTAATAACAAGTTTTCCAAATTGTTTCATTGAACCTGTTGAAGTTACTTCAGCAAGTATATAACTCTCAGTTTCATCAAGTTGTAAAAACTTCTTTGTGAAAAGTATTGCTTGTTAAAGGTTTTTCAAAATCAGTTTGAAATTTATAAAAAACTAACCAACCCCCATTCTAGTGTTTCCTGTGGTTTCTACAATGAGTGGGCCTATGACCAGAGGGAGGGCCAAGAAGCTGAAGGAAGATATGGGAAGATTAGTGTCCTACATCTTTAGGGACACTACAATACGAGAGGGCACCACCCTATAGAAGGACACTCATGACCCTGGGATAGGACACCTGGTCCTATGCACCATCCTAGAGTAGGACTTCTCTTGTATTTCTTTTATTTTGTAATTTTCCTACCTCCTACTCTCGTATGGGGCGCTAAATTACTATAATTAGTAGCTAGGAGGTTTCTTTACTAAAAGCATTAGGAGTAATGGGTTCAAGGCGCCAATTCCACCTCTATTCTCTTCCATTTTCTCTCATTTTCCTTTACTTTCTTGTGCGTTGTAGCTTGCTGCCCAGCCACTATAATTGCTTGTTTTTTCAATTCTAACTGGTTGATTTTGCTCAATTCTAGATCCATAACTTGTCTACTATCACTTAGGCATCATAGTGGCTTTTGTAGGTAAGCACCTTGTCGTGATCAACCACTGGAGTTTCATACTAGTTACTCGAACCAACTGATTTGGAGTAACCCAACTTGACTTGGATGCACAAATTCAATTCACATCAATTGGTGCTAGAATGAGGACTTTTCATGCGGCCCTTTACTTCAGTGTGGCCTTCTGCACCACCTTATTTGTATAGTCAGCCGTGGAATTTTTATCAACAGAACCAACATGAATCGGAGAGACTCAACCTCTTGCTTTAGTTTTTCATTCTCCTACAAGGCTACCTTTAACTTCACCTCCATATCCACAACCTTCTTCTTAGCCTTTTCACACATGGATGGTTTTGTGTGAGGAAATTGTTTCCCTGCCTTGACCATTTTAGTAGTTAGGTCATCTCGGGCCTCTAACCAGCTTCGACAACTTTAGACACCTTTTCGTACTCCTCAGTCATTAAATCTAGTTTGCCTATAACCTTCATTTGAAAGTGTTTGATGAGAGAAGCATGTTTAAGTATTTGCCGCTTGACCACCCTACACTGATCTTCAAGGTTGAGATGATAGTATACTTTATGAGTTTCTTCTTATTATAAAAGGCCCGATAGATCTCAGGATGATCAACGTCAAAGTTGGAATCGTAGTAGATGGTAGTGTAATCCTCATCTATCGTATCCTTTATGACCTCGACTTCATTCATAACCCCGTTTTGTTTTCTGGCCTAATAGGTGATGGGTTTCCTGGCAAGTTTACCAGTAGTCCAGTAGTTTTAGAGTAAGTAAGATATCGTATCCACAGGGAGTGGTTTTAACTTGTAAAGTTAAAGCAATTGTATTTTCAATAAAATGTTTCAAAAAAAGTTGGTTTTAATACTGAATAATAAAATACTGAAATAAACACAAATAACACGAGATGAATAATAATTAGGACTAGGATTTGATTTCGTTTCATCTCCCCCCTTGTGCATTCGAATCCCTTTTCCCTTATTTATGATCGTACTTGTAGTTACCTTAGCATTGTTTAATTACAATAATTATAAGGCATGCCTGGTAATTCTTCGAACCCGCAAATTCCCCTATAACATTGTAATTAAACACCAAAAGCTATTCTCTACAGGCATTCAAAGTGGCATTTGGCGACCCCGAACATTCCCCGTATTTTGCAATCAACACTATCGATTTAGCCATACTTTCATATAAGGCACCTATGGAAGGGTGTGTCACTCACTGAACCTCCAATCGTTAGAATACAATCCTTATACTACGATATGACTAAACCGAGTGTCTTTAGCAATCCGAGAATAAGCTTCATGAACAGCCCCATGCTTACCTACCTCTGATACTAGCCGGAGTTCCACTTTTTGTATCTAGAGCACTAGCCTACCACCTCGGCGCACGCGCGGAGGTGATGCATTACAAACAACATAAAGATACCGATAAATTACAAGCATAGAATCATAAATAAAAAGGAAAGAGAATTCTTATACACAAGGGGATTGAATCTACTACATCAAATCCTACTGGAGAGCTTAGCTACTCACGGTAGCCATTACAAACCACTGAGAAATCTGTCACCTTTCTCAATCCTATACTACTCTCTCTCTCTCTATGTGTATCAGTGTCTCTGTGACCTATGCAAAGGATTCTTTTTATAGACTTGGAAAACCTTGAAGAGATCAGGCTGTGATGTCACTTGTGTGTAGCTTATCCAATCGGAGGCTGCCTTTTCATTAATTGACGTCACTTGTGTGAAGCTTAACCAATCAGGAGCTCCCGATTCATTAATTGACGTCACTGCGCGCGTTTTCAATAATCATGAGTTGCGCTTCATATGCGCTTAGCGCATATGAAGCCTGGCTGATTTGCTCATGCGCTCCACGTGCGCTTAGCGCGTGTGGAGCGTGTAACAAGCTGCAGCTTTCCACAAATTGGGGATCTAACCTTTGGATCTCTTTCTGATCTTATCTGGTTTTCCTTTATCCCTTTATCCGAATTATTTTTGTATTTATATGCTTTGGATTTGAATTGGAGATATTCTTTGCAGGATTCTCTGATTATATTTTATTTATTTGAATTTGAATCTGCAATATCTTCCATTCTGATGCTATTTTCACTCTTGTTCCAAATCTGTTGTAAATCTGCATAAAATAACAGATTTCTATTTAAAATAGCATCATATTCAAATTTACATCAAATAAATACAATTATTATAATTATTAACAAAAAGGGACATTTTGAGGCATAAATTACTATTTAATCCTTGATAAGTGTAATAAAAACTATATGAAATTAACGCTAATTTTACACTTATCAAATACCCCCCAACTTAATTTCTTGCTTGTCCTCAAGCAAGACACCCTTGCAGTCAAAATTTCAAAACACCCTTGATAAAAATTCAAAAACAACTACAAGAATTTTTTTTTGTTATCTCTTTATTAGGCAGAAGTCACTTTTCTTTTTAGGAAAAATCAAGACCAAGTGATATTACCATGGCTCAATAGAATTAGAATACAAACATCAATTTGAATTTTCTCAGGAGTAGTAATTAAAGCAATAAACAAATACCAAGGATCTTCACTCATGCTCACGGGTACTGTTTCCCTCAATATTTTCACCACTGCTGAACAACTAATATTGATAGTCGTTTATAGTTCCTAAGCTTGCTTATGGTTGATATGGATCAAAAGGTCTTTTCAAGGTTGTAATGAGGCTGTATCAAGAATTTATGGTTTTTCTTGGATAAACAATAAACATCTAGAATAGAGAGCATCTTTGGATGTTGCTTTTGATTTTGTCTCCTTCCACCATTTTTTTCTTGATTTATTTCTTTTCTTTGCAGGCCTCTTTCCTTGATTGAAGATGCACTCCCCCAACTTATTCAATTTATTCACTTTTTCTTTTTGATTTTAGGGGGAGTGCTCTTCTTTGTCTTTTTGTTTTTCTATACCTGCTCCTTGGAATTTCAACCTTTTCTTCCCATTCTTTTTCTACTTGCCACCTTGCTCTCTATCCCAAATGTGTGAGGGACATGATATATATTTCTTTTGGCTTGGGTGAACAAGAATAAACAATTTAGGCTCAAAATGGGTATTCAAAAATTGGAAAAATTGTATCAAGGTTGGCCTTTTGGCTCTGGGCAGATATATTAAAAACAAATTTTTGCCTTTCTCATTTCCATATTTTCCAAAAACAGGATAAGATCCAAAAACTCAATCAATAAAAATTGACAGACAGCGGTGAAAAACTCTCAATTTACTGTTTGGGCTCTCAACTCACCGGTTACTTGGCTAAATTCCTTGATAAAATATTTATTGGTTTTAATTAACTACCCTGATTGATTCTTATGTGAAGCATTCTAATCTTAATTGATTGTGGGATTAATCACAAGACCTTTTTTCTTCCTAATCCGGTTAGTTAAACTGCCTAATTTCAGAGATTTTTCAAAAATTTTCCTAAATCCTAATACTAAAAAAAAAACTAAAAGGAAAATATAAAAGAAAAAGAAAACACCGTGTTTTAGTCTTCATCTTCTGAATTTCCTCTCCTCCTGTAAAAATTAGGCATGTCCCCAGGCTATTCTATTTCCTCTTGGAAGCATTCTGGAGTTATGCCTGGATGTGGTCCTCGAACATTGTAAAAATTCCTGAAGATGCATCATAATTTTATTTTCTTTTTTTTTTTAAAAAAATTTACTCCTATACTAAAAAATAAAATACAAGAAAAATATTCTGGGTTGCCTCCCAGAAAGCGCTTGTTTAACGTCTGATGGCTCGACGCCTGATTCATTATGTGTCCATTAGCTGAATGACAGATTTGGATCTGTCAATTTCTCCTCCTAGATATGGCTTCAGTCTCTGGCCATTCACCACCCAACAATTTCCTGCATCAGGATCCTCTAATTCCACTGCTCCATATGATCTTACTTCCTTGATAAGGAAGGGTCGTGTCCATTTGGATCTCAATTTTCCAGGAAAGAATTTTAATCTGGAGTTGAACAGCAACACTGATTGTCCTGGGAAGAATTTTCTATTTAAGAGCTTCTTATCATGATATGCCTTTGTCTTTTCTTTATAGATCTTAGAAGACTCATAAGCATTTAGACGCATTTCTTCCAGTTCATTTAGCTGTAGAATCCTCTTTTCTCCAGCTGCTTTTTCATCCATGTTCAGAACTTTGAGGGCCCAGTAAGCCTTATGCTCCAATTCAACTGGTAGATGACAAGACTTTCCATATACCATCTTGAAAGGAGAAAGCCCTGTAGCTGTCTTGAATGCTGTTCTGTATGCCCACAGAGCATCATCGAGCTTATAAGACCAGTCCCTTCTTGATGAATTTACTGTTTTTTCAAGTATCTTCTTCAACTCTCTATTAGACACTTCAGCTTGTCCATTTGTTTAAGGATGATAAGGTGATGCTACTTTGTGCTTTAGCCCATAACTTCTCAAAACATTCTGCAGATGTTGATTGCAAAAATGGGAACCACCATCACTGATCAATACTCTTGGTGTGCCAAACCTGGAGAATATATTTTTCTTCAAGAATTGTTCCACCGTTCTTGAGTCAGCCTTCACTGTAGCTTCCGCCTCTACCCATTTTGAAACATAATCTACAGCTACCAGAATGTATTCTTTTCCATTTGAAGGGGGAAAAGGTCCCACAAAGTCTATTCCCCAACAGTCAAACACCTCAACTTCTAGAATATAATTCCAGGGCATCTCATTCCTCTTTGATATTCCCCCAGTTCTTTGGCAATTATCACAGTGTAGGACATACTCATGCGCATCCTTGAACAGGGTTGGTCAATAAAATCCTGACCGTAATACCTTTGCAGCAGTTCTATCCTTGTTGTAGTGCCCTCCATATGGTGAACCATGACAATGCCACAGAATGTTCTGAATTTCTTCTTTTGGCACACATCTTCTCAACAACCCATCAGTTCCTATCTTGAAGAGATGTGGATCGTCCCACATGTATTCTTTTGCAGAGTGCAAGAATTGTTTCTTTTCATTCCATGTCATCTCTTCTGGAAGTACTCCTGCTGCCTTAAAATTTGCAATGTCAGCAAACCATGGCCTTTCCTTGATCATCATGAGTTGCTCATCTGGGAAAGTTTCCTGTACTTCCATTTGGTTGTCAGTCACTTCCTTATTCACCAATCTTGACAGGTGGTCTGCTATGACATTCTCACTCCCCTTTTTATCTTTTATGACTAAATCAAATTCCTGCAAAAGCAAAATCCACCTTATTAGTCTTGGCTTAGAATCTGGTTTAGTTAAAAGATATTTTATTGCTGCATGGTCAGTATAAACAGTAACCGTGGAGCCTATCAAATATGGTCTAAATTTTTCTAATGCATACACTATGGCTAGCAATTCTTTTTCTGCGGTAGCATAATTTATTTGTGCCTCATTTAAAACCTTACTAGCATAATGTATAACATGGAAAACTTTAGATTTTCTTTGTCCTAACACTGCTCCTACAGCATAGTCACTTGCATCACACATTAATTCAAAATCATGGTTCCAATCAGGACCAACAAGAACAGGTGCGGATACAAGTTTATTTTTCAACAAATTAAAGGCAGCCAAACATTTATCATCAAATTTAAAGGATACATCCTTGTTCAATAGGTTGCTAAGAGGTTTGGCTATCTTTGAGAAGTCCTTGATGAAACGCCTATAGAATCCTGCATGTCCAAGAAAACTCCTGATGCCTTTCACATTCACTGGGGGAGGTAGCTTTTCAATAACCTCAATCTTTGCTTTATCCACCTCGATCCCTTTTGCTGAAATTTTATGCCCAAGGACTACTCCCTCTGTTACTATAAATTGGCATTTTCCCAGTTTAGCACAAGGTTAGTTTCTACACACCGCTTTAGTACAGTGTCTAGATTTTTCAGGCAGTGATCAAAGGAACTCCCAAATACTGAGAAGTCGTCCATAAAAACCTCTATGCATTTCTCCATTAGATCTGAGAATATTGACAGCATGCATCTTTGAAAAGTTGCAGGAGCATTGCATAGTCCAAACGGCATTTTCCTGTATGCAAAAACACCAAAAGGACAAGTGAAAGCAGTCTTTTCCTGATCTTCTGGCTTTACCGCTATTTGGTTATAGTCAGAATATCCGTCTAAGAAACAATAAAAAGCTTGTCCTGCTAATCTTTCCAACATTTGATCCATGAAGGGCAAAGGAAAATGATCTTTCCTAGTTGCTTGGTTTAATTTTCTATAATCAATGCACATTCTCCATCCTGTCACTGTCCTAGTGGGTATTAATTCATTTTTCTCATTTCTTATAACAGTCATACCCCCCTTCTTAGGTACTACTTGAACAGGACTTACCCAAGCACTATCAGAAATAGGATATATCATACCTGCCTCAAGAAGTTTCATCACCTCTTTTTTTACTACCTCTTTCATGACTGGATTTAATCTTCTTTGAGGTTGGGTAACAGGTTTGAAATCTTCCTCCATGTGGATTTTATTCATGAAATATGAAGGACTGATACCTTTGAGATCTGATAAAGACCATCCTAAAGCTCCTGCATTTTCTCTTAGAACAACGAGAAGCTTTTCCTCCTCTAGGGGAGTTAAAGCTATGCTTATAACAACAGGTTTAGTCATGTCTTTACCTAAAAAGGCATATTTGAGATGAAAAGGTAATACCTTAAGTTCCAGCTTCTGACTTTCAGTATTTTCCTCTTGCTTCAATGTTTCATTGCCTTCTTCTCCTGGTGGAACGATTCCTGCTGAGTTAAGTTCCTTAAGGTAATCCTTCCTTTCCTCTTTATCGAAGATGTCTCCTACTCCTGTCAAGAATTCTTCCAGAGGGTCTGCTTTTAACAATCTCTGATCAAGAGAGACTTCTTCCATTACATCCACTTGAAGACATTGTTGTTTCTCTTCTGGATGTTTCATTGCTTCAAACACATTAAAAGTCACCTCATCATCTTGCATTCTTACCGTTAGGTTGCCATCATCCACATTAATGATTACTCTTGCTGTCTTCATGAATGGCCTGCCAAGAATGAGAGGTACCTCTGCATCTTCCTCTATGTCCATGATGACAAAATCCACTTGGAATATGAACTTATTTACTCGTACTAATACATCTTCTTCAACTCCACTTGGAAACTTTATTAATCTATCAACTAGTTGTAGAGTCATCCTTGTGGGCTTAATTTCTATATTCCCATTTTTTTTCATCATTGACAGGGGCATTAGGTTGATGCTGGCTCCTAGATCAAGCAATGCTTTGCCTACTGGATGAGAACCAATAGTTACAGGAATGGTGAAGCTTCCAGGATCTTTCGTCTTTTGTGGTAAAGACTTTTGTATGATTGCACTGCATCTGACTTCCAATCCTACTGTCTCTATTGTGAAGCTCCTCTTTCTGGTCATTACTTCCTTCATGAATTTGGAATAGGTAGGCATTTGCTCAAGAGCCTCCATTAAAGGAATATTGATCTGCACATTCTTCATTAGTGCCATGAAGTTCTCAAACTCCCTATCTATATCCTTCTTTGAGGGTTTCTTTGGGTATGGTAGACGCTTGTCTTGTGATGCGGATGAGAAGACTTCAATATTTTCTTGCGTCACCTCCTTTTCTGGCTCAGTATCTTCTTCCTGATCTTTCTGGCACTCAACTTGTTGTTCTCTTCTTTCTAGAACTTCCCTCTCAACAGCCAAATTTTCTCCTATGCCTCTTCCTATCTCCTTGGTACTTCTAGTGGAAATGGATCTGCAGAACTCTTGGTGCTCAACAAGCTGTCTGCGGATGGTCTCTACTTGGTCTGCTAAACTTTGAAGTGCCATCTTTACTGCTTGCTGATTGTTGTTCATGTCTCACATGAGATTGTTGAGTTTCTCTTCAATTCTGAAATAGATGTCTGGCATTGCTGAATCTTTGACTGGTTCTGAAGATGACTCGCACTTTGTCTGCAATCCTTCTAAGAAGTTGACTTGCTCTATTTGCAGTGTAGGGAGAGAGCAATGACCATTTGGATGATTTCCCTTGCAAAAATCACAAATCAATGTGATGGTTGGCTTTGGTGTTGCCTCTTGGTTCTGCACTAGGAGCTTGGTTTCATCCAACAATATGTCCACTGGCTTGGTTGACTCTTCCTTTGTCTCTGGTTGTCCCCATAGCTGAGCTGTTTGACAACTGAGTGCAGAATCCTCGAGTATCTCAATTGCTCTTTCTGCGCTTACTGCTAGGATGGTTCTTCCTGCTGCTGCATTAATGAAAGTCTTGGAGTCCGATCTGAGTCCATTGCAGAAGATGTTCACCTGGGTCGAGTCATCATAACCATGATTTGGACAATTGTGCAACAATAACTTGTATCTTTCCCAAGCTTGTTGAAGTGATTCATTGGTTCCTTGCTCGATTGTGGATATCTTCCTTTGAGCCTTCAAGAATCGTGAAACCGAGTAGAATCTTCTGAGAAACCTTTCTTCTAATTTCTTCCAGCTGCTTAGACTTTGACTGGGATTTGTCTTCAACCATTCTTTTGCTTTCCTTGTCAAAGAGAAAGGAAAAAGGCGTAAGTATATAGTTTCTACGTCTCCTTCTTCGAATCCCATAATGCTTATCAATTCATAGAAGTTAGAAAGATGGTTGTTTGGATCCTCATGATCCAATCCTGCGAATTGATTTGCACTTATTTGGTTGAGATGATCAGCTTTCAACTTCAAGGTTCTTGCAGTTGTAGGTGACACTATGCTTGAGTGATAACGAGGGCCTTGATTTCTGACATAATCCCCTAAAGTCCTTATGTGTTGTATTCCTGCCATATCTTGAGGCTCGTCTGTTATTCTTCTTCTTTGGCTTCTTTTCTTCCTAGTTGTCCTCTCAATTTATGGATCAAAAATTAATTGCTTTGGAGACACCTGGCTTCTTAAAAGCATAAACAAAGAAGCTAGAGATTGGGTAAGATAACAGTCGAATAACATTTTTTTTAAAATACGAAAAATAAAAGAAAAAGAAAAAAGAAATTAAAAATACGAAAAAGAAAAAAAAGAAATTAAAATTAAAAAATAAAAAAATTTAAAATTAAATTTAAAATACACTTTTCGAAAAAGTTTTGGAACAATTGAAAATTTAATCTTCTAAAACTTTACAAATTGATACACCGCTCCCCGGCAACGGCGCCAAAAACTTGATGGGTTTCCTGGAAAGTTTACCAATAGTCCAGTAGTTTTAGAGTAAGTAAGATATCGTATCCACATGGAGCGGTTTTAACTTGTAAAGTTAAAGCAATTGTATTTTCAATAAAACGTTTCAAAAAAGTTGGTTTTAATACTGAATAATAAAATACTGAAATAAACACAAATAACACGAGATGAATAATAATTAGGACTAGGATTTGATTTCGTTTCATCTCCCCCCTTGTGCATTCGAATCCCTTTTCCCTTATTTATGATCGTACTTGTAGTTACCTTAGCATTGTTTAATTACAATAATTATAAGGCATGCCTGGTAATTCTTCGGACCCGCAAATTCCCCTATAACATTGTAATTAAACACCAAAAGCTATTCTCTACAGGCATTCAAAGTGGCATTTGGCGACCCCGAACATTCCCCGTATTTTGCAATCAGCGCTATCGATTTAGCCATGTTGAGTCTCAAAAATATCATAAAGAGGTTTATGATGTTTTAAAGACTGAAATTTCTCTAAGTTTTAATGATCAACAAATTCAACTTAAGTTGTTTCTCATAAGATACGATTGTCTAAATTGTTTATCTATGATTTTCAGCAAGAAGCCTACTATATAAGACTAAGTGTTGGATCCGTCTGAAGAAGCTGATGCTGTCTGAAGATGATCAACCCGTCTGAAGCATCAAAGCCGTCTGAAAGCTTTTGATGACGTGGCATCTCTTGTCTGAAGCTGTGACAATCCATGTACCTCTGCACGTTTTTCACGCATGTTCTCTGCTACAAACAGCTGACACCTGTGCAATGCAATTCAAGCACGTTCTCTGTCACAACGTGTCCTCTGCTACGCAGCAATTGCAGCAGCAACAAAGAGCACCTTTTTGGCAGGAGCAAACCTTGTAAAAATGTCAGAAATTGTCAGGGAATATCAGAATATGTCAGAGAATATTCTGTACTGCAGCAGCTGTCTCACAACGGCTAGCATTGATTTCACAAACCTAAGAGTCTTAAATGATTCAAATCATTTGGTTATAAATACCCCCTCATTTGAAGACCAACAGATAGAGAGCAACATAGCAAAAGAACAGAAACTCTGCAAGTTTTTCGCTGAAACACTCTGATAGATTTTTTATTATCTTTGTACACACATATTGTATTATCCTGAGCATACCTCAGTCATCTTTGTACATCTGTAACTGTTTAAGTCTCAAAACTGATATAGTTTGTGAGCTTAAGCATTTCTCTCATTTGTATTTCCTTTTGAGCCTGGAGAGGCCTGTCTGAAAAAGAATACTTGTGTTGTTGAGCCTGAAGAGGCTTGTCTGAAAAAGAGTACTTGGTTGTAGAGCCTGAAGAGGCTTGATAGAAAAGAATACTTGTAATCTTGCAAGATTAAGAGAAAATCCAAGTGCTAGTTGGCATTGGGACTGGACGTAGCTCACAAGTGGTAGTGAGTGAACCAGGATAAATTCTGTGGCTAAGTTTCTCTTCCCTTATCTTTATCATTTCAGTTTTAAACTAATTAAGGGGACTGAATATTTGATTTAATATTTTAAAAAGAAGAAACTTCGTTTAGAACCATTTTAAAGCAGTCTGAAACCAACTTCAGACAGCTAACTAAAAACTTCAGACAGCCTTCTAGTAACCTGTCTGAAAATCTGTTTTTGAAAATCTGTTTTCAAAAAGCTTCTTAAAATATTTAGAAACACTATTCAACCCCCCTTCTAGTGTTTCCCTGTGTTCCTACAGTTGGTACCAGAGCTCTACTCAGGGTTGATACACCTAACAAGTGTTTGAGGACTGAAAGATCCACATGGAAGCTTCAAACAATAACAGGCAATACATCACAGAAGGAGCCTCTATCACAAGACCTCCAGCTTTCAATGGAGAAGATTATCACTACTGGAGAGATAGAATGAAGCTGTTCATTGAAAGCACAAACATTGATGTTTGGGATGTGGTCACTGATGGAGACTATGTGCCTATGCTAAATGATGTGCCTATACCTAAGACTGAATGGAATGTGGAGCAAAAGGCTAGAGTCCAGATGAATGCTAAGGCCAAACTCTATCTGATATGTTCTTTGAACAAATCAGAATATGAGAAGGTTCATGGATGCACCTCTGCCAAGGAGATTTGGGATACTCTTGCAGCAGCCCATGAAGGTACTGAGACTGTCAAGCAATCGAAGATAAGTATGCTCATACATCAGTATGAGATGTTCAAGATGGAAGAATCTGAAACCATTGATCAAATGTTTGGAAGGTTTCAGACCATAACTAATGGACTCAGGTCCTTAGGCAGAACATACAACTCTGGAGATAATAACAGAAAAATCCTAAGGAGCTTGCCTAAGTCCTGGAGACCCAAAGTTACTGCCATTCAAGAGGCAAGAGATTTGAATTCTCTTAGAGTGGAAGAACTGTTGGGATCTCTTAAGGTCCATGAGCTTGAGCTTGGAGAAGATGACAACAAGAGAAAATCTCTAGCTCTAAACTCCAAGACCAAACAGTCTAGGCATGGCAACATCAAGGCTATGCAAGCTGAGGCAGCTTCAGAGGGAGATGAAGACTCTGAAGATAGCTCAGAAGATGATGATGATCTTGCTCTTCTAAGCAGGAAGATCAAGAGAATGCTACAAAACAGAGGAAGATTCAGAAAGAATCAACCTTCAACCTCAAAAGGAGGTAAGTCAGGTAAAGACATACAAACTGACAAGATTATTTGTTTTGAGTGTAAGCAACCAGGGCACATGAAGGCTGAATGTCCAAAACTAAAGAAAAACATCTTCAAGAAAAAGAAGTTTTTCAAGAAAAAGAAAGGTCTCATGGCAACATGGGAGGATCTGGATGAATCAACTTCAGAAGAGGAGGAAGACACCTCAGAAGAGGCAAATCTGTGTCTCATGGCAAGCCTACCATCTTCAGACAGTTCTGAAGCTGAGGTATTCACTCTTACCTTGCAAGAAATGTATGATGATCTGGTGGAAAGTTCCAAGGAACTGTTCCTAGAGTATAAGAATCTATCCAAGGCTCACACAGAAATGTGTAACAAATATGAGTCTCTGGAAATAGAACATACTATACTCAAGGAAAAGGTCCTTGAGAATAAAAACCACAGTTCACAAACTGTGTCTGAAGAAAATAAAAAACTTCAGAAACAGATTGTAGAACTGACAAATGATCTGGCCAAGTTTGTCAAAGGAACAAAAAATTTAAACATAATGCTTGGAAATCAAAGACATTCCTCTGACAAAAGTGGACTAGGTTTTTTTGATCATAACTTGTCTGAACCTCCTACTGTCTTAAAGTTTTCTAAAAGTAAAAAGAAGGTCACTGGGTGTTCTCACTATGGTAAGCTTGGACACAATGTGATTCAGTGCAAGCACAAGAGAAAAGCAAGACCCAAAGCTAACAAAACAGGACCCAAAAGAACTTGGGTACCTAAAAACTTGATCATTCCTGTTGCAGATGTGTTTAACAGGACAAAGGAGACCCCACAAATGGTACCTGGACAGTGGGTGCTCGCGACACATGACAGGAGAAAGGTCTTTGTTCCAAAACCTTAGACCTAAGGAAGGAGGAGTGGTCACCTTTGGTGGAAATCAGCAAGGGAAGATCACTGGCATAGGGACTATAGGTATAATTCCTTCATCCCTCATTAAAAATGTTCTTCTTGTGGAAGGACTACAACATAATTTACTGAGCATAAGCCAATTATGTGACAGTGGTTATGTAGTATCCTTTACCAAGGAAGGATGCATAGTCAAAGACTCCTCTGATCAAACACTTTTTACTGCTAAGAGACACAGCAATGTGTATAAAATTGATCTAGAGGATCTAGCAAGTCAAAATGTAAAATGCTTCGTTTCTGTTGAAGATGAAAAACAGATTTGGCATCAAAGACTTGGGCATGCCAGCTTGAGATTAATCTCAAGATTAGCAAAACACAACCTTGTTAAAGGATTGCCCAAGCTCTCATACAAATCTGACATTTTATGTGATAGCTGTCTGAAAGGGAAACAAACAAGACACTCCTTCAAGAGTAAAGATGTTGTTTCAACTAGCAGACCACTAGAACTTTTACACATTGACTTGTTTGGTCCTATTAGAACAGAAAGTCTTAGTGGAAAGAAATATGGTTTGGTCATCGTTAATGACTATTCTAGATTCACATGGGTGATATTCCTTAGAAACAAGGATGAGACTTTTAAGAATTTCACAATATTTTGTAAAAAGGTACAGAATGAAAAGGGATTCTGTATTTCTGTCATAAGAAGTGATCATGGTGGGGAGTTTGAGAATGCAAATTTCAAATTGTTCTGTGATGAGAATGGGATCTCACACAATTTCTCTGTGGCAAGAACACCTCAACAGAATGGGGTTGTTGAGAGAAAGAACAGAAGTTTGCAAGAGATGGCAAGGACCATGCTCAACTCAAGCAACTTACCTAGAACCTTCTGGGCAGAAGCTGTTAACACAGCTTGTTACCTTCAAAACAGAATATTGGTAAGACCAATTCTGAAAAAGACTCCATATGAATTATGGAAAGGAAGAAAACCCAACATATCATATTTCCACATCTTTGGATGTGAATGTTTTATACTGAACACCAAGATGATCTTGGAAAATTTGATGCAAAGTCTGATAATGGATTTTTCATTGGATATTCTGAAACATCTAAAGCATATAGAGTGTATAACTCTAGAACTTTAACTGTTGAAGAAACCATTCATGTAAAATTCAATGATAACAAAGAGACTGATAGGGAACTATCAGATCTAGAAGATGATTTTGCAGGAATGGAGCTGAATGATCACAACGATTTGAAGGATGAGCACCTGTATGAAGCTCCTGCTGTTTCTGAACCTCTTCAGACAAATGTTGAGTCTCAGACAGATGTGATGTCTCCTCATAAAACTGATTGGAGATACAAGTCACATCATCCAAAAGAGCAAATCATTGGCAGCACTTCAGAAGGAGTTAAGACAAGATCAAAATTCAGACATTTGAATTCTCTTGCTCTCCTGTCTGAAATTGAGCCAAAGAGCATTGATGAAGCTCTGCATGATGAAGGGTGGATCCTAGCCATGCAAGAGGAGCTAAATCAATTTGCTAGGAGTGATGTCTGGACCCTTGTTCCTAAACCCCATGGGAAAACAATTATTGGAACCAAATGGGTGTTCAGAAACAAGCTGTCTGAAGAAGGCAAAGTTATCAGAAATAAGGCAAGGCTAGTAGCTCAAGGTTATAACCAGCAAGAAGGTATTGACTTCACTGAAACCTTTGCCCCAGTGGCCAGGTTAGAAGCAATTAGAATTCTTTTATCTTATGCTGTAAATAATGGCATCAAACTATATCAAATGGATGTCAAAAGTGCCTTCCTCAATGGTTTCATTGAAGAAGAGGTTTTTGTTAGACAACCCCCTGGTTTTGAAGACGTAACTTTTCCTGAACATGTGTTTAAACTCAAGAAAGCTCTCTATGGTCTGAAACAAGCCCCAAGAGCTTGGTATGAAAGACTGAGCAGTTTTCTTGCAACTAATGGTTTTGAAAGAGGAAAAGTTGACACAACTCTTTTTAGAAAACAGTCTAACAAGGATCTTATACTTGTCCAAATATATGTTGATGACATTATTTTTGGTTCAACTAATTCTTCATTGTGCAAAGAATTTTCTGAGTTAATGCAATCTGAATTTGAAATGAGCCTAATGGGTGAACTAAAGTTTTTCCTTGGACTTCAGATTAAGCAAGATTCTGATTGTATATGGATCCATCAAGAGAAATATACAAATGAAATGCTTAAAAAGTTCAACCTAAGTGATTGCAAACCCATGTCAACTCCAATGCATCCTTCTGCATCTTTAAATAAAGATGATAATGAAGAACCAGTAAATCAAACTTTGTATAGAGGAATGATTGGTTCATTATTGTATCTAACAGCAAGCAGGCCTGACATCATGTTCAGTGTGTGCCTGTGTGCTAGATTTCAATCTGATCCAAGAATCACTCACTACAAAGCTGTAAAAAGAATTTTCAGATATCTTAAAGGTACTACTAACCTTGGTCTGTGCTATAAGAAAAGTAAGGATTGCAGGTTAGTAGGATACTGTGATGCTGATTTTGCTGGAGACAGAGTTGAAAGAAAAAGCACCAGTGGTGGATGTCACTTCTTTGGAGAAAATATGATCAGCTGGTCAAGCAAAAGACAAAGCACAATTGCATTATCAACAGCTGAAGCAGAATACATCTCAGCAGCCAGTTGTTGCTCACAACTATTATGGGTGAAGTATCAACTTGAAGATTTCAATATTGGAATATCTGTTATACCTGTGTTATGTGATAATACCAGTGCCATTAATTTATGTAAAAATCCCATTCAACATTCTAGGGCTAAACATATAGAAATCAAACATCATTTCATTAGAGACTATATTCAGAAAGGTGTTTTTGATATTCAGTTTATTGATACAGAGCATCAATGGGCTGATCTATTCACAAAACCTCTAACTGAAGATAGGTTTAAGTTCATCAGAGATAAACTGAACATTCATGCATTGTGAAGTATGTATGAAAATAATGTGTCTGAAACTTCAGCCTGTCTGAAACATGTGACCTGTCTGAAGTTTTGGTCGTCTGAAATTAACTAGGATGTCTGAAATCTTGCACTTGTCTGAAATGAACAAATGACGTGGAAATAAAGGGGCGGTTTAAATCCACTTTGCACGTTACCCTATGTCTGCGCGGCCAGTTTCTGCCATCATTGCCTCAGAGGTCTATAAGTACTGGAAGGCAGTGAGTCCTTGGTACGTTACAGCTCACTACCCTCTCAAAACCTTTGCTATTCTTCATCTTCAAGAAAGCACTTTCTCTCTCAAGTTCTTTCCATCCTTCAACAATGGCACCAAAGAAGTCTGGAGCTGATAATATTGTGAAGACCAAGGGTGTCTTTCTTGAAGAACTTGAAGCACTAGGAATGGATCTTCATGCAGAATTTCAAGCTGCTGGGTGGCTTGAATACTTCAACAAAAATCGTTCACATTGGCATGAGCAGAGTATACTTGATTTCTGGGCCACAGCCAGAGGAATCCCTAACCCTCAAGGCATCTACACTACCATCAAGGCTAATGTGCTCGGCACATCTATCTTTATTGATGAAGACATCTTGGCCATTGTCTGTGGTGTCAAGACTGAAGGTGCTGTCTTCTCTCCTGGCTGGGAATCAAGAAATGGAGGTCAGAAGCATTTTACTGAGTTTTTATATGGAACTTCCTCTCCTGCTAGTCTGGATGCAAAGAATATGTCAGATAAGGCTAGGGTTTGCATGCTATCTTGGGGAACTCTGTAATCCCTAAAAGTGGCAGCAGAAACCATGTGTCTGAACTGGAAAGATTCTGCCTTATTCATCTTCTGAAGAAGCAGAAGATAAATCTTCCAAATATCATCATGTACCACCTTCAGAAGAGGCTGAGAGACTCTACTGGAAGTTTTCCTCACAACACCATCATCACCAAGGTGTTGTTGCATTTTAAAGTTCCAGTTCACCAGCTCTTTGATCACCACTCAATTCCTATGTTTGGTGAATCAAATCTAAAGAGCATGAAGATCAAGCTGACTCCAAGGCCTCCATCGCCAACCATGAAAGAAAGTTTGCTAATGGAGAAAGCTCAGAGGAGAAGTTCCACTGTGCAGATTCTGGAAAATGAACTAAAAGGAGATATCAGAAGACATGAGTTCAAGCCCTCAAAGGCGTCACCTCAACCTAAGCTGAAGAAGCTACCTGTAAGAAGCTCAGCCAAGATAGCTTCTGCATCTGTACAGATTCAAGCATCTGAACCTGTTCAGAAACCTTCTCAACGGTTGTCTGAAATTGTGGGTCAGGTGTCTGAACCTGCACAATCCTCAAAGCCTACTTCTATAATGGAAGGACAGGCTGTGGATATTGATGCAGTTGCGGCTCAACCTCTTGCTGCATGCTCCTCTGATCCTGAACTGATTCAGGTTGCTGCTTTGGCTACTGCCATTGAACAAGAAGAGTTAGAACTGAAAGAAGAGCAAAAGAGAACTGACAGAGCTCTTGCAATTGCCTCACAGCTTGCTTATGCTGAGGATGACAAGCAAGCAGTCATTGCTGAAGCCTCAAAGAAAAGAAAGAGGTCAAGTGCACCTCAGAGGAAGAAGAAGAAGGGTAAACTACTTCAGACAGTGTCTGAAGTTAGAATTACCAGAAGTACTGCTTCTCATCTAGAAGAAGCAGACATGGCTGGAAGGTATCAAAATTTTGTAAAGGCTAATCAATACTTCAAGAGAAGAAGGGCTCTTTCCTCTGAAGAAAGAGAAAGGGAGGATAAGGAAGCCAAGGAAAGGGAAGAAAAAGAAAGAGCTGCTAAAGCTCAAGATGCTGTTGCTCCCAAGCCTTACAAAAGGATCAAGGTGAGATTTGATAATGTAACTCCCTCACCTCCTTCATCACCTGAAAAGCAACCTTCTCCACCTATCTCCCAACCTCTACCAACCTTACAGCAACTTTCATTACCCTCTGAACCTTTCATACCATTTGAACCCTCATCACCTACACTCATCATACCATCAGACAACCTGTTGTCTGAACCCCCTGCACCTCAAGAAAACCAAGTTCTTGAACCCACATCTTCACCATCCAAACCCCTCTCACCTCTGTACATACAGCTATCTGATAGCTCATTATCTTCACCTTCATCACCTTCCTCACCATCATCATCTCCACCTCACACACCTTTACCTCCTTCACCACCCTCATCTGTTCATCAATTCAACCTTTCAGCTGAGATTGCAGCCTTATGCAAGAGACTGACAAGAACCTCCTTTGGCTCTTGTCCTTTGCCAAAATTCCAGCATCTGTCTGAAGAGCTGCATCACTTTAGAACAGCCCCTGCTGTCTCACTTCATCAGGGTCTCTCTAAGAAAACTGTGTCTGATGAAAGGGCTTTATATTCCAACAATGCTGATGGTTTGGAGAAGATAAGGAAGGGTGTTGTCCCTCCTAAACATACTTGGGATCTTATCAATCCATTCTCTGAAGACTCCTGGAAGCTGAATAATGAAGAATGGCTAATGGTAAGAATGCTGAACACAAAAGCTGAATTGTTCCAAAGGGACTTGGCTAGAGGAGTTGGAATGATAGGCTACAGGCCTCCTAGAACCAGTTCAATCAGGCCTTCAACCAAAATCTTGGTGAAGCCTGATAGAATTGTTCCTAGGTATCCCCTCAAAGAAGGTCAAGATGAAAAATTGAAGGGTACTAAGGTATATTCTGTATCAGCACCCCTGTCTGAAGTCATGACTGCTTCAGAATGGGAAGGTCTTCCTGAGTTTGTTATGTCAGAAGGAGGCAGCTTGAATCACCTGCTGGAAAACTGGATGTGGGAATCTTACTGGAAGATCAGAGAAGCTGCTGGGTCTTCTTCTGGGTGTAGTGATCCTGATGCTGAATCTGCAATGGGTGTTGGACACTTCACAAATGTTCAGTACCATTTCTTAAGAGATCACTTTCCCCCACAGGCAGATTCATTCAACCAAGCTTGGGTGCTTCTGAAGTATGTTGGGACCTTTTTCTGTCCAGTCTACAATCCTTCAGAATATGGCTTACAGCCTGGATTTGGAGTTTTGAGATTTGTTTGTCCCTACCTTCAGCTCATCCTAGTTGAGTCTGAACCTGACCTGTTTGAAGAAAACCAGAAGCTGAAATCAAAGGTCAAGGCCCTTGAGAAGAGATGTGAAGAATCTGAGAGGAGATGTGAAGTCTCAGAAAAGAAAGCACAAAAGGTTATTCAGAATCAGCAAGAAATTCTTCATGAGCAACAGCTAATAAGAAGTGGTCAACAAGAGTTGAAGTCTTCTATTGAAGCTGCAATAGACAAGGCCAAGGAAGAACTGATCTCCTTTCTGTCTGAAGCCCTGCTGAAGAAGAAGGACTAATTTATTGCCATTGTTTTATGTTCATATTTCTGTTTCAAGTGCTGATTGTCTGTTTAATCCTTACATCATTTTAATACAATCAGTGTTTTTATTCCATCTCATGTGTTCATGATCCTTGCTCTGATACTTGTTTTTACTCTATCTGTAGTTCATACTCCTGCTTGTTTTATTGATCTGTTACTGTTTTTGCTCTATAATTCCCTTTTGATTGATGACAAAAGGGGGAGTATTAAATCTAACAAAATCTGGAGTGATTACAGGATTCAAGGGGAGTACATGAAATAGTCCAAAGCTGTGCTGTCTGAACTTATGAGAAAATCATATATAAAAAGCATCAAAAAGGATATATTTATCCCAGGGGGAGCTAAACCTTAATCTCTCAATTTTGCATAATTTAAGTTAAATTTGTCATCATTAAAAAGGGGGAGAATGTTGAGTCTCAAAAATATCATAAAGAGGTTTATGATGTTTTAAAGACTGAAATTTCTTTAAGTTTTAATGATCAACAAATTCAACTTAAGTTGTTTCTCATAAGATACGATTGTCTAAATTGTTTATCTATGATTTTCAGCAAGAAGCCTACTATATAAGACTAAGTGTTGGATCCGTCTGAAGAAGCTGATGCTGTCTGAAGATGATCAACCCGTCTGAAGCATCAAAGCCGTCTGAAAGCTTTTGATGACGTGGCATCTCTTGTCTGAAGCTGTGACAATCCATGTACCTCTGCACGTTTTTCACGCATGTTCTCTGCTACAAACAGCTGACACCTGTGCAATGCAATTCAAGCACGTTCTCTATCACAACGTGTCCTCTGCTACGCAGCAATTGCAGCAGCAACAAAGAGCACCTTTTTGGCAGGAGCAAACCTTGTAAAAATGTCAGAAATTGTCAGGGAATATCAGAATATGTCAGAGAATATTCTGTACTGCAGCAGCTGTCTCACAACGGCTAGCATTGATTTCACAAACCTAAGAGTCTTTAAATGATTCAAATCATTTGGTTATAAATACCCCCTCATTTGAAGACCAACAGATAGAGAGCAACATAGCAAAAGAACAGAAACTCTGCAAGTTTTTCGCTGAAACACTCTGATAGATTTTTTATTATCTTTGTACACACATATTGTATTATCCTGAGCATACCTCAGTCATCTTTGTACATCTGTAACTGTTTAAGTCTCAAAACTGATATAGTTTGTGAGCTTAAGCATTTCTCTCATTTGTATTTCCTTTTGAGCCTGGAGAGGCCTGTCTGAAAAAGAATACTTGTGTTGTTGAGCCTGAAGAGGCTTGTCTGAAAAAGAGTACTTGGTTGTAGAGCCTGAAGAGGCTTGATAGAAAAGAATACTTGTAATCTTGCAAGATTAAGAGAAAATCCAAGTGCTAGTTGGCATTGGGACTGGACGTAGCTCACAAGTGGTAGTGAGTGAACCAGGATAAATTCTGTGGCTAAGTTTCTCTTCCCTTATCTTTGTCATTTCAGTTTTAAACTAATTAAGGGGACTGAATATTTTATTTAATATTTTAAAAAGAAGAAACTTCGTTTAGAACCATTTTAAAGCAGTCTGAAACCAACTTCAGACAGCTAACTAAAAACTTCAGACAACCTTCTAGTAACCTGTCTGAAAATCTGTTTTTGAAAATCTGTTTTCAAAAAGCTTCTTAAAATATTTAGAAACACTATTCAACCCCCCCTTCTAGTGTTTCCCTGTGTTCCTACAAGCCATACTTTCATATAAGGCACCTATGGAGGGGTGTGTCACTCACTGAATCTCCAATCGTTAGAATACAATCCTTATACTACGATATGACTAAACCGAGTATCTTTAGCAATCCGAGAATAAGCTTCATGAACAGCTCCATGCTTACCTACCTCTGATACTAGCCGAAGTTCCACTTTTTGTATCCAGAGCACTAGCCTACCACCCCAGCGCACGCGCGGAGGTGATGCATTACAAACAGCATAAATATACCGATAAATTACAAGCATAGAATCATAAATAAAAAGGAAAGAGAATTCTTATACACAAGGGGATTGAATCTACTACATCAAATCCTACTAGAGAGCTTAGCTACTCATGGTAGCCATTACAAACCACTGAGAAATCGGTCACCTTTCTCAATCCTATACTACTCCCTCTCTATGTGTATCAGTGTCTCTGTGACCTATGCAAAGGATTCTTTTTATAGACTTGGAAAACCTTGAAGAGATAAGGTTGTGATGTCACTTGTGTGTAGCTTATCCAATCAGAGGCTGCCTTTTCATTAATTGACGTCACTTGTGTGAAGCTTAACCAATCAGGAGCTCCCGATTCATTAATTGACGTCACTGCGCGCGTTTTCAATAATCAGGAGTTGCGCTTCATATGCGCTTAACGCATATGAAGCCTGGCTGATCTGCTCATGCGCTCCACGTGCGCTTAGCGCGTGTGGAGCGTGTAACAAGCTGCAACTTTCCTCAAATTTTGGATCTAACCTCTGGATCTCTTTCTGATCTTATCTGGTTTTCCTTTATCCCTTTATCCGAATTATTTTTGTATTTATCTGCTTTGGATTTGAATTGGAGAGATTCTTTCCAGGATTCTCTGATTATATTTTATTTATTTGAATTTGAATCTGCAATATCTTCCATTCTGATGCTATTTTTACTCTTGTTCCAAATCTGCTGTAAATCTGCATAAAATAACAGATTTCTATTTAAAATAGCATCATATTCAAATTTACATCAAATAAATACAATTATTATAATTATTAACAAAAAGGGACATTTTGGGGCATAAATTACTATTTAATCCTTGATAAGTGTAATAAAAACTATATGAAATTAACGCTAATTTTACACTTATCAATAGGTGGAGGTTCCAACATCTTCTCTCTTCTTCCTTTTCTTTTTAGGAGCAGGAGGGGGGATTAGGGTTACTGTCAGCACCCGGGGCAGGATTCTCACCTCAACCTTGAATTTTTTCTTGCATGTCAAGGCCATCCCTGTTTACCCCAACCTCAAGGTCATAATCAATTTTCTGATTGGCAGCAAGATGTGTATAGAGAGTAGCATCCTCCATTTCAACTGCAAAAGAAATCACAAGTCAATCATAGTTGAATATCACAAATATAGTCGACAAACACACTTGGTAACTACCTATCGCACTAACCTCTATGCAGCACTAGAGACATCAATAATTGCCTTGCTAGAGAACTTCCTACCAGTCTTGTGAGCACAATTCTCTAACAAATTTTTTACTTTAGTATTGCAGATATCAAATTTGGTAATAGGGACTTCATATATACTCAGTCAGGGTCTTATCATAATGACTTCAATTCCAATAAATACGAATTATCGGCTCCGCGTTATTTGGCTCCACACAAAATGGCCCTCCTTCGCCCTTATTTGAAACAATTCTGGTTTAAAAGGTATATTTCTCGTCTTGACCGATTAGGTATATGACTCAATTATTCCTTGATCAAGATTATCTCGGATGTTGGTCCAATTTTTAAGGAGCACATCTTTTTGACTTGGGGGATGGTTTCAGAGGACTTGGAAAAACTAAAAGAATAATTTCATGGACGACCATAACTTGAATTCGACCAACAGAAGTAGGAATGAATGTATAAAGGCCCAGGTATTCAGAGCGAAATACCTCTTCTTCAAGCTTGGTGAAAGGAATCCTAACCCCAAGCTTGGTGAAGAAGTAGCCGTACATATAAAGGAAAGATATATTTGAATTTGACAACTCGAATACCCTCATCCATTTCCTAGGCATGAAAATGTCATAGTTCTCCTCATATGCCAGGTTAGAGGAGAACTCTAGCCTACATAGCTTGTCCCTTAAGATCTCAAGGCATGAAGTATTATGTATACTAGTAATGCCCAAGACTTCTGCATCAAACTAGTTGTATCGATTTGCCCATCTCGGCACCAATGATTGAGCCTCATGATCAACACCCGCCATAGGGTTTCCTGCGGAGGTCGTGTAACAACTCCCCGAATTAGTCCTCCCTTCACTATGAAACCTCCAACTATTGAAGAAACTAAATCTCAAAGGTTGAGAATGTATCTTGTCTCAAGAATGACCACAAAATTCCCAAACAGTAGACAAATGACCCCTAAACCCACACAAGACTAGAGGGACAAGAACCTAGATCCTTTAATTTATGGTTTCTCTACTCACAAGGATATTCAAGATATGAGGGTTCGGACTCGACTTTTAAGGGGGGGGGGGGGGGGGTCTACTTGAAGGAGACGACCCAGTACAAGAATCACTCTTAAACTCATAATTATCAATAACTACTATCTCGACCATGGTTATGACCGACTTAGAAGAATGAGATGAGGATAGGAATTTACATAGTTTTGAGGATATAAGTGAATAAAAGCTTGGAAATGACGAGCAAACAAGGGACATGGGCGCACACGAAAACCCTACCCAAAAGAAAAGGGTTAAAGATAGAGTCCTAGGTGGAAGAACTCGAATAAAAAAACTAGAAAGAAAATAGAAATGGGAAAAAGAATATTGGAGAAGGCATAAAATGGAGGATGAGAGAGGCTTCAGGAAACTAAAAACACAAGAAAATGAAGGAGAATGGAGTGAAATGTAGAAAGTGAATTCTTCCACCAACTGCACCTATTTATACTGGATTATGGGTTTGTTCGTGAAATGAGGGCCCAACCATTTTGTGTGCCAAATTCAAATCCAACGATTATTTTTTGGAACATGAATAGTTGCAACTGGAGGCGAACGGTTACAACTCAATACGAACTGTCACGAAGAATTGGGGGCATAACCGATTACCAACTAGACAAGTCATTCTCGCATCTAAACCTGTAATTAATGTTCTCAACCTAACATAAAGACAAACAAATAGACCACACATCTCATTGACTTGCCTCATTTTGAGTCATGTTGAGTTGGGGGGCATATGTTCTTGACCACTAGTCATCACTTGTCAGGTATGTACTATTCCTAAGATTCCTTCTCTAATAAAGTTCTAGCTAATTTGGGTTCAAACTTCAAAGTGACTTTTATAGGTACAACTCCTATCGTGATCAACCACCAAAGTTATGTATGTATTAGTTACTCAGACCAGCTAACTTGGAGTGACCTAGCTTGACTTGGATCCATAAACGGTCACATCAATTATATATAGTGTATTTTTTGTCTATATTGCTTTTGCACATTTGTAAAAATTTGCAGCTAACCTTTCGGATTGGGGTGGGAATAGACTAGGCTAGGCTTTGGTTGAATATGTCTTACCTATTTAAAAATCTCTATGTCTAAGCCTGGCCTATTACTTGTGATAGGCTATTTTTAGGCCTAGTCCGACCTTTTTAGAAGCCTGTCTTGGCCTGCTAGCCTATTTAAAGGCCTGAATGTTAAAAGGATAAACTAGTGATATTGGGACAAAATTGGGCCGAGTCGATTTTTTGTCCAATCACAAAACATCAGATTGGAAACTAATAAAAAAATACTTAACCCAAAAATAAAAAAACAAACACACTTTGGGAAAACAAAAACTCTACGCATAGAAAAATACCATAACAACTGAGAGAAGTTGCAGACACATTTTTGCTTTTTCCGTTAGGTTTATGAACTTATTTTGAAAAGTTGCACTTGAGTATATATTTTTTCTTTTAACAATCATGGCTGCACAAAATGGATAGGGAATAGTTGATTCGCAATGACGTCAATAGTGCTACTCATCAACACAGGGGCATGCAAGGACAGACGAACGAGTTGTTGTGGTGGTTCAGACCCAAAAAAAGAAACACTAGTTGACATGATTGGGTTGGATGGTGTGCGGTGGTTGGAAAACTCTCTGTTGCGGTGACTTATGGTGGTGCAGGGAGCCACATATAGTTTTAGGACGATGGCATCGTGTTGGGTGCTAGCTGTAGAATGGTGGCGTCACCCATTCGATCACAGAGATGGCACTCGCCAGAAAAGTGCCAACGAAGAGTTTGTTTCACGGAGGAGCTTATGTGATTGTTGTTTCTGCTAGCGACGTGTAGGGAGGCATCATTTTCATGGGGGCTTCACAATAATGAGGTTATAAAGAGAGGAAGTAGAGTATTAAGGTGTGACTGTATGATTTGTCTGATGTAGTTGATGGGTTGGAAGAGAAGAAAGGTGGTGGCTAGGGTTCTCAGAAAATGAAGTGAGAGTAGGGTTTAGATATAAACATATTTTTTATATTTTTAACATATTTAATTTTATAAATATAATGCATATTTATTAATTTTTTTAAATATAAACAAGCTGGCCTATTAGGTTTGATAGGCTTAAGCTTGACTTCTTTAAATATATAGGCTTTTCAAAAAGTATGAACTTGATCTTTTTATTAAACGGGTCAAGCCAGACTTTAAACAAGCCAAGCCATAGGCCCCTGTCAGCGGCCTGATCTATTCCCACCCCTACTTCCAGACTCATAGGGTTAGAAAGATCTTGATTTGGGAATGAAAAACTTTCACTAGTACAAAAAAACTCTTTTAACATCGGGTGTTTTGGACATTTAACATCGGTTAATCAACCGATGTGAATAGGGCCGATGTTAAAAGTCTGTTTTTTCCACATCGGGTATCCCAACCGATGTTGCAAATGTGTTATAACATCAGTTCTTTTGGACCCCATGTTGAAAATTGACAGTAAATTTTTTTTACCCTTTACTTTTAACATGGGTTGAAACACAAGCGATGTGGAATGAGATTTTATTCCACATCGTTATAACTTTAACCGGTATGGAATATGATTTTATTTTACATCGGGTATGTCTTTAATCGATGTGGAAACTAATTTTTTTTTAATACTTGTTCTGTTTTTTAATCGCCCACCTACAAATGTGATTTACTTTCAAAACCAGCCAAAACATCCCATGCATAACAGATATATTTGTTCTAATTTAAAACATTCTCAAATTCAAACTAATACAATTTCTAACTTCAAAATACATAAAGTTCAATACAATCACAACTCCTAACACAGAATAACATCACAATCACAACTCCTAACACAAAATAACATCACAATCATAACTCTTAACATCACAAAAGTTCTTTAACAAGAAAATAACATGACAATCATAGGTCCATACTCAAAATAACATAATCTATATGAAGTTTAGTTCTTTTGCTTCCAAGGTGAAATAAGTCACTTGTTGGAAACTTCAAGGAGATAAATTGCCAAATGTTTCCGAACGTCTTCAATTTCCTCTTCAGTGAATGGATCCGTGGAGGTGAATATCTGAAAGTAGAAATTACATTGAAAACTTAGAGTATCAACTTATAAGACAATTCATCTAAGTGTTGGAAAAATCAATTACCTCATTCCATGAATCAATAATGCTCGCTGAAACAGTGTTAAACATATGTCTCATGACATAATATCCGCACTCCCAACCCCCAGTTTGTGTTGGACACTAAGGATGAATACCAAAAAAGATATGATGAGTAAATTTTTGTTATTTTTTTTAATATGGAATTCACCTTAGATTATAAATTACTTACACTAGGACAAATCCATGTAGTCTTCTTTCTACTTCCCGAGTGCCTACCCTCCAACGTTTGCCATGCTTCCATTGCCCTATGATAAAAATATTCATGGGACATATGTTATAGATTATAGAGTAATAATTCTTATGACAAAGAAAAATGTTCACAAATAAAAATCTTACGTATCAACTAAAGTCCTTATATCTTTCTTTGGTTTATTCCCCAATGAGCACAGGAAAACGACACAATTTTGCCTTGGACAAATTATCATCAATTGCCAATGTTCCCTACATAATTGGGTAACAATTAGTCAAAGTAACACATAAATTTAAATCATAAACAAACCTTTACTTACAAATGAAGGTAAGGAGTAAGGTAACACTCCTTTCTGATTGTACATATCCTACTCTGAATATAGGATTGAATGTCTTTTGTCTTGTTCCCCGTGCTTTGAATATGAAGAGGGTCAATGAATCCATACTTATCAACTATCCCCTTTGAGATGCAAAGGCGATTCAAATACCTAACATATTGAAAAAAGCCCATAATTGTAAGCGTTTGACACTTTGTTACCTTTTTTTAAAAACAATAATAATGTACTTAAATCAACCATAATTGTAGGGTCGATAGGCTAACCATCTCATTACCCAAAGCAAGGTCCATCATATCTCTTTGGGAGATATAAAATGGAATTGGAGTAGGTCTTTCTATGACATCGGGATCTAATTGTAGTTGTATAGGCATCTTCCCGATCCTCAATGCCACTAAACACAATCGTGAAAATGGATCATGCTCGGGCTCTACAGTTTCCTAATCAACAGTGAGGAAGCACTAGTAAACATGATATATAATTCAAACATAATACAACAAAGATATAAGTAAAGATTTTATTTTTAAAACCTTAGCTGTAACAAGCTTGACAAGTCTTCTCGGCCAAACAATGAAATGATTAGGGGCCTGACTCACTGTTTGAACCTCCTCAGTGGGCACAGGGACTCGAGCATTTGCTTCTCGAACCTGTTCAACAACCACTCTTACCTTATCATCCTCTATTTGTTTGTGGTGTATGGTTGGCCCTAAATTGAATACGCTTCCAATTGCCACTACACGAAGAGGATCCTCAACATAAAGCTCACACTCATCTGGATCTAGAAGATCATTCTCCAGTACATATTCAGGAGCACAAATCCCTCTAGTGCTCACATTATAGGAGAACGGGAGGGTTGGGGATTCACATTTGGGTCCCCATGAGAATATCCCATACAAATTAGCTCTTGTCTAATCTCATGTCTGATTGTCTCCTTAAAGGCATTGAACTGCTCCTTTGCGAAAGGTCCTGAGCTTGAGCCAAAGCGTGGAGGTGCTCCAAAGTACTGGCGTATGCCCACTCCTCGGCCAGCAGTACGGACACGACCTGGATGCTTTGGTTGCCCAATGGCAGTAGTCAGAATATCCTGCCGTCCTACTGGAATATTGACATAAAAAGAAATGAAATTAGAACTTTCAACTTTCCCATATAGTATATACATGCATTTTCCAAAAATGTCACTCACAACCATGCAGAATATTTCCATATTTCTGAAACTTACCTGTAAAGCTTGTACATTTCTTTCCAACTCAGCAATGTACTGAAGTTTGCGAACCCGTGAACGTTGAGCAAATTGCCTGCATTGTGAGTGTTTCAGATTTATCATATTGAATTTTAATATCTATTGAAAGCTAATTGACATGCTTTTTTACATGCTACGGCCAGCAACAAAGTACAGTAGGCAGTAGCTAAATTTACATGCTTTTTTACATGCTACGACCAGCAACAAAGTACAGTAGGCAGTAGCTAAATTTACATGCTTTTTTCCTTTGCCTTACCAAGCACCTTGACTTATATATCCCCCTGTTAAACCAGTAGGCAGTAGCTAAATTTAATACTTCCCCTCAAAGAAAACCATTTGAGTTTCACTATCCTTTTCTCTCAGATTACTCTTTCACTGTCCTTATCCAAGAACAAACATGATTACAACTTACTTAACAAATCATTTATAATGGTTTCATAAGAATTTAAGCATTCAGTAACTTAAATTCCAATTACCCAAACATATAACAAACACGATTGTCCCTTACTAACATAAGAAAATAGGTCATTTATATGTAACTGTGTATTCAGAACACAATCGTCAATAGAAAGAAAACTTACAAAAAGAAATCACAACCTAGTAAGCAACTAAGCATCATTTAGAAAGTTAAGCAAAAGATTATTTTGTCAACGACAACAACAGGAACCAGTCAATATGCTCAGAACCACTTAAAACATAACAAATATAATATATAAGGAAAAGATGTCCCGGGGGTGTTTATTGAACTCCAATAACTATGGAGTATGGACAATGGAACTAGTTTTGAAAAATTGTGTTTGGAGATAACTCAAACTTTGAAGAACTAATTTTAATATCATTAATTTTTTAAGTAAAAACTAGTTCAAAAAAATCCAACTCTTTCCATCATCAATTTAAATCAAAGTTTCCCTATTAGTCTCCTCTTCTCACTCTTTCTCACAACTTAAAACTTCAAATGATACTTAGACATAAAAAGTTTAAATTGATGTCAATTTCTAGATTTAAGAACTACATAGTTGTCACGAGATGTTTGTGTATTATGGGGCCAGAGAGCATAGGGCAGAGACATGTATAAAATTGTTTTGAGTTTGAAATCAAATCACTAGCTTCTGGTAGTTCTTTTCTTGCTTAGTTGTGTAACTTGTTGAGGTTAGGGACTGTTAGATTAAATTGTCCTATGTACCTGTCATGTAAGATGTATATATAAAAAACAATCAGTAGTTGATTTTTGTCTCCTTATCATCTGTCTAATATAGGTGAGAAATATGATTGAAAAAATTGATAATCAATGTGTTGTTGGTAGAAGAGAAGATGAGAGAAATAAAAAGGAGCTAAAATGATAAATGTTTATACATAGTATTTCTGATGCATGGCCAATTTTACCTTTTTCCCTCTTTGCATTTTCATTTATGTTAATGATAATTAATTGGCTATTTTATTCCTCGATATGTTGCCCAAGCATCCACATAAAAACAATATGGATATTGTGCATCATATTGATGACAATCCTGCACATCACAACACAAACACAGAAAGGAACAAGACACTTCAACTGGACTAGCTAGTTAAAGCAATGAAGCTGAAACATGATAAGTGAGACAAGAAGATTATGAAAAACACAAACAAGTTCTGCTATACGAGCCAAAGGCTGAGTAGAGAAAGTTGTGGCCTGACTTTATAGAGCAACATTTTAACCAACTCCATAAAATCATAGTTAGGTTCATTTAAAATAGAACAGAGATTATTGTTACTTAAAAGCATAAAGTTAAACCAAAATCGAAGGTGCCAAGTCACAAGCATCAAACAAAAGCAGAGTTGCATACAGAAAAAAATAATTAAAAAACAGAAAATTGAAAGAGGAAAGGAATGCATTATACCCCATGAATCCTCTGCCAGTAACGGGGCACTTGGGTCCGCTAGCCCTCTTCTTGGTGCTTTGATAAATGAGCTTGCCACCTGCATTTCCAAAAACCCATTTGAAACCTGAAAGTTAGAAAGAGAGACGGAGAACGACGAGAGCAAAAGCTGAAATCAGCGCCTACCCCAACGCCTGAGACGGAGAACGACGAGAGCAACACACCGCCGCCGTGAACGAGGACGCGAACGAGGACAGCCGCACAACGCCGACGAGATGACACGGCCGCCGAAGATACACCGAAGACACAGTCGGAGAAGAACGAGGGACGAGTGACGAGGGACGAGCGCGGGAGACAACGAGGGAGGAGTGAAAGTTTTTTACTTCTCTGAACGAAATAGGGACCACTATTTGACCTAGGTTGATTTTTTTTTTTTACATTAAGGGACTACTTTCCACATAGGGTATGCATGGAACTGATGTTAAACAGATTCAATTAATTTAAAAATGACACCGCGTCTTTTTAACATCGTGTATTAAATGACCGATATTAAATCCTGTTGTGGAATCCTTATTTTGTAGTAATGTTTAATTACCAAAACAATAATATATATAAACCATTGATGGGTTCCGAATCAAATATTTATATGGCACGCGTACATTTATCCTATATAAGCTGTTATGATTGTGAACATATGATGCTTGGTTTTGTCAACCGATTTTTCCCCAAATTGCAAGTGTTGATAAGAGAGTTGTATACTTGTTATGGCGAAATTTGGAATGGATGGCTGAGAACTATAACCGTTGTTAAATGGCATCAAATTTGTATGATTATATAATATTACTTGCATTGCATTGAGTATTTGTGAAGTTTTGGCCATTAAATGAGAAGTAGTACAGGTTGGGTTGAGTTTGTCCAACTACAGTAAATCAATGACCAGTAATGTGATATGTCTTCAATTAATGCAAGGAATTTAGGTGTGGTGATGAAGGGGTGTGTGTAAGACTTATTTTTTAAGATTTAATAAAATCTACTTATTTTCTTTTCTCATTTTTAATTTCTATCCTCCTAACTTCCTCTCACATCTAAATAAAGCCTTACCTTATTGTGTTTCTGATTAGTTGTAAATAAAAGTATATAAAAATCATGGATAAATATCACTTTAAAAGTAATTTTTGGAATTTAATTAGATTCACGTTCAAAATTTAAAATGTATTAAATTTAGATTATTATTGGATTTCCACCCATAGATATCTACACTCCACATGTGTTATGGGTTTGTTGTCCAAAATCTAAAAACCTTTTTTCTCTTCATGATTAGTGATAGTTACTTGAGGATGACTTCTCTGTTTATTTTGCAATTATTTTGAGAATAAGATCATTTTGAATCTCCCTTAACATGTACTCTCTCTCTATATATATACTCCCAAATTTCTAAGCAATATACAGTGATGGAGAATCCGTGGGTTTGTCAGTGCACCATGCATTTGGCTTTTAAACCAAGTCATTGTCGTATACGTATGCAAGCATACTCTTCCCCACAAACAGAAAAGAAGATTGAACATTCATTTGGTTATAGAGTTTAATATTCCTTTTGAATATAATTTTCAATTTCAATTCAGTTTCTTTCTCTCATAAACCGCATGAATTACTAGTCACCGGTCCAAGTATTTGACCATATACACACCTGCACAGCCCACCTAATTTTCCAACTCCTTCTAGATATATATATTATTTTCGCAATACCGGAACCAAATTTTTAGAAATTTTTATTAATTGACAATTTGAAGAAATCAAATAAAAAAATGGCTCCCAATCTATTAGGGAAGAGTAGTTGAGTCGATGATGCACTATGAATATTTTTGGTGAAAAGGTCTTTTAAACGAGTGCAAAATAATTTGGACTCCAAATTTGTCAGAAGACTCACAACTGCATGCAAAAATAATTTGGGGATCCCTTTGGGAATATCACAAACAATTTGACGGAAAAAATTCAAAAATTCAAAAAAAATAAAAAACCTATCGTCTACTCTATATAGATAATTTATTACCTTAATAAAAAAAATTGGGAATATCATGTACTATTATTTTTATAATGAGTTTTATTTTTTTTCTCACTCATATCTTTTACACCTTTTCTTCCACATATCTTTTATCTTTTTATTTCTCTTTTAATTTCTATCACTTCAAATTTTATAATATCTTTTATTTTCTCTTTATTTATTTATTTTTTTATCTATCGATCGATCTTCTTTTCTACATCTTATATACCCCATTTTTGGGAGTGTGAGAATAGAATTATGAACTTGTTTAGGCCAGTCCAATCTAATCAATCTAAAAAAATTCAATGCAGATTGCGTGCGCCGTGGCAAAAAATTAGTAAGAAATTAGTTGTCAACTTAGCCATCCAAACTGCTTCACTAATTAATTTAGAGGTATTTTTATGTATTTGCTGAAAATAATTTACCCACGAATATACACGCGGCATCTCATATTCACGTAATCTTTTTTCTTATGAATAAAATTTAGGGTGAGGGGGTGATGTCCCAGTCTAAGGGAAGGGAAAACCTCGGGGTTCTTTGAGCACTTATAGAAATACTTACATTTTAACTTTTAAATCATCCCAAGGGATGGGCGAGAATTCGAACCTGCGACTTGTCAGGTATTAAACCCTGTAATCTTTATGCTTCAATATTACGGTAATATGATTGATATGGGTTTATAGACATGAAAACGGGTGGGGTGGCTGAGAAAATAATAATACCCACGAATTATATACACGCGGCATCTCATATTAACGTAATCTTTATGCTTTTGTCGTAGCTAGCATTCTTTTTTACATATTTATACTTTAATATATTCTATCATTTCGTATGAATACGAGTTAATATATTGGTATGGGTATGGAAACGAGTTGAGTTGAAGTGAGGTGAGCGGGCGGGTCTAGATTTTGCTTTACCCATCTATGGTAAAAGTAGGATGAGTTTGGGTTCAAGTTTTAAAAGAATATAAAATTATGAAATCGAAACCATTTCCGCGGGTTCGAGGATTTTTACGGATCTCACTATCCTTTTTTATTTTAATAATTTGAATATATATTTTTAAATAAGTCATATATCCAATATATTCTAATTCAAATAATATTAAATATAATATTAAGAATCTTAAAAAATAAGAAATTTAATAACTATATATATTTTAATTTAAGAAAATAATAAGTTATTTATTATTTAATTATTAATATAATTAAAATTATTAATTATTAGGGTTAAATATATTTTAGTCCTTGAAAAGTAGTCGAGATTTGATTTTAGTCCATGCAATTTAAAACCGGGGTTTGGTCCTTCAAAAATTAAAAATGCACCAATTTAGTCCTTATTAATAAAATTCATAGCTAATTCGTAGCAAAATTTGTAGCAAAATAAGGCAATGAGGACTAAATTGGTGTATTTTCAATTTTTGAAGGACCAAAACCACCAGTTTTAAATTGCAGGGACTAAAACCAAATCTTGACTATTTTTCAGGGACTAAAAACATATTTAACCCTAATTATTATTATCGGACGAGTTCAGGGTGGGACGGGGAGGATTCTTGAACCCCCAAACTCGCCCCCGCCCCCATTAAGGCAGGGTGGAGTAGATTTTCCTTTTACTCGATCAAAGCAAGTTTTACCCATAAAAATCAGGACGGTTGATCGACAGGAGTTCAGGTTTGATTGTCATGTTTATATGGGTTGAACCCCTTCCAAAAAATTTATAATTACTATTTAAAACTTCTTTTACTTATTTTTTTTGTATATTATATGTAAATTAAAATTTTTTAGATATTAGAATAGGTCCTCTTTATTATTTCACGGGTTCCTTTTCTAATGTTTTTTGGTGCAAGACCACATGTATCCTCCATGAGAGGTAATCCTATCGAGCCGGATAGGACATCTATGAGCGGCAAATTAAAGCTCTCCCTCCAAGTAAGTATATATGTGTGTGTGTATAGTCGTAGTTCTTTATTTATTACATATGTCATATAGGTCTCTATTTTTTTCCATATTAAAATTATGACTTATGTGTCTATTGATCATATAAATAATTTATATTTTTTAATTTAATAAACATATATTATTAATATAAAAAAGTTTTACACAGTCATTCAATAACGTGTTAATGTAGGAACACAAGGAAACACTAGAAGGGGGGTTGAATAGTGTTTCTAACTATTTTAGAAAGCTTTTCGCAAACAGGTTCTCAAAAAGAAGTTTCAGACAGGCTGTTGAAGGGCTGTCTGAAGTTTTTCAGACGGCTTGTAAAATACTTTTAAAAGATTTTTGTGCCTTTTGAAATATTAGATTAATTACTCAGACCCCTTGATTAGTTTAAACTGAATTTATAAGAGATAAGGGTAAGAAACTTAGCCACATAATTTATCCTGGTTCACTCACTACCACTTGTGAGCTAGTCCAGTCCCAATGCCAACTAGCAATTGGATTTTCTCTTAATCTTTCAAGATTACAAGTATTCTTTTACAGACAAGCCTCTTCAGGCTCTACAACCCAAGTATTCTTTTCAGACAAGCCTCTCCAGGCTCAACAACCAAGTATTCTTTTTCAGACAAGCCTCTCCAGGCTCAACAACCAAGTATTCTTTTTCAGACAAGCCTCTCCAGGCTCAAAAGCAAATACAAATGAGAGAAACGCTTAAGCTCACAAACTATATCAGTTTTGAGACTTAAACAGTTACAATTGTACAGAAATTACTGAGGTATGCTCAGAACAAAATAATTTGTGTGTACAAAGATGATAAAATAATCAGAGTGTTGCAGCAGAAAAAATTTGCAGAGTTTCTGTTCTTTTTCAATTCTTCTCTCACTTAATAATTAATCTTCAAAGATGGGGGTATTTATACCCAAATGATTGGTTCGTTGAAGAAAATCATTGCTTGTGAAATACATGTTAGCCGTTGTGAGACAGCCAGCTGCAGTACAAAATATTCTCTGACATATTCTGACACGTTGCAAGGTTTTGCTCCTGCCAAAAAGCTGCTTTTTGTTGTTGCTGCAATTGCTGCGTAGCAGAGGACGCGTTGTGGCAGAGAACGTGCTTGAAATGCAACAAGGAGTGCCAGCTGTTTAGCAGAGATCGTGCGTGATTCAAAAAGAGATTCAGACAGATCTTCACAACTTCAGACAAGAGGTGCCACGTCATCAAGAGTCTTCAGACAACCTTGATGCTTCAGACAGGTTGAACTTCTTCAGAGACAGCTTCTGCCTCTTCAGAAAGTTTCAACACTTAGTCTTTTTTTAAATAGGCTCTTGATGGCTCTTGCTGAAATCATATATAAGAGATTGAATTATATGTGTGTCTTATGATAAATATTTTAAGTCAAATTTGTTAACCATTAAAACTTGGAAATATTTCTGTCTTAAAACATCATAAACCACTTTATGATATTTTTGAGACTCAACATTCCCCATTTTTAATGATGACAAATTTTCTTAAAATATACAAATCTGTAATAAGTAAAAAAATAAAAAATAACTCCCCTGAGATACATATATCCTTATCCTTTAGCAGGTTTTGTTTAAGGTATTTGCTCAGAAAGCTTAGAGCTTATGTACTGTACTCCCCCTGAATCCTGTAATCACTCCAGATTTGTTAGTTTTAATACTCCTTTCCTTTTGTCATCAATCAAAAGGGAAAATCAGAGCAAAAAAGTAACAGAGCAATACAGATATCAGATATAAGCAACAAATATCATGAACTTAAGATATAAGCAGATATCAGAGCAAAGAGCATGAACTCCAAATAGAGATAAAACACTGATTGTATTTCATAGATGTAGAATTAATTAAAACAGACAATCAGTCACTTGTCATAAAAGAGATAAACATCAGATAATGGCAAAGCAATTTAATCCTTTTTTCTTCAGCAAGGCTTCAGTCAGAAATGAAATTAATTCTTCCTTGGCCTTGTTTATTGCTGCTTCTACTGATGTCTTCAGCTCTTGTTGCCCAGACTTGATAAGTTGCTGTTCATGAAGAATTTGCTCTTGATTAGCAATCAGATGGTTAGACTTCTTCTCTTGTTCAGCAAATTTCTTCTCAAGCTTCTTGACTTTGGATTTTAGCTTTAAGTTCTCTTCAGACAAGTCTTGCTCAGATTCATATAGAATGATTTGGATGTAAGGACAGACAAATCTCAGGACCCCGAAGCCTGGTTTCAAATTGTAAACAGATGGCCTGAACACTGGCCAAAAGAAGTGCCAATGAATTTCAGCAAAACCCAGTCTTCATTGAAGGAGTCAGCAGGTGGGGGAAAGTAATCCTTCAGATAGTGGTATTGGACATTTGTAGTCTTGCCAAGTCCCACTTTAGATTCAGCATCAAGACCAGTTGATCCAGAAGAAGATCCAGCATCTTCTCTGATCTTCCAATAAGAAGCCCACATCCAGTCTTGCAGCAACTGATCTAAGCCTCCTCCCTGACTGCTGATAAATTCTGGTAAAGCATCCCACTCTGTTGTACTCATCATTTCAGACAGGGGTGCAGATACTGAGTAAACTTTATGTGCTTTGAACTTCTCATCCTGGCCTTCCTTTAAGGGATACTTAGGAACAATTCTGTCAAGCTTCACCAAGATTGCAGTGGTTGGCTTGATGGAACATGTTCTAGGTGGCCTATAGCCTATCATCCCAACTCCCCTGTGTAGCTCTCTCTGAAACAGTTCACACTCTGTGTTGAGCTGCCTTACAAGGAACCATTCTTCATTGCTCAGCTTCCATGAATCTTCAGAAAAGGGTTGATAGGTGCCCATGTATGTGCTGGAGGGACAACACCCTTTCTGATCTTTTCTAGCAACCTGATTCAGCACTGTATTTGGCTCTCTCTTCAGCAACAGTTCTTCTGGTGAGGCCATGGTGTAGAGATATAGCAGGTGCTGCTCTGAAGTACTGCAGTTCTTCAGAAAGGTTGCCAAACTTAGGCAATGAGCAAGGATCAGAGGGAAAAAGAGATAGCTGCATAGCCTCAGCAAGTGATTGCTCTTCTTCAACAAGTACCTCTTCTTGGAGTGAGAGTTGAAGAGATGAAAGTGTATGAGGTGGTGATGAAGAAGGTGAGGTATAGATGATGGTGTTTGATGGTTGAGGTTGAGGGGTGAGGGTTCAGAAGGTTGGACTATTTGAGGTGATGGGGGAACAAATAGTTGGTTTTCAGAGGGTTTTGGTGAGGTAGGTTCAGAAAGTTCAAATGGTTGAATTTCTAAGGTGTGGTTTTGTTGGTTCAGATGGATCAAAAGGGATGGATGGTTCAGATGGTATGATTACTGTTTGTAAAGATGGTGATAGTTGTTTTTCTGGTTTAGGTGAAGGTTGAGGGGATGGTTGCTTTTCTGGTGAGGAAGGAGGTGAAGGTGTAACATTATCAAACCTTACTTTGATCCTCTTGTAGGGAGATTTTGGTGTCTCAGCTACAAAGGTTTCCTTCTCTTTAGCTGCTTTTTCAGCTTGCTCTCTTTCAGCTTGTTTTTCTGCCCTTCTCTTTTTAAAGTATTCATGGGCCTTGACAAAGTTTTGATATTTCCCTGCTGTATCTCTTTTTCAAGCTGAGATGCAATACTCCTTGTCATCCTTGGCTCAATGACAGGTGCAAGCAACTTACTCTTGGTTCTTCTCCTCTGAGGTGCACTGGACCTCTTCCTTTTCTTTGAATTTTCAGCCCTGATTTCTTCTTTATTAGCTTCAGCATAAGCTAGCTGAGATTCAATAGCAAGAGCTCTATCAGTCCTCTCTTGCTCTTCTTTCTTCTCCAACTCCTCCTGCTCTAGGGCAGTAGCCAAGGCTGCCACTTGAATGAGTACAGGAACAGATGGGCAGGCAGCCAAAGGCTCAGCACCAACAGCATCAGCTGCATCTGACTCTTCAGCCTGTCCTTCCATTTCAGAAGTAGGCTGTGAAGTCTGTGTTGGTTCAGACAGCTGACCCACAATTTCAGACGACCTATGAGAAGCCTTCTGAACAGGTTCAGAAATCTGATTCTGCACAGATGCAGTTGCCACCTTAGCAGAACTCCTTACAGGTAGCTTTTTCAGTTTGGATTGAGGAGAGGGCTTGGAGGGCTTGAACTCATGTCTTCTGATATCACCTCTGAGCTCATTCTCCAAAATATGCATTGTTGTATTTCTTCTCTCAGCTTTCTCCATCAGCAGGCTCTCCTTTAGGGTAGGTGAGGGAGGTTTTGGAGTAAGCTTTACTCCCATGCTCTTGAGGTTTGATTCACCAAACACAGGGAGTGAAAGGTGATCAAACAGCCTTTCAATGGGAACTTTGAAATGCCTCGACACCTTGGTGATGATGGTGTTGTGGGAAGCTTCCTGCAGAGTCTCTGAGTCTCTTCTGCATGTGAAACATAATAATGTTGGGAAGGTTGATCTTCTGCTTCTGCAACAGATGGATGAGGCAGAACCTTTCCAACTCAACACATGGTTCCTGCTTCCATTCTTAGGGATTACGGAGTTCCCTAAAATGGCATGCAGTACCCTAGCCTTGTCTGACATGTGTTTTGCATCCAGACTTGCAGGTGTTGATGTTCCATAGAGAAGCTCAGTGAAACGCTTCTGACCACCATTTCTAGCTTCCCAGCCCGGTGAGAACACAGCTCCTTCAGTCTTGACACCACAGACAATAGCCAAGATGTCTTCATCAACAAAAATGGGAATACCAAGCACAGTAGCTCTGATGCTTGTATAAATCCCTTGAGGGTTTGGAATACCTCTAGCTGTACTCCAGAAATCCAAGACACTTTGCTCGTGCCATTGATGAGGGTTTGAAGAAACTTGAGAGAGAGAGATTCTTGAAAACAAAGAATAGCAAGAGTTCTAAGAATAGAGTAAGTGGGTAAAGTTACTCTGACCCGCTGCCTTCTGAATTTATAGACCTTTGAAGCAATAATGGCATGTACTGGCTGCGCAGACATAGGGTAACGTGCGAAGTGGAAGAGACAAAAATAAAGGAAATTAAATTGTCCTTATTGCCACGTCATTTGTTTGTTTCAGACAAGTGATAGATTTCAGACATCCATATTAATTTCAGACGACCCAAAATTTCAGACAAGTCACTTGTTTCAAACAAGCTGGAATTTCAGACACATCAATTTTCATACAATCAAAATGCATGTATGTTCAAATTATCTCTAATGAACTTAAATCAATCTTCAGTTAGAGGTTTTGTGAATATATCAGCCCATTGATGCTCTGTATGAATAAACTGAATATCAAAAACACCTTTCTGAACATAGTCTCTAATGAAATGATGTTTGATTTCTATATGTTTAGCCCTAGAATGTTGAATGGGATTCTTAGACAGATGAATAACACTAGTATTATCACACCACAGGTATAACAGATACTGAAATATTAAAATCCTTAAGCTGATACTTCACCCATAGCAGTTGTGAACAACAACTGGCTGCTGAGATGTATTCTGCTTCAGCTGTTGATAATGCAATTGTGCTCTGCCTTTTGCTTGACCAGCTAATCATATCTCTCTCCAAAGAAATGACATCCACCACTGTGCTTTTTCTTTCAACTCTGTCTCCAGCAAAATCAGCATCACAGTAACCTACTAGCCTGCAATCCTTACTTTCTTATAGCACAGACCAAGATTAGTAGTACCTTTAAGATATCTGAAAATTCTTTTTAAAGCTTTGTAGTGAGTAATTCTTGGATCAGATTGGAATCTAGCACAGAGGCATACATTGAACATAATGTCAGGCCTGCTTGCTGTTAGATACAATAATGAACCAATCATTCCTTTATACAAAGTTTGATTTACTGGTTCTTCATTCTCATCTTTATTTAAAGATGCAGAGGGGCATTGGAGTTGTCATGGGTTTGCAATCACTTAAGTTGAACTTCTTAAGCATTTCCTTTGTATATTTTTCTTGATGGATCCATATACAATCAGAATCTTGCTTAATCTGAAGTCCTAAGAAAAATTTTAGTTCACCCATTAAACTCATTTCAAACTCAGATTGCATTAACTTAGAAAACTCTTGCATAGTGAAGAATCAGTTGAACCAAAGATAATGTCATCAACATATATCTGGACAAGAATAAGATCTTTGTTAGACTGTTTTCTAAAAAGGGTTGTGTTACTTTTCCCCTTTCAAAACTATTGGTTATAAGAAAACTGCTCAATCTGTCATACCAAGCTCTTGGGGCTTGTTTCAGACCATAGAGAGCTTTCTTAAGTTTAAAAACATGTTCAGGAAAAGTTACATCTTCAAAACCAGGAGGTTGTCTAACAAAAACCTTCTTCAATGAGACCATTGAGGAAGGCACTTTTAACATCCATTTGATATAACTTGATGCCATTATTTACAGCATAAGATAAAAATTCTAATTGCTTCTAACCTGGCCACTGGGGCAAAGGTTTTAGTGAAGACAATACCTTCTTGCTGGTTGTATCCTTGAGCAACTAATCTTGCCTTGTTTCTGACAACATTGCCTTCTTCAGACAGCTTGTTTCTGAACACCCCTTTGGTTCCAATAATTGTTTTCCCATGGGGTTTAGGAACAAGGGTCCAGACATCACTCCTAGCAAACTGATTCAGCTCTTCTTGCATGGCTAGGATCCACCCTTCATCATGCAGAGCTTCATCAATGTTCTTTGGCTCAATTTCAGACAGGAGAGCAAGTGAATTCAAATTCTTGAATTTTGATCTTGTCTTTACTCCTTTGAAGTGTTGCCAATGATTTTCTCTTTAGGATGATGTGATTTGTATCTCCATTCATATCTCTGAGGAGGTATCAAATCTGTCTGAGACTCAACATTTGTTTGAAGAGGTTCAGTAATAGTAGGAACTTCAGACGGCTGCTCATCCTTCAAAGTGCTGTGATCATTCAGCTCCATTCCTGCAAAATCATCCTCTAGATCTGAGAGTTCTCTATCAGTCTCTTTGTTATCATTGAATTTTACATGAATAGTTTCCTCCACAGTTAAAGTTCTAGAATTATACACTCTATAGGCTTTAGATGTTTCAGAATATCCAATGAAAAATCCATTGTCTAACTTTGCATCAAACTTTCCAAGATCATCCTTAGTGTTGAGTATAAAACACTCACATCCAAAGGTGTGGAAATATGATATGTTGGGTTTTCCTTTCCAAAATTCATATGGAGTCTTTTTCAGAATTGGTCTTACCAATATTCTATTTTGAAGGTAACAAGTTTGTGCTAACAGCTTCTGCCCAGAAGGTTCTTGGTAAACTGCTTGAGTTGAGCATGGTTTTGCCATCTCTTGCAAACTTCTGTTCTTTCTCTCAACAACCCCATTCTGTTGAGGTGTTCTAGCCACAGAGAAATTGTGTGAGATCCCATTCTCATCACAGAACATTTGAAAGTTTGCATTCTCAAACTCTCCACCATCACTACTACAAAAACTGTATACTACGACGGCCATTCCACGACGGTTGTAGAGCAACCGTTGTGGAAAGTGACGCGTGGCATTTTTGCAATTATGTGCGTAACTTACAACGACGGTTGTCTATGAACCGTCGTGGATAGTGGCAGGGTTCAAAAATAAAAGGGGTGTGCGCAGCAAAAAAAGGGGTGTGCACAGCAAAGTGGGGAATCCACGATGGTTCCTGAGCAACCGTCATGGTAGGTTGGATATGTAATCCACTACGGTTGCCTGAGCAACCGTCGTTGATAGTGCCAGTGGATGCAGGCTTCCAAAAATAGAGGGGTGTGCTCAGCAAAAAAAGGGGGGTGTGCGCATAAAGATGGGATCCACGACGGGTGCCGTAGCAACCGTCGTGGTAGGTTGGCTATGGGAATCCACGACGGTTTCCTTAGCAACCGTCGTGGTAGGTGGGCTATATATTCACCTTCTCCTTCTCCCTGCGCCGCGCAGCTCTCTCGAACCCTAATCTCTCTCTCTACATTCAGACTCTCTCTCTCTAAAGCCCCTCTCCCACCGTCCCCCCCCTTCCCCACCGTCCGCCTCCCCTCCCCTCCCACCGTCCCCATCAGATAATAAGTCTTTGTAGCAGGTTCCTACGAGCGTTTCATTTGGGGATTCACCCTCCACCCTAAAAAGCAAACCCTAACCCTCTCTTTTCTACCTTTCCCACCTATAACCTCTAACCTCTCTGCCGCCTCCTCCCTCGGCTTCCTTAACTAGCACTCCCCACCGTCAACGCCCTCTCCTTCTACGCCCCTCTCGACCTCCTTACCCTCGCAACCTCATCGCCGCCGACGCTGATGGCAACCTCTGCATCTTCGACGCCGATGGCTTCGTCCACCTCAAGACCCTCTCCGTCCACCGCAAAGGTGTCAATGACCTTGTTCTCCATCCCTCTGGCAAGCTCGCCCTCACCGTTGGTTCTAATAACGGTGAAATTACCCTTTGGGAACTTGGGTGCGAGAAAGTTGGTCTCAAAGCCATTCAAGATATGGGATATGTCTACGTGCTCATTACCATTTCAGGTTTTAATTTCATTTTTCAATGAGTTTTTTCATACTGTGTAATATTTCACTTCCTTTTCTATAGTACCCCTAATTGCTGTCAAACCAGAAAATAAGTATATTACTGTGGTGGTCATTGGTGCTTGAGAATTCAAAACCATTGGAATCTTATAATTGAGAATTTTCACAGGCAGCTATGGTCAAAGATGCACCTATTTCTGTCAGCCGTGTCACATGGAACCTTGATGGAAATTTTGTGGGTATGTGATGTTTTTGAAATCACTATGAACTGTCAGAGTCGATATCTAACTGGTTGCTTTCCTGTAGGTGTTGCATTTAATAAACATTTAATTCACTTATATGCCTACACTGGATCAAATGAGTTGGTGCAACGTTTTAGAGGTGAGATTATTCTTATAAAAAGTAACTGGAATTGTAATTGTAGTTTGATTTACACTCCCTTGTTGATTCAAGTTGTGCCCATATTGGGTGGCGTGAATGACTTGGCATTTGCTCATCCAAATAAATAACTCTGTATTGTGACTTGTGGAGATGATAAGTTAATAAAGGTGCAGAAGATTTACTCATTACAAGTTTAGATTTTATGCAAAAACATTATCTATTTTTACTGAAGAAGAAACTATTTATAGGTGTGGGATTTAACTGGACGAAGGCTATTTAACTTTGAAGGGCATGAGGCACCTGTATATTCTATCTGTCCACATCACAAGGAGAACATTCAGGTACAAGAAGATATGATTTGGAAGGCTTCATGCAGGTGTCTAAGGTTATAATTGATATATTCATACTCTGTAACTTTAGTTGCCTGCACAGTGATTTGTTCTTTAATTTATGAAGCTATAAAAGCATCTTTCATCATTGTAGTAATTAGAAAGTTACAGTGGCATTGCTCCCTTCCCCCTATGGTCCTTTGCATAAGGATATGCATTTTTATATTTCTTGCAAGCATATGTGTATACAATCACAGAAGCTACACCTTTCAGTGTTTACATCTCTCTTGTTTATCAATTTTACAATATCGACAGTTGAATAGGCTTCTAGCCTTACATCATTGAACTGGTTATGCTCTTTTTGTTTTCATTGCTTTATGCACAAGGACAAGTTGGGTCAATTAACGATAGCTTTATTATTTTAAATCTATTAAGAAGTCAGTTATATCTCACAATTGTAAGTCTTTATTTATATTATGATCAGTTATATTAACGAGTGTTTTTCCTTTTCCTTTATTATACTGGGTCAAGGTGTAACAATGCTAGGAGGTATAATGCCATTTTGAAACTTAGGGCCTGTTTATTTCCATTTTAAAGGTGTATTAAGTATAGAAAAAAAAATAACAAATGAAATGTAGCAAGGTGGAAAAATACACAAGTACCAGGATGTTCAATTCAAAAGAGAAATAGTAGTATTAATTTTGTTAAAACAACCAAAATTAAAAGGTGAGACCAAAACGCTCCAGTTGCTCTGGCACATGAAATCTGAAACATTCTGTCTCTCCCATCACCCTTTTTATCACATCAGGTTCTTCATTTGCCTATCTTTATATAACCCATGTATCTATTTCACAAACCACAAGAATTTGTTCCATCCTGTGGAGTTCATTCTTTCGGAGGTTGTTGCAGTAATTATAGAGTTTATTTTGTCACAGCCATCAATAAGGCAACAATTTGGTTTTGATTATATGTTGTCATGTGCTCAGACGTTCACCCTCATTGTTTGAATCAACCTGTTTTTTATACTCAATGTTTGTTCTGTGGTAAGTTCTTCATTAAGCTAGTCAATAAGACAATAACTCAATATCAATCACCTTCACCTGAAATCCAACTAGCCTATGTATGAAGGAAAATTGTACTTCTAAACATTGAGCCTTTACAGAGAAACATAATTTCTAGATACAACTATTTCTAAAGTATTGTATATTAAACTGTTTATTTTATTTTCAGAAAACACCGGTTCAAGGTTTAACTCTCTTCTTCTCACTGTTATTTCAATTTCTCAGGACTCTTGTGAGAAGACAGTGAAATTAGCTTCAATTGTAGAGACTTGATTGAAGGGTTGATCTACAAATTTGAAAGGTACAACTACCACATAGCTTGGGCTTTTTCTCCTCACTCTTGTTTAAATTTTAAGGGCTGATAATTGCTTCTGCATAATAAGCACCACCAAACATGGCTCTGCATAATAAGCCTCTGCCACACACTTCGCTGTCCGCCCTTGGCGCCACCATGGCCAAGACAGATCGACCTCCTTCGTCGTTCATCGTCAAGCTCCCTGGTAAGTGTGTTTAAACCCCTTTATTTTCTTTTGTTCATTGTAAGTCATTATTAATTAGATGTGCATAATTAGATAATTATAGGTATGAAAATAAAACAAACTAAGAATATATCCTGACCGCACACCACTGAATAAAAAGCTATTGACACAAGTTTATGGAGCTTTAATGTGGTCACTTGGAAAGGTGCTGAATACACCGAAGTCATTCTTGTGTACATTGGGTATGTCATTTCATATATGTGTATATATTCAATTGTGAATGTTGAAGCTTTGTCTCTAGCAATTTTGAGTTTCTTTTATGATGTACCATGTAGTTGTATCAATGTTGAGACCAAATTACCTTGCAGTTTGGAGGAGTTATTCTGGATCTACAAGGAAAATGAAAATCTCAAGGACTGAAATAGATGCCAATGGGTGAGTATAATTTAACTTAACTTTTTATTGATTTTCATGGTAATGTGATAAGATGCTTCATTGGAGAATATCAGTGAAACATTGTCAGTCAATTCTTCTAAGTGTTCCTTTCTTTGATATTTGGCAAAATTGCAGAAGGCCAAGTCTAGAACAGAGACATTAAGTCATGCATCCAATATCGGGTCAACATGGCTCTGGGCCTCTATTAAGGCCTAGCTTCACACAGGCCTATCAAAATGGATGCCTTTTGACTAAAAAAAATTAAAATGGATCCTCTGGTACCCTTTTTAAGCTATTAAGATCGACGACACATAGCCATCTTCTCCCTAATCCATAGCTAGACCTGAGTTTAATCTGACCAATACACGAACAGTTCTAACAAAAATTCATACAATATCAGGTTAATAGTGTTATTTTTGTACCCAAAAGAAAAAAGTTAATGTGTTATATCACATTAATTGAAATACTGTGAAAACTCATACCCAGGGCTGATAATTGCTTGTGGTTACTTATTCTAGATGTATTCTGTAGGTGTAGTGTTTTTAGTGCTAAGGTGAAAAATAAAAAAAGAACTATATTGAGAGTGAGCTCATTACTCACTCTCTGTTTGTTTCTTCTAACTTCATCATCTTTGCTTTGGCCACTTTAGTATTTTTAAGAGAAGTTCTATTTTCTTTCTGGTTACTTTATTTCTATATTTTGGTCTCTTTTTTTAATGCTCTTTAATATATGAATTTTCTTACGTAGTATCCCATGACATTAGTTGACGGTTGTAGCCAAGTCATTACTTATTTGATGAAGAATGAGCAAATGGAAAAGAGATGAAATCTCTGTTTCACACTGTTAGCTACGGATTAGCTACCGAAAGTTTTGTAGCTAAACTACATTTAAAGACGGTTATGGGCATAACCGTCGTGGAAAGTAGACTTTCTACGACGGTTCCTCAAGCAACCGTCGTTGTTAATTACTCTCTACGACGGTTTCTGAGCAATTGAGCAACCGTCGTAGAAGTCCCCTTGGCTTCCGAAGTGGGGTTGAGGGTTTTCCACGACGGTTGTGCTCACAACCGTCGTGGAAAATAGGGCTTTCACAACGGTTTAGAAGAATAACCGTCGTGGAAAAGTGTCTTTTCACGACGGTTGCATGGATAACCGTCGTGGAAAGTAGGGCATTCCACGACGGTTCCAAGATTAAACCGTCGTGGTATCTCTTTTTCTACGACAGTCCTCACGCGTCGTCAAAATTCAAATTTTCAACGACGCTGGGTTCTACGACGGTTGTACAACCGTCGTAGAAGACCGTTTTTTAACCGTCGTAAAAAGGCCCTTTTTGCACTAGTGCATGATCACTTCTTATGACAGAAATACAGAATCCTTTTTCATTCTGTACCTTCTTACAGAATACTGTGACATTCTTAAAAGTCTCATCTTGTTTCTAAGGAATATCACCCATTGAATCTAGAATAGTGATCAACATCACAAACCATATTTCTTGCCACTAAGACTTTCGTTCTAATAGGACCAAACAAGTCAATGTGTAAAAGTTCTAGTGGTCTGCTAGCTGAAACAACTCTTTACTCTGAAAGAGTGTCTTGTTTGTTTCCCTTTCAGACAGCTATCACATAAAATGTCAGATTTGTATGAAAGCTTGGGCAATCCTTAACAAGGTTGTGTTTGCTAATCTTGAGATTAATCTCAAGCTGGCATGCCAAGTCTTTGATGCCAAATCTTTTTCATCTTCACGAAATGAAGCATTTTAACATTTTGACTTGCCGTGTCTCTTAGCAGTAAAGAGGGTTTGATCAGAGGTGTCTTTGACTATGCGCATCCTTCCTTGGTAAAGGATACACATAACCACTGTCACAATTGCTTATGCTCAGTAAATTATGTTGAAGTCCTTCCACAGAAGCACATTCTTAATAAGGGATGAAGGCATTATACCTACAGTCTTATGCCAGTGATCTTCCCTTGTTGGTTTCCACCAAAGGTGACCACTCCTCCTTCTTTAGGTCTAAGGTTTTGGAACAAAGACCTTTCTCCTGTCATGTGTCGCGAGCACCAATTCCAGGTACCATTTGGGGTCTCCTTTGTCCTGTAAACACATATACAACAGGAAAAATTAAGTTTTTAGGTACCCATGTTCTTTGGGTCCTGTTTGGTTAGCTTGGGTATTGCTTTTCTCTGTGTTTGCACTGAGTCACATTGTGTCCAGACCTACCACAGTGAGAACACCCAGTAACCTCTTTTTGCTTTAGAAAAATTTAAGACAGTAGGAGGTTCAGACATGTTATAATCCAAAAGCCTAGTCCACTTTTGTCAAGGGAAGCTTTGATTTCCAAGCATATATTCAAATTTTTGTTCCTTTGACAATTTGGCTAGATCTTTTGTCAGTTCTGCACTTGTTTCTGAAGTTTTTCATTTTCTCAGACACATCTTGCAGACTGCATGTTTCAGTCTCAAGGGCATTTTCCTGAGCATAATATGTTTATCTCAAGAGCCTCAAACTATACACATTTCTGTGTGGAGCTTTGGATAGATTCTTATCTCTGGAAAAGTTCCTTGGAACTTTCCACCAGATAT